>OX388344.1:9068345-9543704 GCA_947579665.1 Sympetrum striolatum | reverse complement strand
TCTTCCCTCCTCAGATAAAAAACCCACCCATCATCTCTGTCCACAAGGCCCTGATTCATGGTGCACGTATCTAAAACTGGTAGCTGCAGGCAAAACTAAAGATTAAAAACACAACACCAAGAATACACTTCCTTTGCCAGTAATGGAAGCCTGCAGAAAAGTATTTACTGATCTGTCACAAAAGGACTTGTTGCAGAGATGTGTGGGTGGGTATACTCAAAACCCTAATGAGTCATTCAATGCTCTAATTTGGTAAAACTGTCCTAAAGTTAGATTTTTTGGCATAAAAACTGTTGATATTGCACCATGTGAAGCCCTTATTCATTTCAATGATGGTATGAGGGGAGAGATTAAAGTTTTGGAGGAGCTTGGCATAATCCCTGGGAATGTACGTGTAGTATGGGCAATTTCAAGTGATGACAAAAGAGTTGCCACGGCAGATAAAAGAGCCCATGCTGCTACAAAAGCAGCAAGAATTCAAAAAAGGAGCAAAAACAGGCAGAACTAGAAGATAGCAAAGATGATTCATATGTTCCTGGGGGTTTTTAGTGTACCATAGTCTAGATCTCTACCTCTTTCTTTGACTGAATCTTTAAAGTCGATTTTCTCAAAACCCTGTCTGAACAGCTTGCGCGACACTTTTCTCAGTAAGTACTGAATGGATTTTGATCAAACCTTTACTAATTTGTTTACAAAAGCCTATTCTTTAATAATACCGGTGGGTTTGTATATATTCTTAATCATTAAAAAAATAAATTATTTTAAACTTAAAATTTAAGGTTAAAAAAAATGTAAAATTTTGAAAATTTATAACTTTTTTTCTGATACTATTAAATTAATTCTAACCGGTATTATTCATAATTGTAGCCCAATAAATAAGTCTGCCAAGTCCCAAAATTATATCTGGAATAGTTTTCAAAATATATGTCGCGCAGCACAAAAGTGGAATTTTTGTATGATTTTTGTATGTTATGTTTACATATGTATAAAGTACATATGGATTGTTATAACTTTTATAAAATTAATTATTTTTATTGAAAAACATGTGATCTTTTCAATGGTGAAAACCGTTTTCAAATCGGTTTTTTCAATCAAAAGATATTATGCTGCAAAATATAGTCAAATTTCAGGGGGTTCAAGGTTGATTCCCCCCTTAAATGACGAAAAATAAATACAATTTAGAAGTAAATATTGAAATTTCACTATAATAATCCGTTTTCGTTGTTATTTCCGATCATATCTCGATAAAAAGACCAAATTAAGGCAAAATAGAGGAAAATAATGAAATATTGCTAAAATTATCCGTTTTCGTAGCATTTTTCGATCATATCTCGATAAAATTACGAAAATTTAGGCAAAATACAGGAGAAAAATTTAAATTTCGCTATAATTATCCGTTTTCGTTGCTTTTTTCGATCATATCTCGATAAAACGACACAATATAAAAGCGAAATAGAGGACAAAAATTGAAATTTTGCTAATATTATCCGTTTTCGTTGCTTTATTCTTACATATCTCAAATAAATGACGTAAATTAATGCAAAATAGAGTAGGAAATTTCAATCTTTGCTTAAATTATCTGTTTTTATTGCTATTATCGATAATATCTCGATGAATGAGCAAAAATAGAGACAAAAAAGAGGGTAAAAATTAAAATTTCCCTACAATTTTCCGTTTTCGTTTCTTTTTTGGAACATATCTCTCTAAAATGACGAAAAATAAAGATACAATAGAGGAAAAAAATTGAAAATTCTCTAAAATTATCTGTTTTCATTGCTTTTTTAATCATATCTCGTAAAGATTACGAAATGTGAAGACAAAAAAGAGGGAAAAAATTGAAATTTCCCAACAATTATCCGTTTCGGTTTGCTTTTTTGATCATATCTCACTAAAATGACGAAAAATAAAGAAAAAATATAGAAAAAAAATAGAAATTTCTCTAAACTTATCCTTTTTTGTTGCTTTTTTGATCATATCTCGTAAGATTACGAAATATTAAGACAAAATAGAGAAAAAAAATAGAAATTTCGCTAAAATAATCCGTTTTTGGCCCATTTTTCTACCATATCTCGATTAAATGACGAAAAATAAAGGCAAATTTGAAGTAAAAATTGAAATTTTGCTAATATTATCCGTCTTCGTTGCTCTATTCTTACGTATCTCGATAAAATGACTAAATTAATGCAAAATAGAGGAAATAAATTGAATTTTGCTAAAATTATCTCTTTTCGTTGTTTTATTCTTACATATCTCAATAAAATAACTAAATAAATAAAATCGATTGTGGCAGGCTTTACCGTGTGGAAATCCATAACAGAGGATGTTAAGAATAAGGTTTAACAAATACTTTTTTCCACAGATTTATTTGCAAAACGACCGGTTTCGGCACAGATCGGCCATCTTCAGGTAAGGAAATTACATACAAGAAAGCTTATATAGCTTATCCACCGTCTAACGCATATCCCTATGAACAAAGTTGATTTCAATAAGGAACTGTCTACAATCAAATATATTGCGGAAAAAAACGGTTTCCAATCCAAATTAATAGACAAACTTCTTTCCAAAAAAATCCGGAAATTAACAATTAACAGAATCTTTCTTCCACCTGTCATCCAACCTGAAAATCCACCCAAATGGCGAAGATTTAATTTCATAGATGATTGTTCATTAAAAATAGCCAATATCCTCCCTAAAGAAACCATTCAACCTGCATTCTACAATAACCACAATCTAGGTTCTTACTTGGTAAACAATAAAGACAAAATAGAAACAAAATTGAAATCAGGTATTTATAAATTAAAATGTAACGATTGCGAATCCGTATATATTGGTCAAACCGGGAGAAATTTCAATATCCGTGTAAAAGAGCACAATCATTCTTTTTTAAATAATACTCCCGCCTCTCACTTTGCTCAACACCTAAATGATTCCCACCATTCCTCATCTTTCATTCTTGAAATTCTGCATATCCTTCGAAAAGGTCCCAAAATGAATTTCTTGGAGCAGAGAGAAATTTTAACGTCTAAAATTGCTTCCCAGAACGTAGTTAACGAAATAGTTCCAGTATCTTACTCTCCCTTACTTCTTTGTACTCTCCCAAAAAGCTCTCTCCAAGATAAGACCAACCTTTACCCCCCGGATAGTTCTCACAAGACCTAACCCTTCCTTTCCACCCTCTCCCCCCCTTCTCCCTACCCTTTCAAAATGCTGTTTCTTTACACCCACCTTACCCCTCATTTTTCCCTATATAAGCTTTCTTGTATGTAATTTCCTTACCTGAAGATGGCCGATCTGTGCCGAAACCGGTCGTTTTGCAAATAAATCTGTGGAAAAAAGTATTTGTTAAACCTTATTCTTAACATCCTCTGTTATGGATTTCCACACGGTAAAGCCTGCCACAATCGATTTTATTTGTGATGCCAGTACAGGCATTAAGGCTAAACTATATAGGAAGTTACTCATCAAGAAGAAAGTGATTTCTTTGAAGATATACTTCAATAGTATATGTCTGAGAAATGGAGTTTTCCCAAGATACATCAACATCCGGAGCAAGTGCAACTCTTCTCATTCTTCTAGAGCAGTGGACCGAGCGAAGACCCTTTGGCTTAAGGAAGAAATAAGACATTGGTATGCTGTTCGCCAAAACCTGTCCTACTATCTTCTGTTACTTCACACCGAGTTACTACATCTCCTCTCCTGGATAGAATGGTCAATTTTGGATGACAAGGTAAGACAAATGGCAAGCGAAATTTGTTACCAAAAACGCTCAGCCCTCAACAAGAAATTCCGGGCGCTGAAGTCTTCTAGTGCAGTGAACCAACCCAGATGTGCTACCCCCCAAACTACCCATAAATTTCACGATCGTGTGCTCAACCTCTCCCAATACAATTTTGCTCCTTCTGAAATCTCATACTTAGAATACGGTTTGAAATACAGCCCACCTCTCCCAAAATCTCCCAGTGATTTTATCAATTTATCCGCTGACTGTGACGTAGCTTTACACAAACAAACAAGAGTGAAATATTCGTGTGCGGACATTATATCTCACCACATTGATAACCTCCCTCCACCAAGCAATAGTGAAATAAGAAATCTTCGCAACGTTAGAAAAATACAAAAAATAGTGAATGAAAACAAACTAATCATCTCCAAAGCAGACAAAGGAGAGTGTGTGGTGATTTTAAACAAAAGTGACTACATTGAAAAGTGTCAAAACTTCATCTGTAGCCACAACATAGAACTTCTTAACAAAGATCCTACTCCTGAATTCCAATCGGTAGTCCGTAAAACAATTAGTGAGACACACCTTATTCACGATTTTACTAAAAATCAACTTTGTGAAATGAACCCCCAACCACCTAGGCTATACGGACTCCCCAAAATACATAAAAGTGACATCCCAATCAGACCTGTGATTTCCTCTATTTCTTCCCCTGCCCATAAACTGTCGCATAAAGTGAATTCCCTTTTAAAAAATTCCAATTTATTTCCACAGAAGTATGGCATATTGAATACTATAGACCTAACCCAGAAACTGAAAGATGTAAATATTAATCATAACTCCAAATTTGTATCCTTTGATGTTTGTAATTTATTCACCAACGTGCCAGTGGGTGAAGTGATAAGTGTCATTGAAGACCGCCTCCGCAGTGCCAACATGAGCAGTGATATTATATGTGACTTTAAAAAACTCATTCAAACCTGCACCAAACAAAATTTCTTCAAATTTCAAGACGTGTTTTACCGTCAAAACGAGGGTCTCGCTATGGGATCTCCTTTATCCCCTCTTCTCGCCAATATTTTTATGGACTTCTTGGAATCCAAATTGTTCAGTTCAAATTGTAAATATCTAATTTATGTTCAATGCTGGTTTAGATATGTTGATGATATTCTATGTATATGGAAGGGTACGGAAAGGCAACTTTCATCATTTCATCATTACTTAAATACCCTTCACCCTACCATCAAGTTCACCTTAGAATTAGAAAAAAATCATTCACTCAATTTCCTCGATCTCACCCTTTACCATACCCAGAACAAAATAACCTTCTCCATTTTCCGTAAGCCTACTTATACTGACCATACCATTCCTGCTTCCTCAAACCATCACCCCGCTCAAAAACATTCTTCTTTCCATGCCCTTATCCACCGTCTAACGCATATCCCTATGAACAAAGTTGATTTCAATAAGGAACTGTCTACAATCAAATATATTGCGGAAAAAAACGGTTTCCAATCCAAATTAATAGACAAACTTCTTTCCAAAAAAATCCGGAAATTAACAATTAACAGAATCTTTCTTCCACCTGTCATCCAACCTGAAAATCCACCCAAATGGCGAAGATTTAATTTCATAGATGATTGTTCATTAAAAATAGCCAATATCCTCCCTAAAGAAACCATTCAACCTGCATTCTACAATAACCACAATCTAGGTTCTTACTTGGTAAACAATAAAGACAAAATAGAAACAAAATTGAAATCAGGTATTTATAAATTAAAATGTAACGATTGCGAATCCGTATATATTGGTCAAACCGGGAGAAATTTCAATATCCGTGTAAAAGAGCACAATCATTCTTTTTTAAATAATACTCCCGCCTCTCACTTTGCTCAACACCTAAATGATTCCCACCATTCCTCATCTTTCATTCCTGAAATTCTGCATATCCTTCGAAAAGGTCCCAAAATGAATTTCTTGGAGCAGAGAGAAATTTTAACGTCTAAAATTGCTTCCCAGAACGTAGTTAACGAAATAGTTCCAGTATCTTACTCTCCCTTACTTCTTTGTACTCTCCCAAAAAGCTCTCTCCAAGATAAGACCAACCTTTACCCCCCGGATAGTTCTCACAAGACCTAACCCTTCCTTTCCACCCTCTCCCCCCCTTCTCCCTACCCTTTCAAAATGCTGTTTCTTTACACCCACCTTACCCCTCATTTTTCCCTATATAAGCTTTCTTGTATGTAATTTCCTTACCTGAAGATGGCCGATCTGTGCCGAAACCGGTCGTTTTGCAAATAAATCTGTGGAAAAAAGTATTTGTTAAACCTTATTCTTAACATCCTCTAACTAAATAAAGGCAAAATAGAGGAAATAAATTGAATTTCGCTAAAATTATCTGTTTTCGTTGTATTTCTCGATCATATCTCGATAAAAAGAGTAAATTAAGTCAAAATAGAGGAAACAAAATTAAATTTCGCTAAAATTATCCGTTTTTGGTCCTATCTTCGATCACATCTCGATTAAATGACGAAAAATAAATACAAATTAGAAGTTTAAATTGAAATCTCAATATAATTATCCGATTTTGTTGCTTTTTTCGATCATTTCTCGATAAAAAGACTAAAAATAAGGCTAAATAGAGGAAACAAAATTAAATTTCGCTAAAATTATCCGTTTTTGGTCCATTCTTCGATCATATCTCGATTAAATAACGAAAAATAAATACAAATTAGAAGTAAAAATTGAAATTTCACTATAATTATCCGATATTGTTGCTTTTTTCGATCATATCTCGATAAAAAGACTAAATTAAGGCAAATTAGAGGAAAAAAAAAATTTCGCTAAAATTATCCGTTTTCGTTGCTTTTTTCGATCATATCTCAATTAAATGACGAAAATTAAGGCAAAATAGAGGAGAAAATTTTAAATTTCTTTAAATTTATCCGGCTTCGTTCCTTTCTTAATCATATCTCGTAAAATTACGAAAAATAAAGACAAAATTGAGGAAAGAAATCGAAATTTTGCTTAAATTATCCGTTTTCGGTTTTTTTTCGATCATATCACGATTAAATAACGAAGGATAAAGACAAATTAAAGCACAAAAATTGAAATTATGCTAAAATTATCAATTTTTTGTTGCTTTATTCGATCATATCTGTTTAAATTGACGAATTTTAAGGCAAAATAGGGGAGAAAATTTGTTATTTTGCTAATATTACCCGTTTTCCTTGCTTTCTTCGATAATATCGCGATAAATGAGCAAAAATAAAGACAAAATAGACGGGAAAAATTGAAATTTCCCTACAATTATCCGTTTTCGTTACTTTTTTGGAACATATCTCACTAAAATGACGAAAACTAAAGAAAAAATAGATGAAAATAATTGACATTTCTCTAAAATTATCCGTTTTCGTTGCTTTTTTGATTATATCTCGTAAAGATTACGAAATATCAAGACAAAATACAGGGAAAAAAAAGAAATTTCGCTAAAAAAATCTGTTTTTGGTCCTTTTTTCGATCATATCTGTATTAAATGACGAAAAATAAAGACAAATTAGAAGAAATAATTGAAAATTCAATATAATTATCCATTTTCGTTGCTTTTTTCGATCATATCTCGATAAAAAGTCTAAATTAAGGCCAAATAGAGGAAAAAAATGAAATTTCGTTAAAATTATCCGTTTTCGTTGATTTTTTCGACCATATCTCAATTAAATGACAAAAATTAATGCAAAATAGAGGAGAAAATTTCAACTTTTGCTGAAATTATCCGTTTTCGTTGCTATTTCGATTACATCACCTTTACGCATATTAAGGTAAAATAGTAGAGAAATTTTTAATTTTGCCGAAATTATCCGTTTCCCTTGCTTTTTTCGATAATTTCTTTATAAATAAGCAACACTAAGACAATAAAGATGAAAAAATTGAAATTTCGCTACAATTATACGTTTTCGGGGCTTTTCTCGAAAATATCTCAATAAAATAACGAAAACTAAAGAAAAAAAAGAGGAAAAAATTGATATTTCTCCAAAATTATCCGTTTTGGTTGCTTTTTTGATCATATCTCGTAAAATTATGAAAATAAAGACGAAATAGAGGAAAAAAATCGAAATTTCTTTAAAATTATCCGTTTTCGTTACTTTTTTAGAGAATATCTCGATAAAATGACGAAAAATAAAGCTTTTTATAGGTGAAAATTTTAAATCTCTGTAATATTATCCGTTTTCGTTCCTTTTTTATCATATTTCGTAAAATTACCTAAAAGAATGACAAAATAGTGGAAAGAAATCGAAATTTTGTTTAAACTATCCGTTTTCGGTTCTTTTTTCGATCATATCACGATTAAATGACGAAAGATAAAGACAAATTAGGGGACAAAAATTGAAATATTGCTAAAATTATTCGTTTCGTTATCATATCTCGATGAAATTACGAAAATTTATGCAATATACAGGAGAAAAATTTAAATTCCGCTATAATTATCCGTTTTCGTTGCTTTTTTCGATTATATCTCGATAAAACGATACAAAATAAAAGCGAAATAGAGGAAAAAAATGGAATATTTGCTAATATTATCCGTTTTCGTTGCTTTATTCTTACATATCTCAAATAAATGACGTAAATTAATGCAAAATAAAGGGGAAAATTTCAAATTTTGCTAAAATTATTCGTTTTCGTTGCTTTCTTCGAACATATCTCAATAAAATGACGAAAAATAAAAATAAATAGACAAGAAAATTGAAATTTCTCTAAAATTATCCGTATTGGTTGCTTTTTTGATCATATCTCGTAATATTATGAAAATAAAGATGAAACAGTGGAAAAAAAATTGGCTAAAATTATCCTTTTTTGGTTTTATTTTCGATCGTATCTCGATAAAATGACGAAGAATAAAGACCAAATAGAGAAAAAAAATTGAAAAATTTCGCTAAAATATTCCGTTTTCGTTACTATTTTCGATAATATCTCGATAAATAGCAAAGATAAAGACAAAAACCGGGAAAAAAAATTTAAATTTCTCTAAAATTATCCGTTTTGGTAGCATTTTTGATCATATCTCGTAAAATTATGAAAATAAAGACGAAATAGAGGAATATAAAAGAAATTTCGCTAAAATTATCTATTTTCAGTTCTTTTTTCGATCATATCACGATTAAATGACGAAAGATAAAGACAAATTAGGGTACAATAATTAAAATTTTGCTAAAATTATCCGTTTTCGTTGCTTTTTTCGATCATTGCTCGATAAAATGACGAAAATTTAGGCAAAATACAGGAGAAAATTTTAAATTTCGCTATAATTATCCGTTTTCGTTGCTTTTTTCGATTATATCTCTATGAATGAGCAAAAATAGAGACAAAAAAGAGGGTAAAAATTTAAAATTCCCTACAATTTTCCGTTTTTGTTTCTTTTTTGGAACATATCTCACTAAAATGACGAAAAATAAAGAAACAATAGAGGAAAAAAAATTGAAAATTCTCTAAAATTATCTGTTTTCATTGCTTTTTTGATCATATCTCGTAAAGATTACGAAATTTCAAGACAAAATAGAGAAAAAAAATAGAAATTTCGCTAAAATAATCCGTTTTCGTTGTTTTTTCCGATCATATCTCGATACAAAGACTAAATTAAGGCAAAATAGAGGAAAATAATGAAATATTGCTAAAATTATCCGTTTTCGTAGCATTTTTCGATCATATCTTGATAAAATTACGAAAATTTAGGCAAAATACAGGAGAAAAATTTCAATTTCGCTATAATTATCCATTTTCGTTGCTTTTTTCTTACATATCTCAATTTAATGACGAAAATAACACAAAATACATAAGAAAAATTCAATCTTGCTAAAATCATCCGTTTTCGTTTCATTTTTAAATAATATCTTTATAAATTGACGACACAAAAGGCAAATTAGTGGAGAAAATTTGTAGAAATCGAAATTTCGCTAGAAGTATCCGTTTTCGGTTCTATTTTCTATATAATCACAATTAAATGGCGAAAAATAAAGACCAATTAGAGAAAAAAATTAAATTTTGTTACAATTATTCGTTTTCGTTGCTCTTTCGAACATATCTCAAATAAATGACGAAAATAAAGGAAATATGGAGGAAAAATATTGAAATTTTTCTAAAATTCTACGTTTTCGTTGCTTTTTTCGATCATATCTTGATAAATGAGCAAAAATAAAGACGAATTAGAGGTAAAAAATCGAAATTTCGATAAAATTGTCCGTTTTGTTGCATTTATAGATAATATCTACATAAATAACTAAACATAAGGCAAATTAGAGGAGAAAAATTGAAAATTCGCTATAACTATCCGTTTTCGTTGCTTATTTCGATCATATCTCAATATAATGACGAAAATTAATACAAAATACATTAGAAAAATTCAATCTTGCTAAAATTATCCGTTTTCGTTTCATTTTTAAATAATATCTTTATAAATTGATGAAACAAAAGGCAAATTAGAGGAGAAAATTTGTAATTTCACTAAAATTCTCCGCTTTCCTTGCTTTTTTCGATAATATCGCGATAAATGAGCAAAAATTAAGACAAAAAAGACGGGAAAAATTGAAATTTCCCTACAATTATCCGTTTTCGTTACTTTTTTGGAACATATCTCACTAAAATGACGAAAACTAAAGAAAAAATAGATGAAAATAATTGACATTTCTCTAAAATTATCCGTTTTACGTTGCTTTTTTGATTATATCTCGTAAAGATTACGAAATATCAAGACAAAATAGAGGGAAAAAAAGAAATTTCGCTAAAAAAATCCGTTTTTGGTCCTTTTTTCGATCATATCTGTCTTAAATGACGAAAAATAAAGACAAATTAGAAGAAAAAATTGAAATTTCAATATAATTATCCGTTTTCGTTGCTTTTTTCGATCATATCTCGATAAAAATTCTAAATTAAGGCCAAATAGAGGAAAAAAATGAAATTTCGTTAAAATTATCCGTTTTCGTTGCTTTTTTCGACCATATCTCAATTAAATGACAAAAATTAATGCAAAATAGAGGAGAAAATTTCAACTTTTGCTGAAATTATCCGTTTTCGTTGCTATTTCGATTACATCACCATTACGCATATTAAGGTAAAATAGTAGAGAAATTTTTAATTTTGCCGAAATTATCCGTTTCCCTTGCTTTTTTCGATAATTTCTTTATAAATAAGCAACACTAAGACAAAAAAGATGAAAAAATTGAAATTTCGCTACAATTATACGTCTTCGGGGCTTTTCTCGAAAATATCTCAATAAAATAACGAAAAATAAAGAAAAAATAGAGGAAAAAATTGATATTTCTCCAAAATTATCCGTTTTGGTTTCTTTTTTGATCATATCTCGTAAAATTATGAAAATAAAGACGAAATAGAGGAAAAAAATCGAAATTTCTTTAAAATTATCTGTTTTCGTTACTTTTTTAGAGAATATCTCGATAAAATGACGAAAAATAAAGCTTTTTATATGTGAAAATTTTAAATCTCTGTAATATTATCCGTTTTCGTTCCTTTTTTATCATATCTCGTAAAATTACCTAAAAGAATGACAAAATAGTGGAATGAAATCGAAATTTTGTTTAAACTATCCGTTTTCGGTTCTTTTTTCGATCATATCACGATTAAATGACGAAAGATAAAGACAAATTAGGGGACAAAAATTGAAATATAGCTAAAATTATTCGTTTTCGTAGCATTTTTCGATCATATCTCGATAAAATTACGAACATTTATGCAATATACAGGAGAAAAATTTAAATTCCGCTATAATTATCCGTTTTCGTTGCTTTTTTCGATCATATCTCGATAAAACGACACAAAATAAAAGCGAAATAGAGGAAAAAAATTGAATATTTGCTAATATTATCCGTTTTCGTTGCTTTATTCTTAAATATCTAAAATAAATGACGTAAATTAATGCAAAATAGAGGAGAAAATTTCAAATTTTGCTAAAATTATTCGTTTTCGTTGCTTTCTTCGAACATATCTCAATAAAATGACGAAAAATAAAATAAATAGACAAGAAAATTGAAATTTTTCTAAAATTATCCGTTTTGGTTGTTTTTTTGATCATATCTCGTCATATTATGAAAATAAAGATGAAACAGTGGAAAAAAAATTGGCTAAAATTATCCTTTTTTGGTTTTATTTTCGATCGTATCTCGAGAAAATGACGAAGAATAAAGACCAAATAGAGAAAAAAAATTGAAAAATTTCGCTAAAATATTCCGTTTTCGTTGCTATTTTTGATAATATCTCGATAAATAGCAAAGATAAAGAAAAAAACCGGGAAAAAAAATTTAAATTTCTCTAAAATTATCCGTTTTGGTAGCTTTTTTGATCATATCTCGATAAAATGACGAAAATTTAGGCAAAATAGAGGAGAAAATTTTCAATTTCGCTATAATTATCCGTTTTCATGCTTTTTACGATCATATCTCAATTAAATGACGAAAATTATGCAAAATAGTTGAGAAAAATTCAAATTTTGCTGAGATTATCCGTTTTCGTTGCTATTTACGATTATATCTCTTTAAATTGACGAATACTAAGACAAAATAGTGGAGAAAATTTGTATTTTCGTAAAATTATCCGTTTTCCTAGCTTTTTTCGATAATATCTCGATAAATGAGCAAAAATAGAAACAAAAAAGATGGAAGCAATTTAAATTTCCCTACAATTTTCCGTTTTCATACTTTTTTGGAACATATCTCAATGAAATGACGAAAAATAAAGAAACAATAGAAAAAAAAAATTGAAAATTCTCTAAAATTATCTGCTTTCGTTGCTTTTTTGATCATATCTCGTAAAGATTACGAAATATGAAGACAAAAAAGAGGGAAAAAATTGAAATTTCCCAACAATTATCCGTTTCGGTTGCTTTTTTGATCATATCTCACTAAAATGACGACAAATAAAGAAAAAATATAGGAAAAAATTGATATTTCTCTAAAATTATCCGTTTTTGTTGCTTTTTTGATCATATCTCGTGAAGATTACGAAATATCAAGACAAAATAGAGGAAAAAAATAGAAATTTCGCTAATATAATCCGTTTTTGGCCCATTTTTCGATCATATCTCGATTAAATAAAAAAATAAAGGGAAATTTGAAGTAAAAATTGAAATTTCACTATAATTATCTGTTTTCATTGCTTTTTTGATCATATCTCGTAAAGATTACGAAATTTCAAGACAAAATAGAGAAAAAATATAGAAATTTCGCTAAAATAATCCGTTTTCGTTGTTTTTTTCGATCATATCTCGATAAAAAGACTAAATTAAGGCAAAATAGAGGAAAAAAATGAAATATTGCTAAAATTATCCGTTTTCGTAGCATATTTTGATCATATCTCGATAAAATTACGAAAATTAAGTAAAAATACAGGAGAAAAATTTTAATTTCGCTATAATTATCCATTTTCGTTGCTTTTTTCGATCATATCTCGATAAAACGACACAAAATATAAGCGAAATAGAGGAAAAAAATTGAAATTTTTCTTACATTATCCATTTTCGTTGCTATTATCGATTATATCTCTTTAAATTGACGAATATTAAGGCAAAATATTGGAGAAAATTTGTAATTTCGCTAAAATTAACCGTTTTCCTAGCTTTTTTCGATAATATCTTGATAAATTAGCAAAAAAAAAGACAAAAAAGAGGGAAAAAATTGAAATTTCCCTGCAATTATCCGTTTTCGTTACTTTTTTGGAACATATCTCAATTAATTACGAAAAATTAAGAAAAAATAGAGGAAAAAAATTGAAAATTCTCTAAAATCATCTGTTTACGTTGCTTTTTTGATCATATCTCGTAAAGATTACGAAATATCAAGACAAAAAAGAGGGAAGAATTGAAATTTCCCAACAATTATCCGTTTTCGTTGTTTTATTCTTAAATATCTCAATAAAATGACTAATTAAGGCAAAATAGAGGAAATAAATTGAATTTCACTTAAATTATCCCTTTTTGGTCCTTTCTTCGATCATATCTCGATTAAATGACGAAAAATAAATACAACTTAGAAGTTAAAATTGAACTTTCACTACAATTATCCGTTTTGGTTGCTTTTTTCGATCATATCTCGATAAAAAGACTATATTAACCCGCCGTTACTCGCGCGGGGTGTTTCTACACCCCAGCCGTTTTCAATCGGCATTCATTCTTGAACGCTTAGGTTTAATGACCCCTTCTTCTCAGTAGCTTCATTTTTTTATGTTCCCGATCTCTCCTGCAAAAATCGTGATTTTATTGCCATTTATTGCAGAAATATGACGCTTTTCATTTGATAATACTCCTATTTTTGGGTAATTTTCAGAAGTTCATGTTTTATTTATTTTTTTACGGGTTATTGTTAGAATTTTTATATTTTTATTCGTATGTTCCATGATCAATGATCACTAAGTAAATGTTATTATTCATTAATGTTATTGGTAAGTACGCTGATGTAATTTTATCTCACTTGTAATCTCTAATAATCCCTATCACTATTAGCTCCGCGAAGCTTTCCAAGGCGAGGCTTCAGTTCTCAGGCCAATTACAAAATTAGAGATAATATCAATTAGAGTTAAAAAATAAGGAATTTATTTATTGTATTTGTCGTTATGAATAAATGAAAGATTACTGGGCGGACACCGTTGTCCCCTGTGGGAATGGAGCGTCGCCCTCAGCGCAAAGGAAGACCAAGCCCCTTTTATTTCTGAGGGAGCGCGGCCTTGTTTATTGCCCCCTCCTGTTCATTCTGAGGTCACGTACGGTCTTACTTTTCCGAAACATAACAATAAGGATTTGTGCCTTCGGTCACATGGCTAAAATAATTGTCGACTGAACGCGTCGAAGAAGAGACAGTCCTTCTTGGGGTACCGAAACTCGGGTGGAAAGATTTGGTCTCTCATTCTATTTTGTGGTGCCTCATAGAGTTGACGTTAGCAAGATAGTGTTATAGTTTGTGCGATAACTTTACTCAGTGAAGAAAAGCAACGTAAAGGATGGAGTAACTTTACTATTCTCCTGTGTTCTATACCATTGGGAAAGTGTTTCTTCGTGAGTTCATCCATCTCCTCCTCCAAGCTCCTGGTAACTAATTGGTAAGTGAGAATTTCTTTTATCTCAATTATAACATTCTTATTTATAAGATACCGACTGCCATATATGAACTCCAAAGTTTTAGTCGCGCAATCCTTTTATATTCAGTTTTTTTTTCCATGAGTAATTTCCCAGTAAATGTTAAATCTAAGCATTAAATTGACATACAATTTTGCCATGAGTTATTTATTATGTCTTTTATGATCGGAGCAGAGCAAATTGATCATGTTACTAATTTTACTGTTTGTTATGTATTCTCTAAAATCTCAATTGCATATATTTTAGGGAGAAATTTCATCAATAAATAAGGATTACTCTCTCTACTGTAAGATAGTGTAAGCCGTGAAAATTCCACATAATCGCATCATCCTCGATTCTGCAAGGTATGAGTTTGAACTGTTTTGAAATTCAAATGAAAAATTAAGGCCATTCAGAATAATTATCAGGTGACCATTTGCGCTTTCTATTTACCTACAGATGAGTTATTTACGCTCTCAGAGGGACATTGAAACAGTTGCTCTGCTTTCGGGTGGACTTTCAGACGACGAGCAGTATGATTCAGACAGTGAAATTTCGGAAGCTTCTGCAGTGGAATCGGAGCACGACACTTCCAGCGAACAATATATAAGTGATTCAGATACTGAATGTGCATCTAATGAAAAAGACACTTTTATAGGTAAAGACAATGTAACTAAGTGGAGTATAATTGAGCCTCGACGTAGGGTTAGAAGGCCCGCTCACAACATCGTATCTGAGCCTGCGGGGTACAAGGGAGATAAAAAATTTGTAAAAAGTCCGCTTGATTGTTTCGATATTATATTCGATGGTGATATTATTAGGATCATTGTGTGTAGCACAAATTTCAAGATTGCTGAAATTGCGCAAAAGTATTCGAGAACGAGAGATGCCAAGCCTACCGACGAATTAGAGTTGAGATGCTTTATTGGACTACTTTTTTATTTGGGTGCTAACAAATCTGGTCTCCAGAACTTGAAAGATCTATGGGATCAAGATGGTCTAGGAGTAGAAATATTTTTGGCATCTATGAATTATCAGAGATTCAGATTTTTACTACGGTGCCTCAGATTCGACGACACAAAAGACAGAGAAATCAGGAAAAAAACTGACAAGTTAGCGCCAATACGGGAAGTTTTCCAAATGTTTGTGAAGAAATTTGAAGAACTTTACAGTGTCGGTGAGTTCGTCACTGTGGATGAACAATTAATTCCTTTTCGAGGCAGATGTTCCTTCCGTCAATATCTACCCAACAAACCGGCCAAGTATGGGATAAAGATTTTCGCTCTTGTGGATGCTGGAGTATATTATACCAAAAACTTGGAAGTTTATGTTGGGGTTCAACCAGATGGTCCTCATAGACACAGCAATAGTCCCAAAGACGTCGTAAAACGAATTGTCAGTCCGATTGTGGGGACAGGGAGGAACGTGACAGCCGACAATTGGTTTCTAAGCGTGCCACTTTTAGAGGATTTACTCAAGGAAAAGTTGACGCTAGTCGGGACTATCCGTAAGAATAAAAAGGAACTCCCTCCACAAATTGTAGAAGTAAAACATAGAGAGGAGTACAGCAGCTTGTTTCTCTTCAGGAAAAACATGACCCTGGTATCATATGTTCCAAAAAAGAAAAGGAATGTGTTAATCATTTCAAGTATGCACAAAGAAAAAAGTATCGATGCGTCCACGGGCAAGAAACAGAAGCCTGAGGTAATAACATTTTATAATTCGACAAAAGGCGGCGTCGATACGGTAGATGAAATGTGTGGGACTTACAGCGTGGCAAGAAATACTAGAAGATGGCCATTAGCAATATTTTACCATTTGCTAAACACTTTGGGTATAAATGCTTTCATTGTATATAGAAGCATATATCCAGATATCAGGATAAATGGGAGGATGTTCCTCAGAGAAATTGCTAAGGGGTTGACAAAACCCTTTATAATAAAGAGGGCCTCGCAAAAAAACTTGCCAAAGGAACTTAAGAGAAAAGCAGAAAAATTTGGAGAGCCATCGACATCAGAGCCTCAAGAGAAAATTATAAAAGGAGGTAGTAGGCGATGCGTTATATGTCCCAGGAATAAGGACATAAAAACTAAACTGCATTGTGAATACTGCGATAAACGCATGTGTGCAAAACATTTTGTTAAAATTTGTGAAGAATGTTTTAAAAATATTAATAAATAAGTGAAAGGATTTTCCATTGTTTACTCTTTCAAGCACGCTCGAAATAATTACCTTTCCTTTTCAGCTTCATGAACGCGCTTCCAGAGACAAGCAGTAAATCAGCTTCAATGTAGCATTTAATGGTGTTAGATGGAAAATATAACTTTGTATAGTATCTTTAAGTATTTCTGTAACTACAGATGCATTGATTAGTGCGAAGATATCGTTTCTAAAACTTTGCCATGTCGGAGATCACAATTATTTTTACCATTTTTCGGGCGTAATATTTTCAGTTACTTGTACAATTAAAATTTAAAATATCGTCATTAAACTTCTATGATATATCTAGAAGGCTTTTTATATTATCCAGAGTACAATTAATCGTAAAAAAGGATAACAAAGAAAGACCGGCGTGGCGTGAAAACACTCCCCGCGAGCATTCACGTCACAAAATTGAGCGCTAGTAATCGCGGGTTACATTGCATTAATCTGGTTTAATTTTTCACTGTAATTGTTGTAAAATATCTACTTACTACCAATACGTTGATTAGTATAAACATATTTCATCTATAAGGTATATGAATCAAATTTTCGTTTTATTGTACAATTTTTTTGAGTATTATTATTAAATAGTTCATAAAAAATTTAAAAGTCGTAATATCAATGTAAAATTTATATGGCATATCACAAAAGATCTATAAATGATAACAAATAAAAATAATAAAGAAAGTTTTCGAAGATAACCATGACAAATGAAAAAGTCCGGTGGGGTGTAGAAACACCCCGCGCGAGTAACCGCGTTACAAAATAGGGCGCGAGTAACGGCGGGTTAAGGCAAATTAGAGGAAAAACATTAAATTTCGCTAAAATTATCCGTTTTCGTTGCTTTATTCGATCATATCTGTTTAAATTGACGAATTTTAAGGCAAAATAGGGGAGAAAATTTGTTATTTTGCTAAAACTACCCGTTTTCCTTGCTTTTTTCGATAATATCGCGATAAATGAGCAAAAATAAAGACAAAAAAGACGGTAAAAATTGAAATTTCCCTACAATTATCCGTTTTCGTTACTTTTTTGGAACATATCTCACTAAAATGACGAAAACTAAAGAAAAAATAGATGAAAATAATTGACATTTCTCTAAAATTATCCGTTTTACGTTGCTTTTTTGATTATATCTCGTAAAGATTACGAAATATCAAGACAAAATAGAGGGAAAAAATTGAAATTTCCCAACACTTATCCGTTTCGGTTGCTTTTTTGATCATATCTCACTAAAATGACGACAAATAAAGAAAAAATATAGGAAAAAATTGATATTTCTCTAAAATTATCCGTTTTTGTTGCTTTTTTGATCATATCTCGTGAAGATTACGAAATATCAAGACAAAATAGAGGAAAAAAATAGAAATTTCGCTAATATAATCCGTTTTTGGCCTATTTTTCGATCATATCTCGATTAAATAAAAAAATAAAGGGAAATTTGAAGTAAAAATTGAAATTTCACTATAATTATCTGTTTTCATTGCTTTTTTGATCATATCTCGTAAAGATTACGAAATTTCAAGACAAAATAGAGAAAAAATATAGAAATTTCGCTAAAATAATCCGTTTTCGTTGTTTTTTTCGATCATATCTCGATAAAAAGACTAAATTAAGGCAAAATAGAGGAAAAAAATGAAATATTGCTAAAATTATCCGTTTTCGTAGCATATTTTGATCATATCTCGATAAAATTACGAAAATTAAGTAAAAATACAGGAGAAAAATTTTAATTTCGCTATAATTATCCATTTTCGTTGCTTTTTTCGATCATATCTCGATAAAACGACACAAAATATAAGCGAAATAGAGGAAAAAAATTGAAATTTTTCTTACATTATCCATTTTCGTTGCTATTATCGATTATATCACTTTAAATTTACGCATATTATGAAAATATACTGGAGAAAATATTTAATTCCGCTAAAATTATCTGTTTCCCTTGCTTTTTTCGATCATTTCTTGATAAATGAGCAACAATAAGGACAAAAAAGAGGAAAAAATTGAAATTTCGCTACAATTATCCGTTTTCGTTCCTTTTCTCGAAGATATCTCAATAAAATGACGAAAAATAAAAATAAATAGACAAGAAAATTGAAATTTCTCTAAAATTATCCGTTTTGGTTGCTTTTTTGATCATATCTCGTAATATTATGAAAATAAAGATGAAACAGTGGAAAAAAATTTGGCTAAAATTATCCTTTTTTGGTTTTATTTTCGATCGTATCTCGATAAAATGACGAAGAATAAAGACCAAATAGAGAAAAAAATTGAAAAATTTCGCTAAAATATTCCGTTTTCGTTGCTATTTTCGATAATATCTCGATAAATAGCAAAGATAAAGACAAAAACCGGGAAAAAAAATTGAAATTTCTCTAAAATTATCCGTTTTGGTAGCATTTTTGATCATATCTCGTAAAATTATGAAAATAAAGACGAAATAGAGGAATAAAAAAGAAATTTCGCTAAAATTATCTGTTTTCAGTTCTTTTTTCGATCATATCACGATTAAATGACGAAAGATAAAGACAAATTAGGGTACAATAATTAAAATTTTGCTAAAATTATCCGTTTTCGTTGCTTTTTTCGATCATTGCTCGATAAAATGACGAAAATTTAGGCAAAATACAGGAGAAAATTTTAAATTTCGCTATAATTATCCGTTTTCGTTGCTTTTTTCGATTATATCTCGATAAAACGACACAAAATAAAAACGAAATAGAGGAAAAAAATTGAAATTTTGCAAATATTATCCGTTTTCGTAGCTTTATTCTTACATATCTCGATAAAATGACTAAATTAAGGCAAAATAGAGGAAATAAATTGAATTTTGCTAAACTTGTCTGTTTTCGTTGCTTTTTTCGATCATATCTCAATTAAATGACGAAAATTATGCAAAATTGTGGAGAAAAATTCAAATTTTGCTGAGATTATCCATTTTCGTTGCTATTATCGATTATATCTCTTTAAATTGACGAATATTAAGGCAAAATATTGGAGAAAATTTGTAATTTCGCTAAAATTAACCGTTTTCCTAGCTTTTTTCGATAATATCTTGATAAATTAGCAAAAAAAAAGACAAAAAAGAGGGAAAAAATTGAAATTTCCCTGCAATTATCCGTTTTCGTTACTTTTTTGGAACATATCTCAATTAATTACGAAAAATTAAGAAAAAATAGAGGAAAAAAATTGAAAATTCTCTAAAATCATCTGTTTACGTTGCTTTTTTGATCATATCTCGTAAAGATTACGAAATATCAAGACAAAAAAGAGGGAAGAATTGAAATTTCCCAACAATTATCCGTTTTCGTTGTTTTATTCTTAAATATCTCAATAAAATGACTAATTAAGGCAAAATAGAGGAAATAAATTGAATTTCACTTAAATTATCCCTTTTTGGTCCTTTCTTCGATCATATCTCGATTAAATGACGAAAAATAAATACAACTTAGAAGTTAAAATTGAACTTTCACTACAATTATCCGTTTTGGTTGCTTTTTTCGATCATATCTCGATAAAAAGACTATATTAACCCGCCGTTACTCGCGCGGGGTGTTTCTACACCCCAGCCGTTTTCAATCGGCATTCATTCTTGAACGCTTAGGTTTAATGACCCCTTCTTCTCAGTAGCTTCATTTTTTTATGTTCCCGATCTCTCCTGCAAAAATCGTGATTTTATTGCCATTTATTGCAGAAATATGACGCTTTTCATTTGATAATACTCCTATTTTTGGGTAATTTTCAGAAGTTCATGTTTTATTTATTTTTTTACGGGTTATTGTTAGAATTTTTATATTTTTATTCGTATGTTCCATGATCAATGATCACTAAGTAAATGTTATTATTCATTAATGTTATTGGTAAGTACGCTGATGTAATTTTATCTCACTTGTAATCTCTAATAATCCCTATCACTATTAGCTCCGCGAAGCTTTCCAAGGCGAGGCTTCAGTTCTCAGGCCAATTACAAAATTAGAGATAATATCAATTAGAGTTAAAAAATAAGGAATTTATTTATTGTATTTGTCGTTATGAATAAATGAAAGATTACTGGGCGGACACCGTTGTCCCCTGTGGGAATGGAGCGTCGCCCTCAGCGCAAAGGAAGACCAAGCCCCTTTTATTTCTGAGGGAGCGCGGCCTTGTTTATTGCCCCCTCCTGTTCATTCTGAGGTCACGTACGGTCTTACTTTTCCGAAACATAACAATAAGGATTTGTGCCTTCGGTCACATGGCTAAAATAATTGTCGACTGAACGCGTCGAAGAAGAGACAGTCCTTCTTGGGGTACCGAAACTCGGGTGGAAAGATTTGGTCTCTCATTCTATTTTGTGGTGCCTCATAGAGTTGACGTTAGCAAGATAGTGTTATAGTTTGTGCGATAACTTTACTCAGTGAAGAAAAGCAACGTAAAGGATGGAGTAACTTTACTATTCTCCTGTGTTCTATACCATTGGGAAAGTGTTTCTTCGTGAGTTCATCCATCTCCTCCTCCAAGCTCCTGGTAACTAATTGGTAAGTGAGAATTTCTTTTATCTCAATTATAACATTCTTATTTATAAGATACCGACTGCCATATATGAACTCCAAAGTTTTAGTCGCGCAATCCTTTTATATTCAGTTTTTTTTTCCATGAGTAATTTCCCAGTAAATGTTAAATCTAAGCATTAAATTGACATACAATTTTGCCATGAGTTATTTATTATGTCTTTTATGATCGGAGCAGAGCAAATTGATCATGTTACTAATTTTACTGTTTGTTATGTATTCTCTAAAATCTCAATTGCATATATTTTAGGGAGAAATTTCATCAATAAATAAGGATTACTCTCTCTACTGTAAGATAGTGTAAGCCGTGAAAATTCCACATAATCGCATCATCCTCGATTCTGCAAGGTATGAGTTTGAACTGTTTTGAAATTCAAATGAAAAATTAAGGCCATTCAGAATAATTATCAGGTGACCATTTGCGCTTTCTATTTACCTACAGATGAGTTATTTACGCTCTCAGAGGGACATTGAAACAGTTGCTCTGCTTTCGGGTGGACTTTCAGACGACGAGCAGTATGATTCAGACAGTGAAATTTCGGAAGCTTCTGCAGTGGAATCGGAGCACGACACTTCCAGCGAACAATATATAAGTGATTCAGATACTGAATGTGCATCTAATGAAAAAGACACTTTTATAGGTAAAGACAATGTAACTAAGTGGAGTATAATTGAGCCTCGACGTAGGGTTAGAAGGCCCGCTCACAACATCGTATCTGAGCCTGCGGGGTACAAGGGAGATAAAAAATTTGTAAAAAGTCCGCTTGATTGTTTCGATATTATATTCGATGGTGATATTATTAGGATCATTGTGTGTAGCACAAATTTCAAGATTGCTGAAATTGCGCAAAAGTATTCGAGAACGAGAGATGCCAAGCCTACCGACGAATTAGAGTTGAGATGCTTTATTGGACTACTTTTTTATTTGGGTGCTAACAAATCTGGTCTCCAGAACTTGAAAGATCTATGGGATCAAGATGGTCTAGGAGTAGAAATATTTTTGGCATCTATGAATTATCAGAGATTCAGATTTTTACTACGGTGCCTCAGATTCGACGACACAAAAGACAGAGAAATCAGGAAAAAAACTGACAAGTTAGCGCCAATACGGGAAGTTTTCCAAATGTTTGTGAAGAAATTTGAAGAACTTTACAGTGTCGGTGAGTTCGTCACTGTGGATGAACAATTAATTCCTTTTCGAGGCAGATGTTCCTTCCGTCAATATCTACCCAACAAACCGGCCAAGTATGGGATAAAGATTTTCGCTCTTGTGGATGCTGGAGTATATTATACCAAAAACTTGGAAGTTTATGTTGGGGTTCAACCAGATGGTCCTCATAGACACAGCAATAGTCCCAAAGACGTCGTAAAACGAATTGTCAGTCCGATTGTGGGGACAGGGAGGAACGTGACAGCCGACAATTGGTTTCTAAGCGTGCCACTTTTAGAGGATTTACTCAAGGAAAAGTTGACGCTAGTCGGGACTATCCGTAAGAATAAAAAGGAACTCCCTCCACAAATTGTAGAAGTAAAACATAGAGAGGAGTACAGCAGCTTGTTTCTCTTCAGGAAAAACATGACCCTGGTATCATATGTTCCAAAAAAGAAAAGGAATGTGTTAATCATTTCAAGTATGCACAAAGAAAAAAGTATCGATGCGTCCACGGGCAAGAAACAGAAGCCTGAGGTAATAACATTTTATAATTCGACAAAAGGCGGCGTCGATACGGTAGATGAAATGTGTGGGACTTACAGCGTGGCAAGAAATACTAGAAGATGGCCATTAGCAATATTTTACCATTTGCTAAACACTTTGGGTATAAATGCTTTCATTGTATATAGAAGCATATATCCAGATATCAGGATAAATGGGAGGATGTTCCTCAGAGAAATTGCTAAGGGGTTGACAAAACCCTTTATAATAAAGAGGGCCTCGCAAAAAAACTTGCCAAAGGAACTTAAGAGAAAAGCAGAAAAATTTGGAGAGCCATCGACATCAGAGCCTCAAGAGAAAATTATAAAAGGAGGTAGTAGGCGATGCGTTATATGTCCCAGGAATAAGGACATAAAAACTAAACTGCATTGTGAATACTGCGATAAACGCATGTGTGCAAAACATTTTGTTAAAATTTGTGAAGAATGTTTTAAAAATATTAATAAATAAGTGAAAGGATTTTCCATTGTTTACTCTTTCAAGCACGCTCGAAATAATTACCTTTCCTTTTCAGCTTCATGAACGCGCTTCCAGAGACAAGCAGTAAATCAGCTTCAATGTAGCATTTAATGGTGTTAGATGGAAAATATAACTTTGTATAGTATCTTTAAGTATTTCTGTAACTACAGATGCATTGATTAGTGCGAAGATATCGTTTCTAAAACTTTGCCATGTCGGAGATCACAATTATTTTTACCATTTTTCGGGCGTAATATTTTCAGTTACTTGTACAATTAAAATTTAAAATATCGTCATTAAACTTCTATGATATATCTAGAAGGCTTTTTATATTATCCAGAGTACAATTAATCGTAAAAAAGGATAACAAAGAAAGACCGGCGTGGCGTGAAAACACTCCCCGCGAGCATTCACGTCACAAAATTGAGCGCTAGTAATCGCGGGTTACATTGCATTAATCTGGTTTAATTTTTCACTGTAATTGTTGTAAAATATCTACTTACTACCAATACGTTGATTAGTATAAACATATTTCATCTATAAGGTATATGAATCAAATTTTCGTTTTATTGTACAATTTTTTTGAGTATTATTATTAAATAGTTCATAAAAAATTTAAAAGTCGTAATATCAATGTAAAATTTATATGGCATATCACAAAAGATCTATAAATGATAACAAATAAAAATAATAAAGAAAGTTTTCGAAGATAACCATGACAAATGAAAAAGTCCGGTGGGGTGTAGAAACACCCCGCGCGAGTAACCGCGTTACAAAATAGGGCGCGAGTAACGGCGGGTTAAGGCAAATTAGAGGAAAAACATTAAATTTCGCTAAAATTATCCGTTTTCGTTGCTTTATTCGATCATATCTGTTTAAATTGACGAATTTTAAGGCAAAATAGGGGAGAAAATTTGTTATTTTGCTAAAATTACCCGTTTTCCTTGCTTTTTTCGATAATATCGCGATAAATGAGCAAAAATAAAGACAAAAAAGACGGTAAAAATTGAAATTTCCCTACAATTATCCGTTTTCGTTACTTTTTTGGAACATATCTCACTAAAATGACGAAAACTAAAGAAAAAATAGATGAAAATAATTGACATTTCTCTAAAATTATCCGTTTTACGTTGCTTTTTTGATTATATCTCGTAAAGATTACGAAATATCAAGACAAAATAGAGGGAAAAAAAAGAAATTTCGCTTAGAAATCCGTTTTTGGTCCTTTTTTCGATCATATCTGTATTAAATGACGAAAAATAAAGACAAATTAGAAGAAAAAATTGAAAATTCAATATAATTATCCGTTTTCGTTGCTTTTTTCGATCATATCCCGATAAAAAGTCTAAATTAAGGCCAAATAGAGGAAAAAAATGAAATTTCGTTAAAATTATCCGTTTTCGTTGCTTTTTTCGACCATATCTCAATTAAATGACAAAAATTAATGCAAAATAGAGGAAAAAATTTCAACTTTTGCTGAAATTATCCGTTTTCGTTGCTATTTCGATTACATCACCTTTACGCATATTAAGGTAAAATAGTAGAGAAATTTTTAATTTTGCCGAAATTATCCGTTTCCCTTGCTTTTTTCGATAATTTCTTTATAAATAAGCAACACTAAGACAATAAAGATGAAAAAATTGAAATTTCGCTACAATTACACGTTTTCGGGGCTTTTCTCGAAAATATCTCAATAAAATAACGAAAAATAAAGAAAAAATAGAGGAAAAAATTGATATTTCTCCAAAATTATCCGTTTTGGTTGCTTTTTTGATCATATCTCGTAAAATTATGAAAATAAAGACGAAATAGAGAAAAAAAATCGAAATTTCTTTAAAATTATCCGTTTTCGTTACTTTTTTAGAGAATATCTCGATAAAATGACGAAAAATAAAGCTTTTTATAGGTGAAAATTTTAAATCTCTGTAATATTATCCGTTTTCGTTCCTTTTTTATCATATCTCGTAAAATTACCTAAAAGAATGACAAAATAGTGGAAAGAAATCGAAATTTTGTTTAAACTATCCGTTTTCGGTTCTTTTTTCGATCATATCACGATTAAATGACGAAAGATAAAGACAAATTAGGGGACAAAAATTGAAATATTGCTAAAATTATTCGTTTTCGTAGCATTTTTCGATCATATCTCGATAAAATTAAGATAATTTATGCAATATACAGGAGAAAAATTTAAATTCCGCTATAATTATCCGTTTTCGTTGCTTTCTTCGATCACATCTCGATTAAATGACGAAAAATAAATACAAATTAGAAGTAAAAATTGAAATCTCACTATAATTATCCGATTTTGTTGCTTTTTTCGATCATATCTCGATTAAAAGACTAAAAATAAGGCTAAATAGACGAAACAAAATTAAATTTCGCTAAAATTATCCGTTTTTGGACCTTTCTTCGATCATATCTCGATTAAATGACGAAAAATAAATACAAATTAGAAGTAAAAATTGAAATTTCACTATAATTATCCAATATTGTTGCTTTTTTCGATCATATCTCGATAAAAAGACTAAATTAATGCAAATTAGAGGAAAAAAATTAAATTTCGCTAAAATTATCCGTTTTCGTTGCTTTTTTCGATCATATCTCAATTAAATGACGAAAATTAAGGCAAAATAGAAGAGAAAATTTAAAATTTCTTTAAATTTATCCGGCTTCGTTCCTTTCTTAATCATATCTCGTAAAATTACGAAAAATAAAGACAAAATTGAGGAAAGAAATCGAAATGTTGCTTAAATTATCCGTTTTCGGTTTTTTTTCGATCATATCACGATTAAATAACGAAGGATAAAGACAAATGAAAGCACAAAAATTGAAATTATGCTAAAATTATCCGTTTTTGTTGCTTTATTCGATCATATCTGTTTAAATTGACGAATTTTAAGGCAAAATAGGGGAGAAAATTTGTTATTTTGCTAAAATTACCCGTTTTCCTTGCTTTTTTCGATAATATCGCGATAAATGAGCAAAAATAAAGACAAAAAAGACGGGAAAAATTGAAATTTCCCTACAATTATCCGTTTTCGTTACTTTTTTGGAACATATCTCACTAAAATGACGAAAACTAAAGAAAAATAGATGAAAATAATTGACATTCTCAAAAATTATCCGTTTTCGTTGCTTTTTTGATTATATCTCGTAAAGATTACGAAATATCAAGAGAAAATAGAGGGAAAAAAAAGAAATTTCGCTAAAAAATCCGTTTTAGGTCCTTTTTTCGATCATATCTCGATTAAATGACAAAAAATAAAAATAAATAGACATCAAAATTGAAATTTCTCTAAAATTATCCGTTTTGGTTGCTTTTTTGTTCATATCTCGTAATATTATGAAAATAAAGATTAAACAGTTAAAAAAAATTTGGCTAAAATTATCCTTTTTTGGTTTTATTTTCGATCATATCTCGATAAAATGACGAAGAATAAAGACCAAATAGAGAAAAAAAATTGAAAAATTTCGCTAAAATATTCCGTTTTGGTAGCTTTTTTGATCATATCTCGTAAAATTATGAAAATAAAGACGAAATAGAGGAAAAAAATCGAAATTTCGCCAAAATTAATTGTTTTCGTTGCTTTTTTCGATCATATCACGATTAAATGTCGAAAGATAAAGACAAATTAGAGCACAAAAATTGAAATCTTGCTAAAATTAACCGTTTTCGTTGTTTTTTTCGATCATATCTCGAAAAATGACGAAAATTTAGGCAAAATAGAGGAGAAAAATTTCAATTTCTCTATAATAATCCGTTTTCATGCTTTTTAAGATCATATCTCAATTATATGACGAAAATTATGCAAAATAGTTGAGAAAAATTCAAATTTTGCTGAGATTATCCGTTTTCGTTGCTATTTACGATTATATCTCTTTAAATTGACGAATACTAAGACAAAATAGTGGAGAAAATTTGTATTTTCGTAAAATTATCCGTTATCCTAGCTTTTTTCGATAATATCTCGATAAATGAGCAAAAATAGAAACAAAAAAGATGGAAGCAATTTAAATTTCCCTACAATTATCCGTTTTCGTACTTTTTTGGAACATATCTCACTAAAATGACGAAAAATAAAGAAACAATAGAGAAAAAAAAATTGAAAATTCTCTAAAATTATCTGTTTTCGTTGCTTTTTTGATCATATCTCGTAAAGATTACGAAATACGAAGACAAAAAAGAGGGAAAAAATTGAAATTTCCCAACAATTATCCGTTTTCGTTACCTTTTTGGAACATATCTCACTAAAATGACGAAAAATAAAGAAAAAATGAAGGAAAAAAAATGAATTTTCCCTAAAATTATCCGTTTTCGTTGCTATTTTGATCATATCTCGTAAAGATTAGGAAATATCAAGACAAAATAGAGGGAAAAAATATAAATTTCGCTTAAATAATCCGTTTTTGGTCCTTTTTTCGATCATATCTCGATTAAATGACATAAGTAAGGCAAATTAGAGGAAAAAATTTAAATTTCGCTATAATTATCCGCTTTCGTTGCTTTTTTCGATCATATCTCAATTAAATGACGAAAATTAATGCAAAATGGACGAGAAAATTTCAAATTTTGCTTAAATTGTGCGTTTTCGTTGCTATTATCGATTTTCTCACTTTAAATTTACGCATATTATGGCAAAATAGTAAAGAAAGTTTTTAATTTCGCTAAAATCATCCCTTTTCGTTGCATTTTTCAAACATATCTCAATATAATGACGAAAAATAAAGAATAAATAGACGAAAAAAATTGAAATTTCTCTAAAATTATCCGTATTGGTTCTATTTTCGATCATATCTCGATTAAATGACGAAAATTAACGCAAAGTAGAGGAGAGAATTTGAAATTTCTCTAAAATTATCCGTTTTCGTTACTTTCTTAGATAATATCTTATAAAATGACCAAAAATTAAGGCAATATAGAGGAGATAATTTGTAATTTTTGTAAAATTATCCGTTTTCGTTGCTTTTTTGATCATATCTCGTAAAATTACGAAAAATAAAGACAAAATAGAGGAAAGAAATCGAAATGTCGCTTAAATTATCCGTTTTCGTTGCTTTTTTTCGATTTTATCTCTTTAAATTGACGAATATTAAGGCAAAATAGAGCAGAAAATTTATTAGTTCGCTACAATTATCCGTTTTCGTTGCTTTTTCTAACATATCTCAATTAAATGACGGAAAATGTAGAAAAAATTGAGGAAAAAAATTGAAATTTTTCTATAATTATCCGTTTTCGTTGCTTTTTTGAGCATATCTCGTAAAGATTACGAAATATAAAGACAAAATAGAGGAAAAAAACATTTCGCTAAAATTATCTGTTTTCAGTCCTTTTTTCGGTTATATATCACGATTAAATGACGAAAAATAAAGAATAAACAGACGAAAAAAATTGAAATTTCTCTAAAATGATCCGTTTTCGTTGCTTTTCTTGAAGATATCTCAATAAAATGATGAAAAATAAAGAAAAAATAGAGGAAAAAATTGAAATTTCTATAAAATTAGCCGGTTACGTTAATTTTTTTAATGATATCTCTTTAAATTGACGAATATTAAGGCAAAATAGAGGAGAAAATTCGTAAGTTCGCTGAAATTTTCAGTTTTCCTTGCTTTTTTCGATCATATCTGAATAAAATAACGAATAATAATGAAAAATAGTGGAGAAAAATTCAAATTTTGCTGAGATTGTCTGTTTTCGTTGCTTTTTTCGATCATTTCTCGATAAATAGACAAAATATAAAAACGAAATAGAGGAAAAGTATTGAAATTTTGCTAAAATTATCCGTTTTCGTTGCTTTTTTCTTACATATCTCGATAAAATGACTAAATTAAGGCAAAATAAAGGAAAAAGATTGAATTTCGCTAAAATGATCCGTTTTCGTTGCTTATTTCGATCGTATCTCAATTAAATGAAGAAGATTAATGCAAAATAGAGGATAAAATTCAATTTTGCTAATATTATCCGTTTTCGTTTCATTTTTAAATAATATCTTGATAAAATGACGAAAATGAAGGCAAAATAGAGCAGAAAAATTGAAATTTTGCTATAATGATGCGTTATAGTTGCTTTTCTCGAGCATATCTTATAAAATGACGAATCTCGAAAAAAAGACGAAAATTAAGGCAAAATAGAAAATAAAATCTTAAATTTCGCTAAAATTATCCGTTTTCGTTGCTTTTATCGAACATATCTCAATAAAATGATGAAAAATAAAGAAAAATAGAGGAAAAATTGATATTTCTATTAAATTAGCCGTTTTCGTTAATTTTTTAATGATATCTCTTTAAATTGACGAATATTAAGGCAAAATAGAGGAGAAAATTCGTAAGTTCGCTGAAATTTTCAGTTTTCCTTGCTTTTTTCGATCATATCTCAATAAATAAGCAAAAATAGAAACAAAAAAGATGGAAGCAATTTAAATTTCCCTACAATTATCCGTTTTCGTACTTTTTTGGAACATATCTCACTAAAATGACGAAAAATAAAGAAACAATAGAGAAAAAAAAATTGAAAATTCTCTAAAATTATCTGTTTTCGTTGCTTTTTTGATCATATCTCGTAAAGATTACGAAATACGAAGACAAAAAAGAGGGAAAAAATTGAAATTTCCCAACAATTATCCGTTTTCGTTACTTTTTTGGAACATATCTCACTAAAATGACGAAAAATAAAGAAAAAATGAAGGAAAAAAAATGAAATTTCTCTAAAATTATCCGTTTTCGTTGCTATTTTGATCATATCTCGTAAAGATTAGGAAATATCAAGACAAAATAGAGGGAAAAAATATAAATTTCGCTTAAATAATCCGTTTTTGGTCCTTTATTCGATCATATCTCGATTAAATGACATAAGTAAGGCAAATTAGAGGAAAAAATTTAAATTTCGCTATAATTATCCGCTTTCGTTGCTTTTTTCGACCATATCTCAATTAAATGACAAAAATTAATGCAAAATAGAGGAAAAAATTTCAACTTTTGCTGAAATTATCCGTTTTCGTTGCTATTTCGATTACATCACCTTTACGCATATTAAGGTAAAATAGTAGAGAAATTTTTAATTTTGCCGAAATTATCCGTTTCCCTTGCTTTTTTCGATAATTTCTTTATAAATAAGCAACACTAAGACAATAAAGATGAAAAAATTGAAATTTCGCTACAATTACACGTTTTCGGGGCTTTTCTCGAAAATATCTCAATAAAATAACGAAAAATAAAGAAAAAATAGAGGAAAAAATTGATATTTCTCCAAAATTATCCGTTTTGGTTGCTTTTTTGATCATATCTCGTAAAATTATGAAAATAAAGACGAAATAGAGAAAAAAAATCGAAATTTCTTTAAAATTATCCGTTTTCGTTACTTTTTTAGAGAATATCTCGATAAAATGACGAAAAATAAAGCTTTTTATAGGTGAAAATTTTAAATCTCTGTAATATTATCCGTTTTCGTTCCTTTTTTATCATATCTCGTAAAATTACCTAAAAGAATGACAAAATAGTGGAAAGAAATCGAAATTTTGTTTAAACTATCCGTTTTCGGTTCTTTTTTCGATCATATCACGACTAAATGACGAAAGATAAAGACAAATTAGGGGACAAAAATTGAAATATTGCTAAAATTATTCGTTTTCGTAGCATTTTTCGATCATATCTCGATAAAATTAAGATAATTTATGCAATATACAGGAGAAAAATTTAAATTCCGCTATAATTATCCGTTTTCGTTGCTTTCTTCGATCACATCTCGATTAAATGACGAAAAATAAATACAAATTAGAAGTAAAAATTGAAATCTCACTATAATTATCCGATTTTGTTGCTTTTTTCGATCATATCTCGATTAAAAGACTAAAAATAAGGCTAAATAGACGAAACAAAATTAAATTTCGCTAAAATTATCCGTTTTTGGACCTTTCTTCGATCATATCTCGATTAAATGACGAAAAATAAATACAAATTAGAAGTAAAAATTGAAATTTCACTATAATTATCCAATATTGTTGCTTTTTTCGATCATATCTCGATAAAAAGACTAAATTAATGCAAATTAGAGGAAAAAAATTAAATTTCGCTAAAATTATCCGTTTTCGTTGCTTTTTTCGATCATATCTCAATTAAATGACGAAAATTAAGGCAAAATAGAGGAGAAAATTTAAAATTTCTTTAAATTTATCCGGCTTCGTTCCTTTCTTAATCATATCTCGTAAAATTACGAAAAATAAAGACAAAATTGAGGAAAGAAATCGAAATGTTGCTTAAATTATCCGTTTTCGGTTTTTTTTCGATCATATCACGATTAAATAACGAAGGATAAAGACAAATGAAAGCACAAAAATTGAAATTATGCTAAAATTATCCGTTTTGGTTGCTTTATTCGATCATATCTGTTTAAATTGACGAATTTTAAGGCAAAATAGGGGAGAAAATTTGTTATTTTGCTAAAATTACCCGTTTTCCTTGCTTTTTTCGATAATATCGCGATAAATGAGCAAAAATAAAGACAAAAAAGACGGGAAAAATTGAAATTTCCCTACAATTATCCGTTTTCGTTACTTTTTTGGAACATATCTCACTAAAATGACGAAAACTAAAGAAAAATAGATGAAAATAATTGACATTCTCAAAAATTATCCGTTTTCGTTGCTTTTTTGATTATATCTCGTAAAGATTACGAAATATCAAGAGAAAATAGAGGGAAAAAAAAGAAATTTCGCTAAAAAATCCGTTTTAGGTCCTTTTTTCGATCATATCTCGATTAAATGACAAAAAATAAAAATAAATAGACATCAAAATTGAAATTTCTCTAAAATTATCCGTTTTGGTTGCTTTTTTGTTCATATCTCGTAATATTATGAAAATAAAGATTAAACAGTGGAAAAAAATTTGGCTAAAATTATCCTTTTTTGGTTTTATTTTCGATCATATCTCGATAAAATGACGAAGAATAAAGACCAAATAGAGAAAAAAAATTGAAAAATTTCGCTAAAATATTCCGTTTTGGTAGCTTTTTTGATCATATCTCGTAAAATTATGAAAATAAAGACGAAATAGAGGAAAAAAATCGAAATTTCGCCAAAATTAATTGTTTTCGTTGCTTTTTTCGATCATATCACGATTAAATGTCGAAAGATAAAGACAAATTAGAGCACAAAAATTGAAATCTTGCTAAAATTAACCGTTTTCGTTGTTTTTTTCGATCATATCTCGATAAATGACGAAAATTTAGGCAAAATAGAGGAGAAAAATTTCAATTTCTCTATAATAATCCGTTTTCATGCTTTTTAAGATCATATCTCAATTATATGACGAAAATTATGCAAAATAGTTGAGAAAAATTCAAATTTTGCTGAGATTATCCGTTTTCGTTGCTATTTACGATTATATCTCTTTAAATTGACGAATACTAAGACAAAATAGTGGAGAAAATTTGTATTTTCGTAAAATTATCCGTTATCCTAGCTTTTTTCGATAATATCTCGATAAATGAGCAAAAATAGAAACAAAAAAGATGGAAGCAATTTAAATTTCCCTACAATTATCCGTTTTCGTACTTTTTTGGAACATATCTCACTAAAATGACGAAAAATAAAGAAACAATAGAGAAAAAAAAATTGAAAATTCTCTAAAATTATCTGTTTTCGTTGCTTTTTTGATCATATCTCGTAAAGATTACGAAATACGAAGACAAAAAAGAGGGAAAAAATTGAAATTTCCCAACAATTATCCGTTTTCGTTACCTTTTTGGAACATATCTCACTAAAATGACGAAAAATAAAGAAAAAATGAAGGAAAAAAAATGAATTTTCTCTAAAATTATCCGTTTTCGTTGCTATTTTGATCATATCTCGTAAAGATTAGGAAATATCAAGACAAAATAGAGGGAAAAAATATAAATTTCGCTTAAATAATCCGTTTTTGGTCCTTTTTTCGATCATATCTCGATTAAATGACATAAGTAAGGCAAATTAGAGGAAAAAATTTAAATTTCGCTATAATTATCCGCTTTCGTTGCTTTTTTCGATCATATCTCAATTAAATGACGAAAATTAATGCAAAATGGACGAGAAAATTTCAAATTTTGCTTAAATTGTGCGTTTTCGTTGCTATTATCGATTTTCTCACTTTAAATTTACGCATATTATGGCAAAATAGTAAAGAAAGTTTTTAATTTCGCTAAAATCATCCCTTTTCGTTGCATTTTTCAAACATATCTCAATATAATGACGAAAAATAAAGAATAAATAGACGAAAAAAATTGAAATTTCTCTAAAATTATCCGTATTGGTTCTATTTTCGATCATATCTCGATTAAATGACGAAAATTAACGCAAAGTAGAGGAGAGAATTTGAAATTTCTCTAAAATTATCCGTTTTCGTTACTTTCTTAGATAATATCTTATAAAATGACCAAAAATTAAGGCAATATAGAGGAGATAATTTGTAATTTTTGTAAAATTATCCGTTTTCGTTGCTTTTTTGATCATATCTCGTAAAATTACGAAAAATAAAGACAAAATAGAGGAAAGAAATCGAAATGTCGCTTAAATTATCCGTGTTCGTTGCTTTTTTTCGATTTTATCTCTTTAAATTGACGAATATTAAGGCAAAATAGAGCAGAAAATTTATTAGTTCGCTACAATTATCCGTTTTCGTTGCTTTTTCTAACATATCTCAATTAAATGACGGAAAATGTAGAAAAAATTGAGGAAAAAAATTGAAATTTTTCTATAATTATCCGTTTTCGTTGCTTTTTTGAGCATATCTCGTAAAGATTACGAAATATAAAGACAAAATAGAGGAAAAAAACATTTCGCTAAAATTATCTGTTTTCAGTCCTTTTTTCGGTTATATATCACGATTAAATGACGAAAAATAAAGAATAAACAGACGAAAAAAATTGAAATTTCTCTAAAATGATCCGTTTTCGTTGCTTTTCTTGAAGATATCTCAATAAAATGATGAAAAATAAAGAAAAAATAGAGGAAAAAATTGAAATTTCTATAAAATTAGCCGGTTACGTTAATTTTTTTAATGATATCTCTTTAAATTGACGAATATTAAGGCAAAATAGAGGAGAAAATTCGTAAGTTCGCTGAAATTTTCAGTTTTCCTTGCTTTTTTCGATCATATCTGAATAAAATAACGAATAATAATGAAAAATAGTGGAGAAAAATTCAAATTTTGCTGAGATTGTCTGTTTTCGTTGCTTTTTTCGATCATTTCTCGATAAATAGACAAAATATAAAAACGAAATAGAGGAAAAGTATTGAAATTTTGCTAAAATTATCCGTTTTCGTTGCTTTTTTCTTACATATCTCGATAAAATGACTAAATTAAGGCAAAATCGAGGAAAAAGATTGAATTTTGCTAAAATGATCCGTTTTCGTTGCTTATTTCGATCGTATCTCAATTAAATGAAGAAGATTAATGCAAAATAGAGGATAAAATTCAATTTTGCTAATATTATCCGTTTTCGTTTCATTTTTAAATAATATCTTGATAAAATGACGAAAATGAAGGCAAAATAGAGCAGAAAAATTGAAATTTTGCTATAATGATGCGTTATAGTTGCTTTTCTCGAGCATATCTTATAAAATGACGAATCTCGAAAAAAAGACGAAAATTAAGGCAAAATAGAAAATAAAATCTTAAATTTCGCTAAAATTATCCGTTTTCGTTGCTTTTATCGAACATATCTCAATAAAATGATGAAAAATAAAGAAAAATAGAGGAAAAATTGATATTTCTATTAAATTAGCCGTTTTCGTTAATTTTTTTAATGATATCTCTTTAAATTGACGAATATTAAGGCAAAATAGAGGAGAAAATTCGTAAGTTCGCTGAAATTATCAGTTTTCCTTGCTTTTTTCGATCATATCTCAATAAATAAGCAAAAATAGAAAAAAAAAATTAAATTTCGCTAAAATTATCCGTTTTTGGTCCTTTCTTCGATCATATCTCGTTTAAATGACGAAAAATAAATACAACTTAGAAGTAAAAATTGAAATTTCACTATAATTATCCGTTTTTGTTGCTATTTACGATTATATCTCTTTACATTGACGAATATTAAGGCCAAATAATGGAGAAAAATTGGCAATTTCGCGAAAACTATCCGTTTTCCTAGCTTTTTTCGATAATATCTCGATAAATGAGCAAAAATAGAAACAAAAAAGATGGAAGCAATTTAAATTTCCCTACAATTATCCGTTTTCGTACTTTTTTGGAACATATCTCACTAAAATGACGAAAAATAAAGAAACAATAGAGAAAAAAAATTGAAAATTCTCTAAAATTATCTGTTTTCGTTGCTTTTTTGATCATATCTCGTAAAGATTACGAAATACGAAGACAAAAAAGAGGGAAAAAATTGAAATTTCCCAACAATTATCCGTTTTCGTTACTTTTTTGGAACATATCTCACTAAAATGACGAAAAATAAAGAAAAAATGAAGGAAAAAAAATGAAATTTCTCTAAAATTATCCGTTTTCGTTGCTATTTTGATCATATCTCGTAAAGATTAGGAAATATCAAGACAAAATAGAGGGAAAAAATATAAATTTCGCTTAAATAATCCGTTTTTGGTCCTTTATTCGATCATATCTCGATTAAATGACATAAGTAAGGCAAATTAGAGGAAAAAATTTAAATTTCGCTATAATTATCCGCTTTCGTTGCTTTTTTCGATCATATCTCAATTAAATGACGAAAATTTATGCAAAATGGACGAGAAAATTTCAAATTTTGCTTAAATTGTGCGTTTTCGTTGCTATTATCGATTTTCTCACTTTAAATTTACGCATATTATGGCAAAATAGTGGAGAAAATTTTTAATTTCGCTAAAATCATCCCTTTTCGTTGCATTTTTCAAACATATCTCAATATAATGACGAAAAATAAAGAATAAATAGACGAAAAAAATTGAAATTTCTCTAAAATTATCCGTATTGGTTCTATTTTCGATCATATCTCGATTAAATGACGAAAATTAACGCAAAGTAGAGGAGAAAATTTGAAATTTCTCTAAAATTATCCGTTTTCGTTACTTTCTTAGATAATATCTTATAAAATGACCAAAAATTAAGGCAATATAGAGGAGATAATTTGTAATTTTTGTAAAATTATCCGTTTTCGTTGCTTTTTTGATCATATCTCGTAAAATTACGAAAAATAAAGACAAAATAGAGGAAAGAAATCGAAATGTCGCTTAAATTATCCCTTTTCGGTTCTTTTTTCGATCATATCTTGATAAAGTGACTAAAACTAAGGACAGTATGGTGGAAAAAATGTAATTTCGCTTAAATTATCCGTTTTCGTTGCTTTTTTTCGATTTTATCTCTTTAAATTGACGAATATTAAGGCAAAATAGAGCAGAAAATTTATTAGTTCGCTACAATTATCCGTTTTCGTTGCTTTTTCTAACATATCTCAATTAAATGACGGAAAATGTAGAAAAAATTGAGGAAAAAAATTGAAATTTTTCTATAATTATCCGTTTTCGTTGCTTTTTTGAGCATATCTCGTAAAGATTACGAAATATAAAGACAAAATAGAGGAAAAAAAAATTTCGCTAAAATTATCTGTTTTCAGTCCTTTTTTCGGTTATATATCACGATTAAATGACGAAAAATAAAGAATAAATAGACGAAAAAAATTGAAATTTCTCTAAAATGATCCGTTTTCGTTGCTTTTCTTGAAGATATCTCAATAAAATGATGAAAAATAAAGAAAAAATAGAGGAAAAAATTGAAATTTCTATAAAATTAGCCGGTTACGTTAATTTTTTTAATGATATCTCTTTAAATTGACGAATATTAAGGCAAAATAGAGGAGAAAATTCGTAAGTTCGCTGAAATTTTCAGTTTTCCTTGCTTTTTTCGATCATATCTGAATAAAATAACGAATAATAATGAAAAATAGTGGAGAAAAATTCAAATTTTGCTGAGATTGTCTGTTTTCGTTGCTTTTTTCGATCATTTCTCGATAAATAGACAAAATATAAAAACGAAATAGAGGAAAAGTATTGAAATTTTGCTAAAATTATCCGTTTTCGTTGCTTTTTTCTTACATATCTCGATAAAATGACTAAATTAAGGCAAAATCGAGGAAAAAAATTGAATTTTGCTAATATTATCCGTTTTCGTTTCATTTTTAAATAATATCTTGATAAAATGACGAAAATGAAGGCAAAATAGAGCAGAAAAATTGAAATTTTGCTATAATGATGCGTTATAGTTGCTTTTCTCTAGTATATCTAATAAAATGACGAAAAATAAAGACAAAATAGAGGAAAAAGATCGGAATTTCGCTAAAATTATCCGTTTTTGTCTCATTTTTAGATAATATCTTGATAAAATGACGAAACATAAGACAAATTAGAGGAGAAAATTTTTAATTTTGCTAAAATTCTCCGTTTTCGTTGCATTTTTAATCTTGTCTCGATCAATGAACAAAAATAAAGACAAAATAGAGAAAAAAATTGAAATTTCGCTAAAATGATCGGTTTTCGTTTCTTTTTCAGATAATATCTTGATAAAATGACGAATATTAAGGCAATATAGTGGTGAAAAATTGAAATTTCGCTATAATTGTCCGTTTTCGTTTCTTTTATAAATCATATCTCGATAAATTAGCAAAAATAAAGACAAAGGAGAGGAAAAAAAATTAAATTTCGCTATAATTATCCGTTTTCGTTGCTTTATTCGATCATATCTCGATAAATGAGCAAAAATAAAGACAAAATAGAGGTAAAACATTGAAATAACGCTAATATGATCCTTTTTCGTTTCTTTTTTTGATCATATCTCGTGAACTTACGAAAAATAAATACAAAATAAAGATAAAAATTCGAAATATCGCTAAAATTATCCGTATTCGTTTCATTTTTAGATAATATCTTGATAAAATGTCTAAACCTAAGGCAAATTGGAGGAGATAATTTGTAATTTCGCTAAAATTCTCCGTTTTCGTTGCATTTTTAATCACATCTCGATAAGTAAGCAAAAATAAAGACAAGATAGAGGAAAAAAATTGAAATTTGGCTATTATTATCCGTTTTCGTTGCTTTTTTCGAACATTTCTCAATAAAATTACGAAAAGTAAGACAACATAGAGGAAAAAAATTGATATTTCTCTTAAATTATCCGGTATCGTTACTTTTTAGATAATATCTCTATAAAATGACGAATATTAAGGCAAAATAGAGGAGAAAAATTGAAATTTCGCTGAAATAATCCGTTTTCCTTGCTTTTTTCGATCATATCTCGATAACTGAGGAAAAAAACTGAAATTTTGCTACAATAATTCGTTTTCGTTGTTTTTTCGAACATATCTCAATAAAATTACGAAAAAAAAGTAAAAATTGAGGAAAAAAATGAAATTTCTCTACAATTATCCGTTTTCGTTGCTTTTTTTATTATATCTCGTAAAATTACGAAATATAAAGACAAAATAGAGGAAAAAGATCGAAATTTTGCTAATATTATCCGTTTTTGTTTCATTCTTAGACAATATCTTGATAAAATGACGAAACATAAGACAAATTAGAGGAGAAAATTTGTAATTTCACTAAAATTCTCCGTTTTCGTTGCATTTTTAATCTTGTCTCGATAAATTAACAAGAATAAAGACAAAATAGAGGAAAAAAATTGAAATTTCGCTAAAATGATCGGTTTTCGTTTCTTTTTCAGATAAAATCTTGATAAAATGACGAATATTATGGTAAAATAGAGGAGAAAATTTGAAATTTCTCTAAAATTATCTGTTTTCGTTTCTTTTATAAATCATATCTCGATAAATGAGCAAAAATAAAGACAAAATAGAGGGAAAAAATGAAATTTCGCTGCTATTATCCGTTTTCGTTGCTTTTTTCGATCATATTCGTATCATAATCATTTATAATCACATTCAATCTCGATAAATGAGCAAATATGAAGACAACAAAAAGGAAATTATTGAATTTTTTCTAAAATTATCCGTTTTCGTTGCTTTTTTTGATCATATCTCATGAAATTACGAAAAACAAATAATAAATAGTGGAAAAACATTGAAATTTCGCTAAAATTATCCGTTTTCGTTTTTTTTAATAATATCATGATAAAATGACGAAAAATAAGGCAAAATAGAGCAGAAAATTTAAATTACGCTACTATTATCCGTTTTTTATGCTTTTTTCTAACATTTCTCAATAATATTGCGAAAAAAAAGACAGCATAGAGGAAAAAAATTTTAATTTCTCTAAAGTTATCCAGTATCGTTACTTTTATAGATAATATCTTGATAAAATGACGAAAATTAAGGCAAAATAGAGGAGAATAATTGAAATTTCGCTATAATTATCCATTTTCTTTTTTTTTCGAACATATCTCACTAAAATGACGAAAAATTAAGAAAAAATAGAGGAAAAATATTGAAATTTATCTAAAATAATCCGTTCTCGTTTCATATTTCGATCATATCTCCATAAAAAACGAAAATTAAGGCAAAAAAGTGGAATAAAATTGAAATTTCGGTGAAATTATCTGTTTTCGTTGCTTTTTTCGATCATATCTAGACAAAATGTGGAAAATTAAGGAAAAATAGAGGAAAAAAATTTAAATTTCGAAAAAAATTATCCGTTATCGTTTCATTTTTTGGTCAAATCTCGATTTAATGACGAATATTAAGGAAAAATAGAGGAGAACAAATAAAACTTTTGCTAAAATATACGTTTTCGTTGCTTATTTTGATCATATCTCGATAAAATGATGACAAATAAGGTATAATAGAAGAATTCTATTGAAATTTCGGTGAAATAATCCGTTTTCGTTGGTTTTTTGGATCACATCTAGACAAAATGAAGAATATTAAGGCTAAATTGTGGAAAAAAATTGAAATTTCGCAAAAATTATCCCGTTTCGAAGCATTTTTCGGTCATATCTCGATCAAAGGACGCAAATTAAGGAAAATAGTGGAAATAAATTGAAATTTCGGTAAAATTATCCGTTTTCGTTGCTTTTTTCGATCATACCTAGTCAAAATGACCAACATTAAGGAGAAATAGAGAAAAAAAATTACATTTCTCTAAAAATATCCGTTTTCGTTGCATTTTTCTGTCATATTTTGATAGTATGACGATGATCAAGGTAGAATAGAGGAAATAATTTGAAATTTCGATGAAATTATCCATTTTCATTGCTTATTTTGAGCATATTATACATATATATAACAGAGAATTATCTGTTTTCTTTTTTGCTTTTCTCGGTCATGTCTCGATAAAATAACAAAAATAAGGGAAAATAGTGGAAAAAAGTTCAAATTTTGCAATAGTTATCCGTTTTCGTTGCTTTTTTTCGGTCATATCTCGATTAATGATAATTAAAGTAGATTAGAGGAAAAAAGTAAAATTTCGGTGAAATTATCCATTTTTGTTGCTTATTCCGATCATATTTCGATAGAATGACGAAAATTAAGACAAGATAATGGAAAAAATCGAAATTTCGGTAAAATTATCCGTCTTCGTTGCTTTTTTTATCATATCTCGATTAAATGACGAAAATTAAGGTAAAATAGAGAAAAAATAAATAAATTATCGCTAAAAATATCCGTTTTCTCCTTTCTCAATATCTCAATAAATTTACGAATATTAAGGCTAAATAGATAAAAAAAATTGAAATTCCGCGACCATTGACCGTTTTCGTTGCTTTTCTCGATCATAGCTCGATAGAGGACATAAATTGAAATTTCGCTAAATTTATCCGTTAACGTTTCTTATATAGATAATGTCTCGATAAAATGACGAAAATTAAGGGAAAATAAAGGAAAAAAATTTAAATTTAGCGATAATTTTCCGTATTCGTTTCATTTTTCGGTCATATCTAGATTTAATGACGAATATTAAGGAAAAATAGCGGAAAAAAATTCAAATTTCGCTAGAATTATCCGTTTTCGTTGCTTTTTTGGCTCACAACTCGATAGAATCACGAAAATTAAAGAAAGATAAGGGATAAAAATCGAAATTTCGGTTCAATTATCAGTTTTCATAGCTTTATTCGATCATATCTTGACAAAATGACGAAAATAAGGCTAAATTGTGGAAAAAAAATTGAAATTTCGCTAAAATTATCCGTTTTCGTTGCTTTTTTCGATCATATCTGTATAAAATGACGAATATTAAAGTTAAATAGAGGAAAAAAATTGAAAACTCACGAAAATTATCCGTTTTCGTTGCATTTTTCGGTCATATCTCGATTGAATGATGAATATTAATGAAAAATAAAGGAGAACAAAGAGAAAAATTTCGCTAAAAATATACAATCTTATTACATTTTTCTGTCATATCTCGATGGAATGACGAAAATTAAGGTAGAAAAGGTTAAAATTGAAATTTTGGTGAATTAATCCGTTTTCATTTCGTTTTTCGATCATATCTCGATAAAATAAAAAAAATTAAAATAAAAAAGAGGAAAAAATTTTAATTTCTGTGAAATTTTTCGTTTTCGTTGCTTTTCTACCATATCTAGATAAAATGACGAAAATAAAGGAAAAATAGAGGAAAAAAATTTAAATTTCGGTGAATTTATCCCTTTTCCTTGCATTTTTCAATCATACCTCCATAAAATGATGAAAATAAGGGCAAAATAGATGAAAATAAATTGAAATTTCGCTATAATTATCCGTTTTCGTTGTTTTTTTGGTCGTACCTCCATTACATGACGACAATTAAGGTAAAATAGATGAATAAAATTGAAATTTCGGTGAAATAATCCGTTTTCGTTCCTTTTTCGATCATATCTCGATAAAATGACGACAATTAAGGAAACAATGTGGAAAAAATTGAAATTTCGGTTAAATTATCTGTTTTTGTTGGATTTATCGATCATATCTCGAAAAAATAACAAAAATAAGGGAAAATAGAGGAAAAATTTAAAATTTCGATTAAGTTATCCGTTCTCGCTGAATTTTTCTGTCATATCTTGAAAAATGAAAAATATAAAGGAAAAATAGAGGAAAAAAATATAATTTCGCAAAAATATTCGTTTTCGTTTCATTTCGTCCGTCATATCTTGATAGAATGACGAAAATTAAAGTAGATTAGAGGGAAAAATTAAACTTTCGGTGAAATATTCCGTTTTTGTTGCTTTTTTTGATCATATCTCGATAAAATGACGAAAATAAAGGAAAAATAGAGAAAAATTAATTGAAATTTCGCTAGAATTAACCTTTTTCGTTGCTTTTTTTATCATATCTAGATAAAATGACGAAAATAAGGGAAAAATAGAAGAAAAAAGTGAAATTTCGATAAAATTATAAGTTTTCGTTGCTTTTTTCGATCATATCATATCTCATAAATCATATTGAATGACGAAAATTAAGGCAAGATAAGGGAAAAAATCGAAAATTCGGTGAAATTATCCGTTTTCGTTGCTTTTTCCGAACATACCAAGACAAAATGGCGAACATTAAGGCTAAATTGAGGTAAAAAATTGAAATTTTGAGAATATTATCTACTTTCGTTTCATTTTGGTCTTATCTCCATTAAATGACGACAATTAAGGCAAAATAGTGGAACAAAATTGAAATTTCGGTGAAATTATCCGTTTTCCATGCTTTTTTCAATCATATCTAGACAAAATAACGAAAATTAAGGAAAAATAGAGAAAAAAAATTACATTTTGCTAAAAATATCCGTTTTAGTTGCATTTTTCCGTCATATCTCGATAGAATGACGAACAATAAAGATAAATATAGGACAAATAGGAAATTTCGCTATAATTATCCATATTTTGCTTTTCTCGATCATAGCTCGATAAAATAGCGAAAATAAGGGAAAAATAGAGGAGAAAAAATTGAAATTTCGCTAAACTTACCCGTTTTCGTTCATTTTTCGATCATATCTAGATAAAATTACGAAAATTAAGGAAAAATAAAGGAGAAAAATTTTAATTTTGGTGAAATTATCCGTTTTTCTTGCTGTTTTCGATTATATCTCGATAAAATGTCGAAAATAAGGGCAAAATAGATGAAAATTAATTGAAATTTCGCTATAATTATCCGATTGCCGATCCTTTTTTGGTCATATCTTGATAAAATGACGAAAATTTGGGCAAAAGAGTGGAAAAAAATTGAAATTTCGCTAGAATTATCCGTTTTCGTTCCTTTTTTCAATAATATAACTGTTAAATGAAGAAAATTTACGGAAAATAGAGGAAAAAAATTGAAATTTCGATATAGTTAACTGTTTTCGTTGCTCTTTTCGATCATATTGAATATAAAATTACGAATATAAAGGCAAAATATAGAGGAGAATAAATAGAAATTTCGCCAAAATTACCCGTTTTCGTTTCATTTTTCGCTCAAATCTCGATAAAATAAAGAAAATGTAGGTAAAAAAGAGGAAAAAAATTTTAATCTCGCCGAAATTATCCGTTTTCATTGCTTTTTTTGATCATTTCTCGATAAAATTACGAATTTTAAGGCTATATAGAGGAAAGAAATTGAAATTTAGCTAGAATTATCCGTTTTCGTTCCTTTTTTATCATATCTCAGTAAAATGACAAAAATTAAGGTAGATTAGAGGAAAAAAATTGATCTTTCGGTGAAATTATCCGTTTTTGTAGCTTTTTTTGATCATATCACGATAAAATGACGAAAATAAAGGAAAAATACAGAAAAATTAATTGTAAATTCGCTAACATTAACCGTTTTTGTTGCTTTTTTTTAGATAAAGACAAATTAGATAACAAAAATTTAAATTTTGCTAAAATTATTCGTTTTCGTTGCTTTCTTCGATCATATCTCGATATAATGACGAAAATAAGGGAAAATTATAGGAAAAATTGACATTTCGATAAAATTATCAGTTTCCGTTGCTTTCTCCGATCATATCTCGATAAAATGACGAAAATTAAGGCAAGATAAGGGAAAAAATCGGAATTTCGGTGAAATTATCCGTTTTCGTTGCTTTTATTGATCAAACTTACACAAAATGACGATTATTAAAGCTAAATTGAGGAAAAGAATTTGAAATTTTTTGATAATTATCTTATTTCGTAGCATTTTTTGGTCATATCTCCATTAAATGACGACAATTAAGGCAAAATAGTGGAACAAAATTAAAATTTCGGTGAAATTATCCGTTTTCCTTGCTTTTTTCCATTATATCTAGACTAAATAACGTAAATTAAGGAAAAAGAGAGGAACAAATTCATTTTGCTTTTTTTTATCATATCTAGACAAAATGACGAAAATAAGGGCAAAAAAGAGAAAAATTAATTGAAATTTCGCTAGAATTATCCGTTTTCTTTGCATTTTTTCGGTCATAATTCGATAAAATTACGACAATGAAGGTAAAATAGAGTAAAAATTGAAATTTCGCTTAAAATATCCGTTTTCGTTATTTTGTTCGATTATATCTCAATAAAATTACGAATATTAAGGATAAATAGAGGAAATAAATTGAAATTTCGATGAAAATATCCGTTTTCGTTGCTTTTTCCGATCATCTCTCGATAGAAATTCGAAAATTAAGGCAAGATAAGGGACAAAAATTGAAATTTAGGTGAAATTCATCGTTTTCCTTCCTTTTTTCCATCATATCTAGACAAAATAACGAAAATTAAGGAAAAAGAGAGGAAAAAATTTGATTTTCGAATAAATTATCCATTGTCGCTGAATTTTATTGCCACATCTCGAAAAAATCAGGAATATTAAGGCAAAATAGAGAAAAAATTACATTTCACTAAAAATATCCGTTTTAGTTGCATTTTTCCGTTATATTTCGATAGCATGACGAACATTAAAGAAAAATATAGGAAAAATTGGAAATTTCGCTATAATTTTCCTTTTTTTGCTTTTCTCGATCATATCTCGATAAAATGACGAATTAAAGGGCAAATTAGAGGAGAAAAAATAGACATTTCGCTAAGATAACCAGCTTTCATTTTTTTCGATCATATCTCGATAAAAAACGAAAATTAAGGCAAGATAAGGGACAAAAATCGAAATTTCGATTTAATTATCCGTCGTCGCTGGATCTTTCATATCTCGAAAAAATGGCGAATATTAACCCATTACTGGCCACCGTACGAAATTTCGTACGCTAAACAAGGAGGTAAACAAACCGGTGCCGTGACGCGATGTGTCATTGCATCGAGTTCGCTAGCTTATTATTTTTGAGGGAAAGGTCCAACCATTCACCAGTGCCGCCTGGCTTGGGGCCGCGCCACTTTCCCTCCATTTTCCACGCAGTCAGATTTCGTCTAGGTTGGCGCCCGACGCAAAATGCCACGCCAGTGAGTATTTGTTTATTTTCTATTGGTAAAACTAATCTGAATTCGGTTTCTGAGTGTGTTACTGGCTTACTTAGACCATAAACTACATGTATAAGTGGTCATTTGATGAAAGGATATAATAATGTCAGTCAGGCATGTGGTTTTTGTTGACTGTTCGAAATTTCGTACGGTGGCCGGAAGGGGGTAAAAAATATGGTATAGTTTGCAGGTACAATTTGAACAGGGATGGCGAGGCCGTTGTTAATATATTGGAGCAACTTGACGAAGAGGATGAGCTGGCCAAGGATATTTCCGAAATGGACGCGCTTGAGTTCGTTTTATTCCCACCAAATGACGGCAATGACTCTGATCAAGACGATGCACATAGTGAAGCAGGGCCAGATGACGTCACCAGTATTCGCGATATTGGGAAGGGAGTTTTAGCAAAGCCTATTGAAGTTAGGGGACTGCGATCTCGAGATAACCTTCGGCCGATCATGAGAGCTATAATTGTAGACACCAGTGGTTCTGAAGACAACACACCGGATTCAGAAGAATATGAGCCCGTATGAACCTCCCGCTTTGAAAAAAAAGGACGAAGAAAACGTCTCAAAGACAGAAGAAAACATCCCAAAGCAAGAAATCAGTCACAAGAAAATGGACTAAAACTACCCTACCTACTACTACCGCGGATGGGCGGTATGAATACATTCGATCAACAACGTGCCATATATCGAATCAAAATTCGAAAAAAGTGTTGGTACTGGCCCTTGATCAGGTTCATGCTAAACAGCAGTGTTTTAAACGCTTGAATGTTGTTCCGGTACAAGGAAAAAGATATTTCTCTTCTTGAGTTTGTCCGAAGAATTCTAATTGCTTTACTATCAACCCCAACCCTGCCGAACAAACCCAGACCCACCCACCCCAGTTATTCCTAGAAAAACGGCTCTTGTAACTCCAGAAATTCGTTTTGACGGTATTGACCATCTGGTTGATGGTATTGAGAAACCGAGGCGTTATGGAAATTGTCACAAGAATGCTTCATTTTACTGTATTAAATGTAATATACTACTTCACCCAAAGGGATGCTATGTCGCCTTTCACACGCGCTAAATTCATGAAAGAAAACAAGATCACATGATTTGAAAATGATTAACAATGTGATTTGAAAATTGATAACACTGTGAGTTTAATTGCTCTTGATTACTTGGTAAGTATTATAGCTAAATTCGCTTGAAATCCTTAAGATATGATTATGTAAAACGTGCATAATGGACTTTTCTGCTGATTTATAAAAAGATAGTCTGTTTTATTACCATGTATAGTTTTTTTAAAAAGAAATTTTTAACGTTAACTGTAATAAAAATGTTATTAAACATCATGACGTTCAATTTATATATTTTACCCCCTTACGGCCACCGTACGAAATTTCGAACACGTCCAAAAACTAAGATAACGCAAAAAATTTGGATTTTTCAGGACATCTATGCAATAAACAGTTCCATAACGTCTAAAAATTTAAATAACATCAAAATTCATCGATGGCGTATAGTTCCGGCCAATAATGGGTTAAGGAAAAGTAGAAGAAAATAATGAATTTTCGCAAAAATGTCCGTTTTCGTGATATGTTTTCGTCATATCTCGATAGAATGACGAAAATTAAGGTAGAATAGAGGAAACAAATTGAAATTTTGGTAAAATTATCCGTTTTCGATGCTTTTTTCGATCATATCTAGAAGAAATGACGAAAATTAGATTGAAATAGAGGAAAAATCTGAAATTTCGCAATAATTATCCGTTTTTTGCTTTTCTCGATCATATCTCGATAAAATGACGAAAATAAGGGCAAAATAGAGGAGATCAAATTGAAATTTCGCTAAAATTACCCGTTTTCGTTCATTTTTCGATCATATCTCGATAAAATAACGTAAATTAAGGTAAAGAAGAGGAAAAACAATTTAAATTTCAGTGAAATTCTCCGTTTTCGATGCATTTTTTGACCATAACTAGATAAAATTACGAAAATTAAGGAAATATAGAGGAGAAAAATTTTAATTTTGGTGAAATTATCCGTTTTTCTTTCTGTTTTCGATCATTTCTTGATGAGATGACGAAAATAAGGGCAAAATAGTGGAAAAAATTGAAATTTCGGTGAATTATCCGTTTTTCTTGCTTTTTTCGATTATATCTCGATAAAATGTCAAAAATAAGGGCAAAATAGATGAATATTAATTGAAATTTCGCTATAATTATCCGATTGCCGATCCTTTTTTGGTCATATCTTGATATAATGACGAAAATTTGGGCAGAAGAGTGGAGAACAAATTGAAATTTCGCTAAAATTACCCGTTTTCGTTCATTTTTCGATCATATCTCGATAAAATAACGAAAATTAAGATAAAGAAGGGGGAAAAAAATTTAAATTTCGGTGAAATTTTCCGTTTTCGATGCATTTTTTGACCATATCTAGATAAAATTACGAAAATTAAGGAAAAATAGAGGAGAATAATTTTAATTTTGGTGAAATTATCCGTTTTTCTTCCTTTTTTCGATCAATTCTCGATGAGATGACGAAAATAAGGGCAAAATAGTGGAAAAAATTGAAATTTCGGTGAAATTATCCGTTTTTCTTGCTTTTTTCGATTATATCTCGATAAAATGTCAAAAATAAGGGCAAAATAGATGAAAATTATTTGAAATTTCGCTATAATTATCCGATTGCCGATTCTTTCTTGGTCATATCTTGATAAAATGACGAAAATTAGGGCAAAAGAGTGGAAAAAAATTGAAATTTCGCTAGAATTATCCGTTTTCGTTGCCTTTTTCGGTCATATCTTAACACAATGACGAAAATTATGGCAAAATAGTGGAAAAATTGAAATTTCGCTAGAATTATCTGTTTTCGTTCCTTTTTTCAATAATATAACTGTTAAATGACGAAAATGTACGCAAAATAGAGGAAAAATTGAAATTTCGATATAATTAACTGTTTTCGTTGCTCTTTTCGATCATATCTCGATAAAATGACGAATATAAGGGCAAAATATAGAGGAGAATAATAGAAATGTCGCCAAAATTACCCGTTTTTGTTTCATTTTTCGATCATATCTCGATAAAATAAAGAAAATGTAGGTAAAAAAGAGGAAAAAAAATGTAAATCTCGCCACATTATCCGTTTTCGTTGCTTTTTTTGATCATATCTCGATAAAATTACGAATTTTAAGGCTATATAGAGGAAAGAAATTGAAATTTAGCTAGAATCATCCGTTTTCGTTCCTTTTTTATCATATCTCAGTAAAATGACAAAAATTAAGGTAGATTAGAGGAAAAAAATTGATCTTTCGGTGAAATTATCCGTTTTTGTAGCTTTTTTTGATCATATCACGATAAAATGACGAAAATAAAGGAAAAATACAGAAAAATTAATTGTAAATTCGCTAACATTAACCGATTTTCGGGTAATGAAATTCGCTTTCATTGATTTTTTTAATTGAATTTTGAATATATTGAATTGAAATTTTGAATTGAATTTTCGCTAGAATTATCCGTATTCGTTCCTCTTTTCAATAATATAACTGTTAAATGACGAAAATGTACGCAAAATAGAGGAAAAATTGAAATTTCGATATAATTAACTGTTTTCGTTGCTCTTTTCGATCATATCTCGATAAAATGACGAATATAAGGGCAAAATATAGAGGAGAATAAATAGAAATGTCGCCAAAATTACCCGTTTTTGTTTCATTTTTCGATCATATCTCGATAAAATAAAGAAAATGTAGGTAAAAAAGAGGAAAAAAATGTAAATCTCGCCAAATTATCCGTTTTCGTTGCTTTTTTGATCATATCTCGATAAAATTACGAATTTTAAGGCTATATAGAGGAAAGAAATTGAAATTTAGCTAGAATCATCCGTTTTCGTTCCATTTTTTGATCATATCTCGATAAAATGACGGAGATTAAGGTAAAATAGAGAAAAAAAATTGAAATTTCGCTAGAATTATCCGTTTTCGTTGCCTTTTTCGGTCATATCTTAACACAATGACGAAAATTATGGCAAAATAGTGGAAAAAATTGAAATTTCGCTAGAATTATCTGTTTTCGTTCCTTTTTTCAATAATATAACTGTTAAATGACGAAAATGTACGCAAAATAGAGGAAAAATTACATTTCACTAAAAATATCCGTTTTAGTTGCATTTTTCCGTTATATTTCGATAGCATGACGAACATTAAAGAAAAATATAGGAAAAATTGGAAATTTCGCTATAATTTTCCGTTTTTTGCTTTTCTCGATCATATCTCGATAAAATGACGAATTAAAGGGCAAATTAGAGGAGAAAAAATAGACATTTCGCTAAGATAACCAGCTTTCATTTTTTTCGATCATATCTCGATAAAATAAAGAAAATGTAGGTAAAAAAGAGGAAAAAAATGTAAATCTCGCCAAATTATCCGTTTTCGTTGCTTTTTTTGATCATATCTCGATAAAATTACGAATTTTAAGGCTATATAGAGGAAAGAAATTGAAATTTAGCTAGAATCATCCGTTTTCGTTCCATTTTTTGATCATATCTCGATAAAATGACGGAGATTAAGGTAAAATAGAGAAAAAAAATTGAAATTTCGCTAGAATTATCCGTTTTCGTTGCCTTTTTCGGTCATATCTTAACACAATGACGAAAATTATGGCAAAATAGTGGAAAAAATTGAAATTTCGCTAGAATTATCTGTTTTCGTTCCTTTTTTCAATAATATAACTGTTAAATGACGAAAATGTACGCAAAATAGAGGAAAAATTGAAATTTCGATATAATTAACTGTTTTCGTTGCTCTTTTCGATCATATCTCGATAAAATGACGAATATAAGGGCAAAATATAGAGGAGAATAAATAGAAATGTCGCCAAAATTACCCGTTTTTGTTTCATTTTTCGATCATATCTCGATAAAATAAAGAAAATGTAGGTAAAAAAGAGGAAAAAAATTTAAATCTCGCCAAATTATCCGTTTTCGTTGCTTTTTTTGATCATATCTCGATAAAATTACGAATTTTAAGGCTATATAGAGGAAAGAAATTGAAATTTAGCTAGAATCATCCGTTTTCGTTCCATTTTTTGATCATATCTCGATAAAATGACGGAGATTAAGGTAAAATAGAGAAAAAAAATTGAAATTTCGCTAGAATTATCCGTTTTCGTTGCCTTTTTCGGTCATATCTTAACACAATGACGAAAATTATGGCAAAATAGTGGAAAAAATTGAAATTTCGCTAGAATTATCTGTTTTCGTTCCTTTTTTCAATAATATAACTGTTAAATGACGAAAATGTACGCAAAATAGAGGAAAAATTACATTTCACTAAAAATATCCGTTTTAGTTGCATTTTTCCGTTATATTTCGATAGCATGACGAACATTAAAGAAAAATATAGGAAAAATTGGAAATTTCGCTATAATTTTCCGTTTTTTGCTTTTCTCGATCATATATCGATAAAATGACGAATTAAAGGGCAAATTAGAGGAGAAAAAATAGACATTTCGCTAAGATAACCAGCTTTCATTTTTTTCGATCATATCTCGATAAAATAAAGAAAATGTAGGTAAAAAAGAGGAAAAAAATGTAAATCTCGCCAAATTATCCGTTTTCGTTGCTTTTTTTGATCATATCTCGATAAAATTACGAATTTTAAGGCTATATAGAGGAAAGAAATTGAAATTTAGCTAGAATTATCCGTTTTCGTTCCTTTTTTATCATATCTCAGTAAAATGACAAAAATTAAGGTAGATTAGAGGAAAAAAATTGATCTTTCGGTGAAATTATCCGTTTTTGTAGCTTTTTTTGATCATATCACGATAAAATGACGAAAATAAAGGAAAAATACAGAAAAATTAATTGTAAATTCGCTAACATTAACCGTTTTTCGGTTAATGAAATTCGCATTCATTGATTTTTTGAATTGAATTTTGAATTTATTGAATTGAAATTTTGAATTGAATTTTCGCTAGAATTATCCGTATTCGTTCCTCTTTTCAATAATATAACTGTTAAATGACGAAAATGTACGCAAAATAGAGGAAAAATTGAAATTTCGATATAATTAACTGTTTTCGTTGCTCTTTTCGATCATATCTCGATAAAATGACGAATATAAGGGCAAAATATAGAGGAGAATAAATAGAAATGTCGCCAAAATTACCCGTTTTTGTTTCATTTTTCGATCATATCTCGATAAAATAAAGAAAATGTAGGTAAAAAAGAGGAAAAAATGTAAATCTCGCCAAATTATCTGTTTTCGTTGCTTTTTTTGATCATATCTCGATAAAATTACGAATTTTAAGGCTATATAGAGGAAAGAAATTGAAATTTAGCTAGAATCATCCGTTTTCGTTCCATTTTTTGATCATATCTCGATAAAATGACGGAGATTAAGGTAAAATAGAGAAAAAAAATTGAAATTTCGCTAGAATTATCCGTTTTCGTTGCCTTTTTCGGTCATATCTTAACACAATGACGAAAATTATGCCAAAATAGTGGAAAAAATTGAAATTTCGCTAGAATTATCTGTTTTCGTTCCTTTTTTCAATAATATAACTGTTAAATGACGAAAATGTACGCAAAATAGAGGAAAAATTGAAATTTCGATATAATTAACTGTTTTCGTTGCTCTTTTCGATCATATCTCGATAAAATGACGAATATAAGGGCAAAATATAGAGGAGAATAAATAGAAATGTCGCCAAAATTACCCGTTTTTGTTTCGTTTTTCGATCATATCTCGATAAAATAAAGAAAATGTAGGTAAAAAAGAGGAAAAAATGTAAATCTCGCCAAATTATCCGTTTTCGTTGCTTTTTTTGATCATATCTCGATAAAATTACGAATTTTAAGGCTATATAGAGGAAAGAAATTGAAATTTAGCTAGAATCATCCGTTTTCGTTCCATTTTTTGATCATATCTCGATAAAATGACGGAGATTAAGGTAAAATAGAGAAAAAAAATTGAAATTTCGCTAGAATTATCCGTTTTCGTTGCCTTTTTCGGTCATATCTTAACACAATGACGAAAATTATGGCAAAATAGTGGAAAAAATTGAAATTTCGCTAGAATTATCTGTTTTCGTTCCTTTTTTCAATAATATAACTGTTAAATGACGAAAATGTACGCAAAATAGAGGAAAAATTGAAATTTCGATATAATTAACTGTTTTCGTTGCTCTTTTCGATCATATCTCGATAAAATGACGAATATAAGGGCAAAATATAGAGGAGAATAAATAGAAATGTCGCCAAAATTACCCGTTTTTGTTTCATTTTTCGATCATATCTCGATAAAATAAAGAAAATGTAGGTAAAAAAGAGGAAAAAAATGTAAATCTCGCCAAATTATCCGTTTTCGTTGCTTTTTTTGATCATATCTCGATAAAATTACGAATTTTAAGGCTATATAGAGGAAAGAAATTGAAATTTAGCTAGAATCATCCGTTTTCGTTCCATTTTTTGATCATATCTCGATAAAATGACGGAGATTATGGTAAAATAGAGAAAAAAAATTGAATTTTCGCTAGAATTATCCGTATTCGTTCCTTTTTTTATCATATCTCGATAAAATGACGAAAATTAAGGTAAAATAGAAAAAAAATTGATATTTCGGTGAAATTATCTGTCTTCGATGCGTTTCTCAATCATTTCTCGATAAAATGATGAAAATTAAGGCAAAATAGAGGACAAAAATAGAAATTTTGCTAAAATTATTCGTTTACGTTGCTTTTTCGATCATATCCCGGAAAAATTACGGAAATTAAGGCAAAATAGAGGAAAAAATTTAATTATCGCTAGAATTATCCGTTTTCGGTTCTTTCTCTTGAAGCCCTCTACTTTATATATTAAAGGTATAGAATCCTATTGGTAGGTCATTTGTCAATTAATTTTGGGCAAAAGACAAAGAAAGTATAGGAGAATTCTTGATCAGAATGTTCATAGAATATTATCGGCTTAGAAAGAGGTTTTGCTGTATCATGACTTCTCTTGAAAGACATTTATGTGTCATATCAATTTATTAATAATTCCTGGCTTTATAAATGCATATATTATCTAGGGGTTTGCTTTCTTGGCTCGAAATTCATTTCTCACATTCAACTAAAATGTAGGTACTAGGAGGGATCTTAGCTTTACTGTAATTTGAGTGATTGTACACATTATAGGTCTTTTGATATTTTTCAAACAAGCTTTGAAAGTTTAAGAAAAGATTGATGCTAAATCTAGTGCATTTAAGGAGGTTAGTGTACAGATTCTTGCTCTTTTGGTATTTTCCAAACAAGCTTTGTAATTTTAGAATAAAAATTAACTTTAAATGTTGTACAGATTATAGCTTGTTTGATATCTTTTATACAAACTTTGTTATTGTAGGTAAACATTAACACTAAATTATTGCATCTTTGGACCTTATTGTGAATATTAACGCTAATTCTGATATTTTCTAAACATGCTTTGAAATTTTAGACAAAAATAAATGCTAAATATTATGAATCTTATGAAGTTAGTGTACATCTCCTTGCTCTTTTGAAATATTTTATATAAGCTGTGAGTGTTTAAGTAAACAGTAATGCTAAATGTTGTGCATACTTGTTTTTTAGTGTACAGATCCTTGTTCTTTTAAAATATGTTAAATAAGGTGTGAGATTTTAGGTTAAGGTTAATGCTAAATCTTTTGCATCTTAGGAGGTTACTGAACAGATTATTGCTCATTTGATATTTTCTAAACAAACTGAGATTTTAGGTAAACATTAACCCTAAATGTTGTGGACTTGGGAAGTTAGTGTGCAGATTCTAGGTCTTTAAATTTTCTAAGTAAGCTTAGTACTTTTATGCAAACATTAGCACTGAAAGTTGTGCCGTCTAGGGATTTGCTGTTTCCAAAACATTTCTGATTTTTATTTGAGTTATAAGTTTAACTCTTCCATGGGAATCTTTAATTTGTATTAGTTGAAATTATTCTTTAGTCATGAGTTATGGTATTTGTCTAGGCAATCTTCTGCATTACTAATGGTTTTTGCATTTTGACCCTCGTTCAACTGATTATTTAGAACGAGGGTCAAAATGCAATTCCATTGAATGTGCAACAGGTTGACTGAACAAATGCCAAAACTCATGACTTGATAAATTTCTACTTGTTCAAATTTTTGACCCTAAATAGTAATATCTCTTCACTTTTGACTTCTTATATTAATCACTAATTTTTGCCAGCTTTTCTACTGTTGTCATATGCTTATTTCATATCTTTGGCTTTTAAAAATTTTAACTTTTTATTTTTGTAAATTTGAGAAAATTTTTTAGTCTCTTATTTTTTAATTTCTAATTTTATTCCTTGCTTTTGTGTTCCAATATCATGTATTTTCCAACTTCAGTACTCTAACTTTGTACTTATAATTTATGCTTCTTTGCAGATCTCACCTGTCACTTTATTTTGAGGCTGCATTTGGAAATTGGAATTATACCAACTTCTAAATGCAGCCTTTAAGTAAACCTGGCAAAGTGAGTACAAGTGCAGCGAAAGAAATGGCCAAAGGACCAATGAGCATCTTCAAGAAATTGTCTAACTATAATGTCAACTCTGGAGATAGGTTTCGGCCAGGCGAATACTACTATACCAAAAAGAGTGGCTGGGACAAGGCTGAAAGGATTTTAATAAAAATTTGATGGGTTCAAGTTCGAAACTTTTTTATTAAATGCTGTAATAAAGTGTACATTTCAAAAATGTCAATATAACTGTTGATTCAGAGTGATGTGTATCTTCTTTCTTCTCTCCTCCAGGTCTGTCTGGTACTGAAGAAAATTTTGAGTGCAGCAGCAAAGAGTCCTCCTTGCAAAAAAAATTACTCCAGAATAGTTTGTGACATTGCTAGGTAAAAAGTATCATCCTGAAAAAGAGGTCATTATTATGCATGCAGACTGGCTAAGTATGCATAAGTACTGGCTAAGTGAGTTGAGGCTTGCAAAATTTAACTGTTAGAGAAACAATGTTTATAGAGTCTTGCTCTTAGTAAATGTTCATTGTGATTTTGAAATCGCTAACAGAAGTTACTTTAAATGAATATATATAACAGATATTAATTTTCAAATTGGTAAAAATTATGTTTAAATCGTTTATGAAATTAGAATTCTAAGTTTAAAAAGTTCAAGCAAGCATTCAAATAAATTTAACAAAAGTGCACATATGTAAATGCAAGAGGCAGTAACTTGAAGAATGCTGAAATATTAATGTTTTACTTATTTAAAATTTTGAATTTTAATTAAAAATTAATAAAAGAGTTGAAATCCAGCCAATTAATTTACAACTTTAAGAGCCATAATATCAGATTATTTCGAAGTTTATTTCTAACTTTTAAATTACACTATTTTCATCCATACATTAAACTCTATGAACAAACTATCATGAAATACCGCGGTTTATTAGATTATTATACTTTCAGCAATTATTAAATCAATACTATCGAGAGAAACCATTAACCTGTCACTTGACGCTATGAGTTCTTCACCCAAACATTACTTTCAATTCAAAATTGTTTACAGGTGCGCAATTATTTCAACTTTCGAAAATTAAACTTTTAGATCGTTAACTTTGGAAATCAAGTATATATTTGGAAGATTCAGTAATTATTCTTAACCATCGGCGATTATAGTAAAGAAACCAAAAATATTGTTACTGAAATATCTATATTATCTGATAGATTAAGTTATTTTCAAGCTTTTATTATGATTTTTGCCAATTGAAGAATTCCCGATACGAATACCCTGCGGTTTCTTAATTTAAATGTCATTCGACACAACCTATAACATTATGAGGAGCTCAACTCTAAGCAATTGAAAAATGCTGATTGATGATCAACGCAAAACAGCCGTTAAATTCGTAATATAAAGTATTTTTATAGGCATTTACATTAAACTGAAGCTTTGATTCCGTTATTCTTATCAATTGTCAGAAATTAGCTATTAGAACTACATTTTTCAAATACCATTAAATTGCGATATCTTAAATGACCAAGGAAGTAATATCAATATTTATTCTTGAACAAATTATCATCAATACATTTTCAAACTAGTTTCCTTCATGAGAAACAAGAATCACGAAGACTAATCTCACCTTATACTTATAGGTACAGCTAACAGCATAAAAAGTTACCACCTAAGATGCTACCAGCATAACTCGAGAAGGGCGAGTCTTTCAGATTCTCTGTTTTGAGCGCGCTTTTCGTCTTCCTCTTTATGCCTGGCACGTTTTGAAGGCTTTTGTGATGATATATATTTTATAAATACTCGCTAAAAGTCATTGCTTTTGCTGCGGTAGAAGCAGTATTGTATTATGAAATAATTAAATTCGTATTTCGTTAAATCGGCTCGAATATCAAGCGTAATTCGCTCTTCTTCTTAAAATATTGGACAAGAATTACTTTGGCTGCTCATAGTTCGTCCTAACATATATAATACATAACATTTTCCATCAATGCAGATTTATAATGAAACCGGTTATTTCAGTTAATGCTCCACATGCCCGCAGGATGATCGTTTTCGCAAAGATTATGCTTAATTATGATACGATAATTAAGAGAATATGAACTACTGTAAATCAGGTCAACGGAAGTAGGAAAGATAAGAAAAAAACGTATATTATAAATATAATAATGGTGTTGCAGATTTGTGAAAAATAGTTAAGTAAAAAATACATTTAAATTGACTATCCGCGAGCCCCATAAGGCTTATTGCAGAGAATGTGAAACACTCAACTATCTAAATAATTTACATATTTACGCACCTTATACGATACGTAAGATGATAACAATATAAACCATCTGTCCTCGCTATTATCTCGCGGTAATATTGTCACCATCTGGCTGTGAAAATAACGATCGTTGAGAATAGGGATCATGCCGTCGCGTATTTCGTCATGTAAATCACAGCTAAGGAATATCTCTAATAATTATTGTCTTTACATAGTTATATTCTTAAAAGATACCCAGCGGAGGGCTCCTATCATTTTGGACTCACTGCTATCTAACCTGTAGTCTCTAAACAAACAGCTTTATATTTTACGCGCGAGAAATTCTTTTGGGTAATGAAGTTAGAAGGACTAGTCGTGCAGAGTCGAGCAAAGTGCAAAAAGAATTGAATAATATACTTGTAAATATTGAATTCCTTTATTTAAAATTCGGTCAAAAATTTTAAAATGCTAAAACGATTAAGAGTTTCAACATAGAAAATAGGTATGAGCCAACAGCTTTAGGCTGTTACAACTCCACTCTAAATATTCGCACGTAAACGCTCATGCATGAAAAATATATTTAAATCTATTTCTAAGGATCTCTGTGGCAAGCCCACCTTTTGGTGCTACGTCTGCTTTTAATGTTTTTGTCTACATAACGGTTAATCGGTAGCATGCATACCTTCCTTCTCAAGAAAACAAAGGGAGCTTCTCTATGGGGGTGAGAGAGGAAAGAGAAAGGGTCTTCAATGGAGCGGTCACAGGTTACTTCCGTCTTCAGTGCCTCTAATTTTCGAGGCATCGTTTAAGGGTTTTGTATGAGAGAGAGAATTGCCTGAAAATGCCATTCTTCGTCATGGATGGTGATATAAAGAAAGTTCGTCGAAGAAGGAATATGAATGGGTTACTTCATGGTGACGATGATAGGAAAATAAACAATGGGAATACGGAATATTTTATGCTTACTAAGAAAAGAATGTTTATTCTCTTCAACTCTAAGGCATACATCAAAAAAATATGAAGATAATGTGGTAAACAGGCTCAGAAGTGATGTGCAGAGATCCTGGGATGTTGGTTATTAATAAGATTGAGAAAACGATTTAAGCCATTTTAAGACAAAATAATGCAGGTTAGAGGGTGACCGGAAAAACATGTTTTCAATGCTTCAGCCAGAGGGAATGTAAATTAGATCAACGATTTGAAAAAGTTCCGATTTTTGTGGCAGTTTGCAAGTTTCATTTTCCTAACATACTGAATTAGGTTTTATGTGAACTTACTTCTAAAACGTTCATTTGCATCCAAAATTCATAAACCATTAACAATAGACCTATCATAGTCGAAATTATTTATTATCAATGTAAATTTATTTTGCTTCGAAAATTATTGGCATAGGGTAGGATATAATCATGTAGGCATATAAGAATATGCATACCATGTGCATACATTCATGCATACAATTAGATCTTCCGCCAGTTGATCCCACACAAATGTCGAGCTATTCACACATTTAAATTTCTGTACCTTCAAGATATCGTAAATGTCTTCCTTATCTTTAAACCAAGAAGTTTTAAGGAAGAATATAGTCATAGCTCAACGACTATAAGGGATGGTGGAAATAACTAAGGAAAAAGATTCACAATTTCTTACATAACGCAGTTTCACCAAGTAACGGCTTCTTCAATCAATTGGAATTAAAGGAAATTACTCAAGAGAACGAGGACCAAAGAAAGCTGCATTCATTGCGAAGGAAATTGATTCCAATCATTGGGAGGGGGTAATCTGAAGATTATTGACATTCTGGGCAGGCAGACGTTTAGAACTAGTTCCCCTTAATGGATAAAAAAAGTTTACCTAAATATTGTGACCGGGTGTAATCGTTAAAATTACCTAAGCTATACAAGTATAATTTTATCATTGAGAATCTTCAAGGGATCTGAGAAGAGCCCACAAATGCTCTCGACGGTCTCCCAGACTGCCCATGTCTCGGACCGTCTATGCTTTCAGGAGTAGAATTAAGCATATATTAACCGTAGAAAGATCACTCCCGAAGAAATTTAAGCTTCGGAGCATTCTAATTCCAAAATTACGTTCTCAATATTTACATACATCTCTTCAGGCTTTTTCTTCTAACCAATGATTTTCATAAACCTTCAAGATACCCTTAGAAATCAATCAACAACAGAACGGGAAATTTTAAGAAATAGCTATTTGCGTAAACTAGCGTTCCTTTGGTTCTTTTTCATTACTATCATCGAATGTATAGTGTTTTCAATCCTTTTATTCCATTAAATGTTAAATACAGTTATTAGTTTCGTAGATTTTAAGAACCTTAAAAATTAATATAAAAAAACCACCAAGAGAAAGTGAATACACTTTTTCTCTCAGTATTGATGATAGCCAAAACGTTAAACTCATCTTTATTCACTGATAAAATTTGGTAGTCGATCTCATCTGGTTTATAAAATACAAAATAAAGATGTCATTTAAATACGTATTTAAACACAACTATAATAGCCATTACTGTAATATACACGCAATAACTTGCCCATCCTGCGTCGAGTACAAATAAGTCATACTCTAGCTAAGTCTTAAATTTGGTTAGACGTCGATTAACATTGTCATGCAAAAGTAACAATTTCACGAATAGCGGTCTTATCATTTTTCGTAACTGATAAAATAAAAGATGGTCTTCTTAAAATACTGAGAACTTCGAAATAAACAAATTGTAATACTCTTCGGAGTCGATTGGTGGATCAGTAAATAGCTAAAAAAAATGAGAGAAGTAACTTTTGAGAAATAAAATTTCGAGAATTTTACCAAAAGGACGTCTACCGCTTGCCTTTTACTGCAGTATTTACTGTAAGCCATTACTCTGAAACGATAAGGAATCCATGGATCAAATTTTTAGGACGGTAGTTTCATCAAGCGATTTATGATTATTTTCATTCAATCCACATCAGATAAACAGTGAGATTTCGTAGGTTATAGGCTGAAGAACATACAACATTTCTAATCTGATGCTCGGCAGTCCCACTTTATGAGAGATGTATTTCTTCGAGTCATTCTTCTAATTGCGAGGTAAAAATTATACATATATCAGAGAAGGCTAGTGGACACATTATTTTAGATAAAATCAAAATGAATCGAGCAAATTGCAACCCGTCCTCTTCTCCCAACGAGAAAGTTTTTCTTTTCTATTCCCCTTTGGCAACTAAGGGTTTATTTTGTCCTTCTCCCCCACCTATTTTGTTTTGTCCTGTTTAACAGTTTTCCAAGAATTCTACCCTTTCACCTGCACACACACTTTTGTTCCCTCTCATTCTTTCTTCTTTTTCAAGGCACACACCATATGGAGGATCGCGTATTTATGTAAATGTTGAAGATGGTGCTAGTAAACGTGAAAGCTAATTGTGAGAATTTGCCACAGTGTTGTTATAAGGATAATTTAATTTTACAAATTCTTGGATTATATAATCTATAGGAGTCACGAGAGTAAGGGGAAATGGTAATCTAGAAAAGATTATTCCTTATTTAAATCAATCGAATGAGCTTTAACTTTGGGGAACTCCATAGGTAACTAAGCACAAGGAAATAAATAACTTTGTCAAAGTTACACGACTTTTTGTGTGGAAGATGTGGAACTTTTATTTCCTTGTGTTTATTCCTTAGTTATTTCTCTTCATGATAGAACGCTTTTCAATTGGGAAAATTAAACGAAAGGGTTGTAAAAGCAATCAAATTAAATTATAATAATCCACCGAATTATGCACATATCTTATGTATAAAAATTCAGCCTGCATATGTTTGTGCCCGCAAAACTCAAAAATCACTTGGTCGATTGACTTGAAATTTTTATAGAACATTGCATTCAAATATATATATATATATATACGAAAGTGTTTATATTGTAAAAAATGGTGACACTTCGTCCTAGCTTCGATCCCAGAATTGAATTTTCGAGAATTTTACGGAATACGAAAAGTTTTGTGAGTATAAACAACCGGTCCCCCTGACGACAAATGCCATTGTTGAATCCGAGATCCTGCGTTGTGGCCTATTTGAAATTAAGAAGAAGAGAATAGTTGCTGGTTTCGTTCACATTGATGAGCATAATCAATCGTTGGAAGTGATTTAAACGATCGATTTTCGAAAAACGAAATGTGAGTTAATTTGATACCGAATGTTGTATTCAGTTAAATTCATTTGTATTGCTTTGGAAATGATTTAATAATCTGTTATCGAAAATTAAAGTGAGAGTTACTTTGATTGCTGCATTCCATTCGATTCATTTCTTTAGTTATCTTCCAGTTGATCGTCGTCAAATTCAATAGTACGCGTTAACACATCAAATGTTGCGGCAAATAATGGATAGTAGTAAATGATTTTTATATAAATAACGAAAATTCTCCATCCAAACGCGAGAGCCGAGCTAGCGTAACGTACCATGTTCTCCATCTTTCTTTTCTCTCCCTCCCTTTTCGAGAGAAAGGCTCGCCGGCCCGAAATTTGGACTTAGAATTTCTTGGTGGGTCAGGGGTGGTAACTTTTTTTTGCTGTTAGCTGTACATTACGCAATCTAACAAATCACATTGATTTCAGTTATTTCATTTAGCTCTTTAAGAAGTAAACAATTTAGACTCGCGGGTATGAGTGAATGATTAAATTTCGCAAAGGAATTATGAAGGACAAAGTTAGAACACAAAATATGCACTTTTCCTATTTAATGGAAATAAACAACAAAATTAAAATATCAAGGAGTTCACTTTAATTTCATTACCGAAATATTGCGAAATTTCTACGGAAATATATGAAAAAAAATTCGATTCGCCCAATTAGTTAAAAGTCACTAATAAGATATTTTCACTATGACCTTAACAGTTGATGCCCACCTTCACATTTTTAACAAATATATTTCAAGCTTGACTTAAATAATTAGGGTGCATCGATTACTTGATAAACATTGCTTCACTATTCTAATCCCCGCGAATGGCATGCGCCAGGGCATTGAACTTTCGTTAAATTGATTCCCGTTTCGGCTACAATTCAATGATCGTAAGGTTTCCGATATCGCTCCGATAGCAACTGTCAAATCGGATTTCATCGCTCCTAACGTATATTGAAAACTACATGGTTTTACGGACTTTTCTTGGCAATAGTGTTTAAATTATAAATTGAATTAAAACAGTTACAAATAGTATATGATCAAAGAAACCTTTTACTGATATATTTACGTTAGCTGGCGCTTTACAAGTCTCCGATGCACCTATTTTCGGAAAATATTAAAAACTGCAAGAAGTATAATCAAATTTATATTTAGCGATTTATACGTCACTGATGCACAGTTTATAAATGTTCCGAGAGTATTGAAATCCACAACGTTTATTTTATACTTTCCTCGGCGATATTTCGTTTTTTTAAGGACGGAATTAAAACCATTACATTCGATAGATTATCAAATTATGTAATTATTGAAATATTAACGTTAAGTAGCGGCATGAAAGTCACCGAAACGCGGGTTACAAATATTCGGATAATTAAGCTTGAAGTTATTCCGCAAAACAATTTATTGATTAATATAAATTACAGTTTAGGTAGAGTAATTTCAAGTTTTCGGAATGGCTTTGTTATCAAACAGACAGAGAACTTTCTTCCGTTTTCATTTCAGTTATTCTTGAATGCCCTGAAAATGTACCGCTGTAAATAGCGTCTGGTGAAACGCGTTCAACAACATAATTACGGTCAAGCAAAATTCACCGAACAAATTGATTGCTTCCAATACCACCAAGTTCAGAATACCCATATTCTAACTTTAAATGAAACCTTCACAGATACCGACTAACTGATATCGGTTACATGAGGTTACGTTGAGCCACAAGCATGCAGATTTAGAAATTTCATTAACGAATCAATTTCATGAGTTAATTAAAATTTTCACAATTCTATTTTATACAACGGCAAATAACTTCTCCCGAATATCACTGTATATTCATGAGAGTTTTAAATGCCCGGTTTGAGGTAGTTACATGGTACTGCAACATCAGCGGATCTATTCGCATTTGGAATTGCGAAAATATAACCGAACTGAATTCACATAACTGTTTTAACTATTAAATTTTACGGCACGTAATTTCTTTCAAATTGAAACACGAGTGAAGTCACCAGCATAAATTAATTAATTTAAAACTTAGTGAAGTGAATCATTATCTGAACAGTAACGAATAATTGAACTTCTTCTAGCGGAATAAACTAATAATTCACGACAAATATCAGAAATTAAATTTAATTTAAATTAAAGTTAATGAAATATTGGTACATAACTGTTTAAAATTTTTTAAATTTTTGTAAATAGAAAAAAATAATTGGTTAAAAAAGTTAACATTTATTTGTTTAACCCGCCTTCCTAGGTAAAGTAGACTTTTGCTAAATATAGTATAAGTATGATACTAAATTATATATCAACGAATGGTAATGTTACAGTTTACCTAGGGATATATTTATTTTTCAGTTCAAAAAGTTCAAATTTTTCTGGAGATGCAGCATACAAATTTTCCTCGAGAGATGGCATTAGCGGCGAAGATTGTAAAAACAAACGTTCCAATTTTCCTCAAGAGATGGCATTAGTGGCGAAGTTTATAAACTAAAGTTCCAATTTTCCTCGAGAGATGGCACTGGTGGCGAAGTTTATAGATAAAAGCTCAAATTTCGATCATATCTCGATAAAATGACAAAATTAAGGCAAAATAGAGGAAAAATATTGAAATTTCGGTGAAATTATCAGTTTTCGTTGCTTTTTTCGATCATATCTAGACAAAATGACGAAAATAAAGGAAACATAGAGGAAAAAAATTGAAATTTCGGTGAAATTATCAGTTTTCGTTGCTTTTTTCGATCATATCTAGACAAAATGACGAAAATAAAGGAAAAATAGAGGGAAAAAATTGAAATTTCGGTGAAATTATCAGTTTTCGTTGCTTTTTTCGATCATATCTAGACAAAATGACGAAAATAAAGGAAAAATAGAGGAAAAAATTGAAATTTCGATTAAATTATCCGTTTTCGTTGCTTTTTTGGATCATATGGCGATAAAATGACGAAAATTCATCTACATCTACATCTACATCAATACCCTACAAGCCGCCTTTCGGCGTGTGGCAGGGGGTGTAAACACCAGTCAAATCTAAATTACTTCCTTATTCGGTTATTGTCACGTATTGTTCGCGGAAAGAATGAATCTCTAAAACGATTAGTCCTAGCATCTATTTCTCTTAACTTACGGTCATTATCGGATCGACCGACGTAGCAGGGGGGTTGCATGATACCGATTGTATCTTCGGAAAATGTAGTTTCCCTGAATTTATTAAGCAATCGCAGCCTAGCTTCCAATCGCCTTTCTTTCAAGGATTCCCAACCTACGTCTGAGAGCATTTTTGTAACGCTTGCTTTTTTATCGTAGAATTTCTTAACAAAACGAACCGCTTTACGCTGCACTTTCTCGAGTTCGCGAGTACACGTTACATCCGCCGGATCCCATATACTTGCCGCATATTCCATATGTGATCTGACCAAGGTAAAATAACATCGCTCTCTCAACTTTTCATCGCATTTACCGACAATGCGCTTTACAAAGCCAAGCCTTTTACTTGCTTTGCCGCAGATCTTTCGAATATGGGTGCTCCAATTGAAGTTATTAGTAATGTTGATCCCGAGATATTTAACTGAATCTACTACTTTGATACTAATTCCATTAATTTTGTATGGGTGATTTGGACGCATTTTTTTCTTTTCGAAGAAATTAACTACGGAGCATTTACTTACGTTAATATCTAATTCCCATTTTTCGCACCACCTTTGGATAAGGACTAAATCGTTTGAGAGAGATGCCCGGTCTTCCTCGTTTGTTATTTCCCTATATATAACCGAGTCATCCGCAAATATCCTCACATTACTAACTATCTCGTCACTCAAGTCATTGATATAAATAAGGAAAAGAAGAGGTCCAATTACACTGCCTTGAGGTACGCCAGAGGTAACTTTGACTCTATTTGAGCTAACGCCATCCAGTACAACTTGTTGTTCCCTCTCGTAGAGAAAATCCTTAACCCAGTCGACTACTTCCTTGATAATGCCCGCTAATTTTAGTTTTTAAATTAGTTTGTAGTTGGGGACTCTATCGAATGCTTTTTTGAAATCTAGGAAAATAGCGTCCACTTGCTTTTTACATTCGGCAGACTTTAAGATATCGTGTACAAATAGAGCAAGTTGGGTTTCACATGATCGGGACTTCCGAAAACCATGCTGGTTTGCGTCGAGGAATTCATTACTATCTAAAAATCCCATGAGTGAGCTTACGACGATATGTTTCATTACCTTTCCGGACAGCGAAGTTAATGATATGGGTCTATAATTTCCTGGGTCCTCCTTTAATCCGCTTTTGTAAACAGGAGTAATATTAGCTAATTTCCAATCGGATGGGACCCTACCTTCATTTATCGATTTTCAAAATATAATTTTGATATAAGGGGCGACGCTTTCTGCCAGTTCTTTAAGCACTCTTGCTGGAATGCCTTCTGGCCCTGGCGACTTATTTGGCTTAATTTTGCGTAATATTTTAACTATACCGTCTGTCGTAAAAGTTATATATGGCATGGAATCCAGTATATTAACCTTAGGGAGGATCTGTATGTTACAATCTGATGTGAATACGCTTTGGTAAAATTCGTTTACAATATTCGCTTTCCTCTTCGAATCGCAAGTAATGTTACCTTCGATATCCCTTATCGAGCACACTGTTTGTATCTTTCCCTGTACCTCTCTAACGTAGGACCAGAAAGCTTTAGGGTCTTCCTCTAAACATTCCCCAAGTATTTTCTTTTTAAAGTTGCTGTGGGCGTTACGCATAGCTCGCTTGGTGTCGCTTTTTGCTTTCTTGTGCTTTTCTAGCAATAGTGATCGTGGTGGATTTGTAACAGGCTGATCTATTCCCTTAAAAGCTTTTACTTTTCCGTGCAAATCTCTTTGTTGGCGGAGAGCCCTTCTAACCTCTTTATCGTACCATCTGGGCTCACAATCATTTTTAGAGTATTTCGAAGGTATATACAAATCTATATATTTATGCATTTTCTCCACGAATGATTTCCATGTATCCTCAGTGTTGTTGATGCTTACGCGCGACTTAAATGAATTAAAATCGGTCGTTAGTTTTACGTTAAATTCCTCGAAATTGGCTTTGGAATAGAGATAAATTGTGAGCTTGGGTTTCTTATACTTGCTAAGGTTTATCTCGACTACTGCAAAAACGCCTTTGTGGTCTCCAAGACCTTCGTCAATCGAAATGTTCTCTATGCGCTCAGGAAAGTTAATTAAAAGGAGATCGAGTATATTGTCACCCCTGGTTGGCGATTTTACTGCTTGACTTAGTGAGTTTTTCTGAAGTAAATTTAATAACTTTTTACATGAGTCGACATCCCGGGCCCTTTTCTTTATGCTATGATTATTCCAGTCGATGTCTGGAAGATTAAAATCCCCCCCGATTATAGTTATACTCTGGTTGTTCTTACTCGTGTAGAAATTTGTTTCGTCGTTAAGATGTCGCAAAACCTGTCGAGAAGAGTTCGGTGGTCGGTAAAACGCACATACATTTATGTTCGGCTTGTTCTGTTGGCTTATTGTTCACCAGACGCTTTCTATATCGCTATCACTAGAAATCCTCGGCTTGCTCTGGAGAGATGATTTAACCGCAATATAAACACCGCCACCTGTCTTTTCCCTACGATCCCGGCGATAAATAGTGTAATCCTTTGGAAATATTTCATTATCGCTTATATCCTCATTTAACCAGCTTTCTGTACCTTATAAAAATATCGGTGTCGTGGCTACGAATAAGATGCTCCAAATCGGATACTTTATTTTTAACACTTCTACAGTTAACTATCGCAATTGGTATTTTTCTTTCGCAAACAAATTTAGGTGGTATTGTCAGTAAATTTCGCTTATTTTTCATTTCGCTGTTCGGCTCTATTTCCATAATTCGATCGGCCGATTATTTCGTTCCCTTCAACCCACTAACTGGCCAATTCTAAAATTAAGGCAAAATAGAGGAAAAACAATGAAATTTTGCTAAAATTATACGCTTTCGTTGCTTTTTTGGATCATATCCCGGTAAAATGACGAAACTTAAGGCAAAATAGAGGAAAAACAATGAAATTTTACTAAAATTATACGCTTTCGTTGCTTTTTTGGATCATATCTCGATAAAATGATGAATATTAAGGCTAAATTGAGGAAAAAATTGAAATTTTGGTGAAATTATCCGTTTTAGTTTTTTTTGGATCATATCTCGATAAAATGACGAAAATTGAGGAAAAATAGAGGAAAAAAATGGAAATTTTGGTGAAATTATCCTTTTTCGTTGTCTTTTTCGATCATATCTAGACAAAATGACGAAAATTATTTTAAATTCGCAGCAACTACGAGCAGATTTCGAGAATGAGTTCCAATAAGTAGTAACAAAAAGTAAATTCAATCTTTCACTTTACTTTATCCGATGTTTTCATTACCGTTGAATAGACCATGTCCATCCTCTTATCTCCAGCAGATGATATGAGCAGCAAGACAGAAGCACCGGAAAAAATAAAATAAGAAATACATCATTAGATTTCTTCATAACCTGACAAGCTTTCAATTAATATTAAATATTAAAAAATCATTGATAATCTGCTTGATTAACATTCTGTAAATATTATCAAAGAAGCAAGAATTAACGCGGAATTTTGAATTGAAGAAATTTAATTGCGAATTACTAACAAAGGATTGCAGAATTTTGATGCACATGCAGAACTATTATTTTGATTGAGATTTAAATCTTAAAGTAAATTGAAACGAGTCAAAATAACTTTAATATTTGATATAAAGTAAGAGTCAATACAGCTTTAATTTAAATTTCAAACATCCTTACCTTAAATATATATTACTCGTTCTTTTAGGATTCCTCCAGCCGAAAGTGTTTAAGCTCCGCAAACTTCTAATGATAATTTTACCAAAGAGAAATAATAGACTGAATATCAGAACAACTCCGTCAAGGACAGCAGTCTTTCGATGAATGCACGATCCAGTGGTTGGTGCACCGCTTATATTGCCAGAGAAGGTGTGGGTCGACGTGCCGGCGCTGTGGTAGAAATGACATACACGACATCTATTACTTTACAAATCCTTGATACTCCAAATTTGAAGTAAAATTCTTAATCAAAATTTGAATAAAAATTTTCAATCAAAATTTTACTTAAAAATTAGTCATCCGAAATCCTCCGAGATCATACGTAATAAATATCGTACTTTGTGGAAGTGCTTCGACAAATAATTTGGCAGGAAAGGTAAGACAAATTCTTTATTTTTTACGTTCAAATCAATCGAAAAGGCTGTTATGTCCTTCGTCTCCGAGATTGTGAGCATGGTAGAAAAAAAGGTCAGCAAAACAAGCATACGGCAGTGGTGTCCTGACGCTAGGATAAATGCTTCGGCAGTCCCTACGTCTTTTTGACTCTTTCCATTAAGCCTCACATACCTCCTTATTGGAGGTTAAAAGAAAGATTAAAACATAGCAGGTAAGTTGATTAACAAATGTAACGATTTAGACCACAACTGTTTTAAATTATCGATTGTGCGAGAGAAGGGAAGGTCCAGAAACAGCCGCTTTTTCGAAAGGAGTGCTTTCAAATTTAAAAGCCTTTTGAATGAATGTGACGGTATCAGAAGGGAGTACGTGCTAATGAAAACTATTTCGATTTTTAAGGGGGTTTAATATCTGAACTTTCCTCATAGAAAGCTCACGGGGAAATTTAGTTATCTTTCATAACTGGATCAATCCAATAAAATGTTTTCTTTTATAAAATCTACATAATGTCCCTTTTTCCTATAGTTTGAATCTAATAAGCGAAAAATAAAGTGTGATGATAACCAATTTTATTTTATTAGCCTCCCGTACAGCCATCAGGTTGGTACGTTGCATGCTATTCTGAAATTAATGTAATTTTTATGGACTGTTTCCATTTAATTTTGCTCATCTCTCTTATAGGTAAAACTACAACAGGGAATTTAATGGGTGTCTGTATCTCGAAGAATAAAATATTTCGAATTCATATTTTAGAGCAGGATGATGAGTAATGTGTTTCTCATTTAGTTATGTCTCAGCCTTGATCATGGATGGACAGTATAGTAGCTACTAGGGTATGATTAATGGTACACGATTGCAATCATCTACCTCATTCCTTACATGTTTGTTCTTATGTGTGTGCTGCATTTTAGTCTTGTTCCATTAAGAGCCTTTCACAGGAGGAAAGAAACTCCTCATCTAGCGTGGCGAAACTCATTCCCCGAACGGGTCTTTTGACAGTGTTTTTAGGAATTGAGGTCCAAACGCATTTGTTCCGAATAATTTTCTGACAGATCTATTTACATGTAAGTAAAGTTTCATATTCATTTGTTTCATTGAAACGAGTGTCCGCTCTGTCAAAAAGAGTAAGAAATTCCCAGAGCTGACAAACTAGCTTCAACCATTCCTTCGTAGTACTACTTACAAATAAAGCTTCCTCCATTCCTTCATAGTGAAACCAATGGATTTAAGATCTGTTTGATTTACTACTCTTTAAACTTTATTAAGGTATAATCGTGGTCGACAGTGGCAAGTTATTCCCTTTCGACATGATTCCGCTAATCCAGCATTCGAAAGACGTTGGTCAAGGTAAAGGGTAAGCTCTTCGGGAGAATATGCTCTTCCACGTAAGTAAGACTTTATAAAACTTTCGAACTACATTACCTTGCAACATATTCCAAGATTTGTTCTACGTCATATCGAAACTTTCTTTACGAAGAAATGTTCACAATTTTATCTTATTAAATGGATAGTAGAAAATAAACAATTGTGTGATATTGTTTCGGTATTTTTTTTAAATTAACGACAATCCTTGCGATAGAATATTTGATTTCGAAATTGTAAGTTCAAGTGAAATTTAGAATTACCTCAAAAAATGCGGATGTTTTCATCAATCTTTTTCGTCATATGTTAATGATGTTTAATCGTAGTCCATATCATATGCTCAGATATTTTAGGGAATATACCCAAGGAGAAAGGGAAGGTCACTTTAGTCAATTTGTCATTTCCACGTGCTTTTTTAAGGGACTGAGGAGCGCGACTTCGGAAATGACGATAAGAAAGTCATTTGCCCAAGAGGCAGGTGTTGCGTAAAAGGTCAGGGTCGGCGTGAGATCGTCTGCGGACCCCTATTCACAAACACGTGGTGGAACGTCTCCTCTGGAACCTCTGGAGTCACTGTATAACGGGGCAAACAAAACAAATTCTAATGCGAATCCTTGCTACGTACATCGGCATTTTGAGGGTTGAGAAAGTTCTATAACGATTGCCTTCCTGGAGAATCAGAGTTTCGCTCGAGTGAAATTCCACGTATACCTACGTAAAATGAGATTTTAATACTACGGATGAATAAAATTGAGAATCGCACGTACTGTTGTCCTATGAGAGCAACATTACGACGTATTCTGAAGAGGCAAGTAAAACATTTGACGATTGACTCATTTGAAGTTGTCTTTTGTTTGGGATAAGAACACAAAGGGACAGTGAAAAAATGCAAATTCGAAATTCGGCTTCTCTTGAAAACCTTTTGTCAATAAATAAAATTCTGTACGAAAACGAAAATAAAATCTCGCATATATTTTAGGCTGCTGTCCAAGTCTTCGATTTCCTTCAGACTCTTTTATGAAATGATTAAAATCGCCTGAATTCGTGAAATATATGCTGCCTGTTTGAATCTTTTCTTCTCAAACAAGCAACTTTATTCTCTTGCCCATTTCATCCAACTCGAAAAGCAAGTTTAAAAATAATTTTTATAAGCAGTGCTAAGCTTATTGTTTTATTTTAGTTTAAGATCATGTCATTGGCTTTTCGATAGTTAGTTGTATACACCATTTTAAGATAAATCAATAATATGAAGGTGGGAAGATGAGAAACTATTACTTTATAAGACAAGTAAAGAATGGCTGTTTTGATCGGTATATTTGAAAGTAGCTAGCTGATAAAAATGAAAAAATGGATCTGCACACACAGGCAGACAGACAGGATATATAAATGAAGTATAAGACATTTTCCCCTGTTATTCAATATACTTCTCTTCAATCAGTAATTTCTTCTATAATCATTCTTTCATCATGGTTATTTTCTGGTTGGACATTAGAAATCGTAGGGATTTCCAAGAAAGACACAATCGGCTTATGATAACTAAAGTAACTAGCAAATATTCTAGATTCAAACTTTTCAAGATACATACTAAATACAGCATCGATGGTCGTTCCGTATTTGGTCGTACTTTGATTCTTATCATTCGACATTACCAAGTCTAGTTTGTCTTTTAGAAAATTTATCAATGGCTCTGTTTATTCATCTGAAAAATTGATGTTGAAATTGCCGCTCATTATCATTGGGATATCATGAAAATTTTCACCGAGCAGTGCGGAACCTTCTCTGGTATAAATTAATAAATTTTGGTGTATAAACTTTATGATCTGGTTCACAGTTTGGTAAAATTTCGGAAGAGATTTTACCCAGAAATAGTAACATTTATGTAGAAGTTCTTTTCATTAGGACAGTGGGATATTCATTATGAACATTGATGAAACTTTATAGGCCAGATATATATTTACCTAATGAAATTCATTTATGTAATTCAATAATGCTTAACTTAGCTACAATCCAAAATCGCTTGTGATATCAAGCTAATGATATATTCAACTAGAAAATAATTTCACTTTATTTTGCAATTAATTTTATGTTAGCATGCTTATCCTAGACAATGCCGTTCTCCTTCTCCTATTTACTCCTGAGTATGATCAATATCCAAATTCTATTCATATAGTCCATCCTAAAAAATTGTGTTTAAATTTTACATGTTGGTCTTAGAATTCGTTCATCAAAACACAGGGAAAGAACCACATTCACTGTAAATTTTGGTTCCTGAAAGCAATGAACCAGAAATCAACATTTACTATTGCTAGCCATGCACAGAACTTGAAGAAAAGAAGTAGCTGCTATTAGGGTCCATTTTGTACCCAAATATTGCTTCTAAAATATTTTAATTCTTTCCATAAAATAAATAATGGCAAGGATGAATCAGACATCCCGGCTGGACCTGTTGCTCAGTTTTACGGTAAAACAACAATGAAATTAGTAGCACTCAAGGAATACCACCTATATAAATCAACGACAAAAGGCTATATAAATGAGGGGTATATATGTAATATAAATTTACCTTTTATGGCGAAGTCTTATCACTTATTTTTCACAGATTCATTCATAAATAACGAGTTAGATTCAATTAGAACGTTTTCTTTCAACTGAAGCGAAATTCCACTTAACCTCAATAGCTTATACAATAATGCATTTTACATTATAAATATACTTTGTATAACATAGAATAAATAATTTAATTTAATCATCACTAAAACAATTCTACAGTTAGTTTCGATGGTTTCGACAGCCGAGATCGATCTAGGAATGTCGAGTCGATCTCCACGATATGAAGAGGGATTTTTAATCAAGGGAACAATGAAGTACAATTGATTTTCTCCCATTAACGTATAAATACATGTGTCTAACACAATGGAATATTACACTTACAGACTCTGAAGAAGTATAAGTGCCTTTATTAACTTATGATGTGTAGTTCGCCGTTAAAGTGGAGTTAGTAACGGGGAAAGTTCGCCACGAACATCCGCCAAGAGCAGACGTGTCCAACCCGCGGCCCTCAAAGCCCATTCGTGTGGCCCGCGTTGCGTAACGGGAAATTAAACGAATGTTGCAACATCAAAGGTAGGGTATCCAAGGTCGAGTATTGTGTACTCAGGCACTCGGCATTTAGTAGCATTTTCCGGGTTATTTGTCCGAGTATCGCGTTGCATTTTCTCTAGTGAAAATTCTCTTTACTCCCTGGGAGGCAAAGATAATCTTAGGCACAGATCAACACATGTCTCAAGAGGCTCTCTCTATATTTCAATCTTCCTTCTCTCTGAGCCTTTCGTGTTGTTTACAATTCTTTGCTTAAATCCCCGACTATCTCTCGAAAAAAATAATAGAGGGGAAAAGGGTTGCTACCAATTATTAATTTTTAAAACTAAACCTTTGGTCGGCAGCAACTCGGCACAATCCACCTTGTTATTTTATATTGCCTATAACAGAGTTGAAATCGTCTTATGGATTAAGTTACCTGCCCTGCTATACCAGGCCTCACAAGCTGTAAGTTAGAGATCATCATCCTTGCAGCTTCAAGCCAGTGATCATCTTTATAAGAAGTGGATCTTTTTAAAAGGGCACCAAACGTGTAATTCAGCCAGGTGCCAGCAGATTTTAATATTAAGAAAAACTATTAATCACGCAACGTTTCTGTAAATCATATTGACATAAATTAATTTTGTTTTTCTTTAAAGTTCCTTCAGTTGAGGGCAGTTTTTTAGAGAGAAAAGTTTTCTTTACTGGGAAGGTCTATTCACCTAAAAAAAGTAAGTCTTTTTCACATTTATAATATAATTATTTTTTAGAAGCCTAGTTTTATTGGGAAATGTCACGAAAATGCCATTATATATTCCTTGTTGATGGGAATTTGAATTTTGAGACGGACAACCTACGTAAAGACATATGCGTAGTCCTTAGAAACAGTGCTCTTCATAAGCATGAATCCCTTTTATTACGCATATAATTATGAAATTTCTACAAGAAATTTTTGAATTTTAAAAAGTATTTTTGGAAGAAATCGAGTACCTGGGTATTTCTGAAAAATATTACCCGGTTACTCGGGGAGTTCAAAACCCGAGTATTTTGGATTTCCTATTCACAGGCCAGCTTAATTACCTTTCCGGTCCATTCCATGCGTTCGCGACGTGACATGTAGAATGTGGAAGTCTTTTTGTATCAAATATACTCTCAGATCCTGTACTCTTGATACCAGATAATTTTTTTATGCAATTGGTAATAAAAAGGGTATTGAATCTTGGTATTAATACAAATTTTTTATATTTTATAAATAGATGATAAATCGTTCAACGCGGGTTCATGAAAAGTAGAAGCTGCTTATCTAGTATGCGTTTCCTTCAAATATAAAATGATTATTGAATTACGTGTTGTGTTTGTGACAACTTATTGGCGTTTTTTTTATACTTATTTATTTAATTTCTCTAATTTATACCACCAGTTATTTTAAAATTTAAAAGATAAGAAAATAAATAGAAATAGAAATAAATCATTTAAAATTATTTATTTTTCTTAGGCATGGCTTCTACTGCATCTCAAAATAAAACTGGTAAAATGAAAAGAAAAATAGTGGAGGAAAAGACAGCTTTCCAAGAAAAATGGACTGACGACTATTTTTTTGTTGAGGCTAATAATAAAGCGCTATGTTTGATATGCAGAGAAGTAAAATCCGTTTTCAAAGACTATAATTTGAAAATGAATTATTTTCAAATGCATTCAAAATATATTGAATTGCAAGGAATATTCCGTAAACAAAAAAATATTTGATCTGAAAAAAAATCTTACGTTACAACAACAACTTTTTCGAAAAAATACTTCTAAAACTGATTCATTAGTCAAGGCAAGTTATGTGGTAGCAAATTTAATCGCTAAAAAACTAAAGCCGTTCACTGACGGTGAATGTATTAAAGAATATCTTGAAAGCGTAGCAGACATAATTTGTCTTGAAAAAAAATCAGATTTTTGTAAAATAAGTTTATCACACCAAACAATCGCTAGGCGTATTGAAGAAATAGCGAAACCCATTGAAAAAAGTTTGGAATCTCAGTGTGCTCCTTTCAACTTTAATCCCATGGCTTTGGATGAAAGCACTGATGCAACGGATAAGACTCAACATATTTATTGGAGGTATTGACAAGGAATTTAATATTACTGAAGAACTGGTCTCGTTAGTTCCACTACTAGGTCTGTTGATTTGTATGAATCAGTAAAAGCAACATTAGCAAGATTTTCCTTAACCATCGACAAAATGTCTGGTATAGCCACTGATCCAGCTATGGTTGGAAAGAAGGAAGGACTAACAAAACTAATAGAAGACGATGCAAAAAAGATGGATAATTTGCGTTTCATGAAGTATCACTGTATCATACATCAAGAGAATTTGTGTGCAACGAATTCTAAAGTGGAAAATATTTTGAACGTCGTCATCAAAACAATAATTTCATAAGATCAAAAGGATTAAATCACCGCCAATTTCAAGAGTTTCTGAATACTTTGGAAACTACCTATGGAGACATTGTGTACTTTACTGTAGTCTGGTGGTTAAGTCGTAGTAAAATGCTTAAACGTCTCTATGATTTGAGAAATGAAATAAAGTGTTTTATGGGCTCAAAAGGAAAACCTGTACCGGATTTGGAAAATGAGAATTGGTTGGCTGATTTAAGATTTTTAGTGGATATCACTGCTCATTTAAATGAACTGAACATGCGTCTCCAAGGTTAAAATCAATTAATTAATGATATGTTTCAAGCATTGACGGCATTCGAAATTAAGCTGAAATTGCGGCAATCTCAAATTAAGAACAATAACTTAATTCACTTTGAAACACTGTCTCAACAAAGCCATGTAAAAAAACAAAAAATATGCGGCGTTAATTGCTATTTTGTCACAGGAATTTTAGAATATATTTCAAGATTTTAGAAAACGCCAATCGTATTTCAGTTTATTTGTTACTCCATTCTCTGTTGACATTAACACGTTGACTGCAAACATGTAAATAGAATGTGTAGAGTTGCATTCAGATATGCAACTTCGAGAAAAATATATTCAAGTGACTCTATTGGACTTTCATAAGTTCTACCTGTCTAAAGAAAAATATCCGGCACTGCACGAACATGCCCTGTTCATGACGTCTCTGTTGGGGAGTACGTACATTCGCGAGCAACTTTTATCCCGTACGAAGCATGCCAAAAGTAAAAGTAGAACAAAAATTTCAGATTAGCATCGTGAAAATACTCTTCGCATCTCAACTACCTCCTTCAAACCAGACATAAATGCACTGGTATCGAAAAAACAGGCTCAGTGTTCACATTAAAAATTTTATGTTCTTTTGTTTGAAAAGTAAATGTTTTTTTACTATGATCATTTATATTTGGGTTACATTGTGAATAAATATTATATTCAATATTCTTCTACACTGTAGAAGTACAAAGTTTTTTTTCTTTAGCTTCGTTAATATAGGGGTTGCCTAAATCAAGGGGTCCTTGCTGACCCACGCGCCTGAGAAAATTTGTAATGCGGCCCTCCAGCACAAAAAGGTTGGACACCTCTGTTTTAGAGGCTGATTTCCCCCCATTTCTTCCAGATCTACCCCCTCTTACTCCTTCTCTGCATTCCACCCCCTCCAATGCCCTACCCTCCTCCACCACCACCCCCTACTCCCCGTGCTCCTCCATCCCATAACTATCATCTAAGGAGCAGAGGAGCTGTTTTGCTGTTGTAAAATTATATGCTAATTGTATTATTTTTCGAGTAAATCAACAGCAAATCAACCTTCACCATGCAGTAACCTATGAAAAGTGCGACTCACGATGACCGATGGGATCCGCAAGACCGCTGATAACGCCGCTCCTGAGGCCCTGCTCGTCGCCCCGCTTCCACTTATGGAGAGAGACCCGGGACCACCAACGGGCCATATGGCGTCACTATGGAGATGTGCTTGTGTGCAAAGTAATTGCTAGTGAGATGGTCCGAACAGTGAAGAACATAAAGGGAAACAGTTGCGCCGATACGGCATCAAAGTGTTTTTTGTGTTTGAATATACCGTATTTGACGGCATATACGGTATATAGAAAACTTAAGAATTGACTCCTAGTCGTAAGTATTTTGCAACCTAATGGGAAGAAGGGTTAAAGGACAGCTTGTCTCAAAAATTCGAATTGCCAAACTAATATGACCAGGTCAAATCGAGTAAGATTCCCCGTGCCCCAACGAACTTAGCGTAAGTCCGCAGGCAAAGTGTAAACCCCGAAATAAAACCAATCACACCCACAGAAGGGGATGTCAATGAATAAAACAACAATCCAACCCCAGTGCACCCCAGTGTGTCCAAAAATGTGCTGTTTCCGATGTAAAACCTAACGCTCCCACAGAAGGGATGTAGTGTCAAAGAATAAAGCTGTAAAACAAACCACCCAACCCCCTTGCACCCCAGTGTGTTCAAATATGTCCACCGTCAGAATAATAAAAAGGTGAACAAATCCTAGTAAACTTAAAAATGAAGCAACCTAGACCTGTCCAAAATCGTCCAAGATTCCGCAGTGCAGAGTCAAAGACCAACCCGGAAGCATGCACCACCCACCCAATTGCAAGGTGCGGACCGAAAATGAAGAGTGTGTCGTAAAAGACAATGAAGAACAAACAACAACCAACAGACAAACCGCCGAGACTGAGGAGATAAAGAAGAAAGAATTAGGTTGCGAGTGACAAACCAAATACGTATTTCGGCAACGAAGTTGCCATCATCAGTAGATGTGTGAGTGTGCTTTGACTTGCGGAAGAATTTATACTCTTCTCCTCGTTAGTGGAGTGAGGGACTGAGTTACGTCATTCAGTAAGAAAAGGGGTGAAAACGCAATTGGGCTCCGGTCGCTATTCATGGTTTTGTGTTGGTTTTTATAAATTAAATTACTTTCGTATGCATCTAATTTATTATTGTTTTGTATATTTTTCACCAACTTAATATTTTCTGTTCTTATCGGATGATTAAATTCCTGAGTATGTTGTGCTGCACTTGATTTTTCATGTCTATTGTATTTAAAATGAGCTAGATGTTCCTTAAATCTCGTTTCTATTCGCCGTCTTGTTTGTCCTATATAAACTTTATCGCATTCTGAACACGGAATTTCATAAATTCCCGATTTATGTAAGGTTGGGATCGGATCTTTAGGGTTATGCAGAAGAGTTCATAATTTATTGCTGTTAACGAGCACTGGACTGAAATCAAAATTGGAGAAAGTTTTTATTAAATTGTTGGAGAGTCCCGGGGCAAAAGGTAATTTAATAAACTTCTTTTCTTTTTTCCCTGCTTCAATCAACGTCGATTGTGTTTGTATAATATGTTTTCGTTTGTGTTTCCTCAGTATATTGTTGATAATTGCAACGGTCTAATTATGGCAATATATCTAAAATAAAGCAACGAAGTTGATATTAAGATCGAAATCGACTTTCATTGCTTCGGAAATTCCAAATACATATAAGTTTTTAAACTATTAAACAATTCTTCCTAGCAATAAAATTCTTTCAAAATAAAATAAAGTATATAATTCAGATGAAATGATGAACTGATACGTGGCAAAAAGTGGAGCATGCAGCAATCGTCTGACACTGACATGGTCATGCAGCATCACTTCAGTGGGCGCTCGCTTATTTGGTTACATTCTTTTAACCTGAAGATACATGTTAGATCACGAGTCAGATCATATGTCACGTCACTTTGGTGGGCGCTCCCCCTTAGAGTTCAATTCTAGCATTTTTGAGATATTGCTCATTAACGATAAAACATGGCGGATCTATCATGATTGTACGAAAGTTACATGATCGGACCCCTGTTTTGTGTTCAATGCTTTTAAATTATCAACATATTCAAGGAACAATGAAGGAATATTAAGATGAATAAAACTGCTTTTGCTGATTTCGAGAAAATGAAGATGAATGGATATTAAGAATTAGCTGCTCTCAGATATATTATTTATCAAAATATATAAATATTAAGCTCGTTATTAAAAATTAAATAGTTTGCTAGAAACATATATTCAACCGTGCTTTGTTATGGTTTCTTATGTCAAGGTAGGTTCTTATTTATAATGACAATTTAAAACTTGCGTTGTATTAACCTCTAATATTAAAAATATATGTTAATGGTTTATTTGCGTAGTCTGTACATAATAATAATTTGTAGATCTACAGTCATTGAATCTCATTCCTCTTTAATTGATGTCAGCAATTAACAATCAAATAACAATAATATAAACGAGAACGATATGAACAGTTACATTTTCTTCCTTGAATATATCCTAATTTTTAGTGAGTATATATCATAAATATTTTCATTAGTTGATAGTAAAACTTGATGTAATCAATAAATTAATAGTTAAACTCTTAAACCATTTGCTTCGTTTTTGTATGTGAAATTTTCATCGGTAGCTTTATTCCATAGAATTCACTTTTAATTTCAAATTTACCTTCAGCTCTCAGCTTGAGTGCAAAAAATGTAACTGATGTAACTGATGTAACCTTAAGCTTCCGTCCAAAAAGGCAAGCATCGAATCCATGTTCACGTTTCATAAACCCATTTTTTCGAAGGGGAATCTGCATACCTACTGGTGCTACTTCTTTCAGGTAAATTAACATTATTTACAGGAATAAAGATAGTTGATTCTTCAAAATAATGCCAACTGAGGATTTCACGGCCTAAAACTCTAAACCAATGGGTCCATTCCAAATATAATGAAGGCCTTATACAAAGTAAAATATTATGTTCAATACTGAGCAATGACGAATTCGTAAAAATTGACATTTTTAACAGTATTCAACGAATTTTGAACTTCCAATTACATTGAGGTAATTCCGTATTTATACTGTCTTACGTTCAAAGAAATTAAGCGGAGGCGTAGCCCAAAGCATAGGGAATATCTTATTCTGTTTCATGCAAAAATAATGTAACAATTTACATTTACACGCACAATCAGTGGTAAATATGCAGTTTGTCAGTGATAAATTTGCAGTGCTCACTATAGTAGGTACTAACTTGCATTAAATATAACTATAAGCCGCCATCTTTGATGTATAATCCCTGAAAATACCATCGAAATCGGGCTAAATCTAGCGGGGTAAAAAAAAATAATGGCTGACGGTGCCAAACTGCAAATTTACCCAATCAGTTATTTAATTCGGATTCCAGACAAGTGGATTAAGCATTTCAGCACTTCTATTAGCCACAAAAAGTATTTGGTAAGCTGTAAAAAAAATACAATTCCCTTAAGGTAAAGCCATTACCCCGGTCTCCCCTACACAGCATTTAAAATAATTCTAAGACTGGATATTTATAGTTTATTGTGAATATTTACATCTTATTTCACGTGATCTCTTTCAAATATCCACCAGTAGTACACATTTTCCTTAGCGTCGCACAGTGGGCTAGAATCGAAAAAAGCTGGCCAAATATAAGAAAGTGTTTTTTTTTTGAGTGCGGACTTTGAAACTACGCATAGCCATTTTGAATAAATTCTGCATATAACTGCAAAATCATTTGCATTGGTTAGCCACTTTCTGAGACGACCTAGGTTTTGAGAGGATATGCGGATAAAAACATTTCTGAATCGTGTTTCTAGCGGCTTATATTTATGAAATAATACTCTATACACATTTCAGGATAGAATTAGTTCAGAAAATCCTAATGATATGAAGGAAAAAAATCTCCTCTTATGTATTTTAAAACTTTGTCTGTTCATGCATTCATTGTCAAATTTTCGTTTATATTGAGTTCCATAATTGTTTTGTTTATAATAGGCTGCTAATGTTTCAAGCATAAGTCTAACTAAATTAATGAGGTCTTCCCTTTTGCCTTAAATACACTCATCATATGAGGAATCTTCTTCTCCATACGCCATCTACTCTTCATTGCTCATGATCAAGAGGTCCTTCACATCTTCGCCCATGCTCCTTGATTTTCTTGTTACATTTTTAGGTGCCGACATCGATATCATAGGATTGGATGTGAGTAACTATCTCTGTAGCGTCCCCATTGGTAGTCACTCGTAAGATTCACACAGTTTTCGTGTGAATCGTTCGCGATATTTTCTAGTGTCTTTATTTCGGGCTTCCATCGCTTCTTCCGAGAGTTACCCCAAGGGAAGAATGGATTCCTTTGAGAATTTAATGTCATGTTTAGGACTTGATGGACAGTTGGTGAAATGTAGCACCAAGGATATAGCTCCATATACAACTTCGCGGTAGCCCAGTAGTAGTCACCGAATGCTTTTTCGTATAAATTAAAACCGCTTTAGACCCTGCCCGCAAGATATTAGATAATATTTTGATGAGATTCTCGTCGATCCCCTATAAGAAAATTTAAATTAATAATAATTAAAGAATGATAGTCGATATAAGATTCATTCACTTGAAAAAGATGAAATTTAAGGTCATACAAATAAATTAATTGCACAAGAAAAACTGTTTTTTCTAAAAGTCAGAATTTACCCATGTATATACTCCACGCCATTAAAAAATACAAGCATGTATTTGGGAAAATTAATTCAAAATCGCACCTGTAAATTCAGCACATAGATTTGGACTATTAAAGAAACGTCTTGCTGTGTTTCCATCGTTGGTGGTTCTCGGCTTGGGCACCTCCACAATCGACCCCATCTTTTCCCTAAATTCTCTCTTCAGATTATGCTTCCTCTCTTGAAGTAATAATTTTTGGTTACTACGCAACTATTTTTAAATATTATGAGGTGTTAAATATATAACTCTCGAAGAGTCATCGCTGCAGCGTAAGAAAATTTAGCTGTGGAGTAAGTGGCTCAAATCGATTCCGTTTTACTTCGTTCCGTTCGTTTACTCGAACGATGGAAATCTAATTCTGGCCGTCCACTATCGTCTAACAAATGAATTACTTTCACTTAAGATAAATCATATACAGAATTTTAAATTATCATTTAAAAATATTATAAACATTAAAAAAACTTAGATATACTAACCTGGAGTTATAGAACTACTATGTAAGTTCTGGAACACAATGTCGGGAAAATTAGCAATTGCAATAATCCAACTGGAATGGTGCTTGATAAATCTCTCGTTATTGCGTGAACTCTGTTCCAATTTTCTGTACTTCTGTTCCAATTTGAATAGCGCGCCAACAAGAAATCATGGAGGTAGTCGGTGAGAGCACTTTGCCTATCCTCGAATACTTATAAGTGTAGTTTCTTAATTAGATAATTCATTGAATAGATAATTACGACATTTCCCTCCAATATCTGCAGTAAACGAGAAATGACCAAGTCAGCCACGGAATTTTAAGTAAAAAGCAATTTTCTGAAAATGTAGCATAGATTCCGTAAATGTTATACCTTCTTTAGTAATACATTTAGAAAAAAAGAAGTAGAAAGTCTGAAATAGATGACTAGGTTTAGCGACATGCGGAATGCGGAAAATATGCGTCGCAATTGAATTTTTAATTTTCATGAGTAGAAAGAAAAATGTAAAGTATAAAATTTAATGCGACTCACCAAAAATATGTCCAACAATTTTATTCCACACCGCAAAAAGAGAATACTACAGGAAAGTACTGTAAGAATTAGCGACACATCGAATATATGAGTTACGGGTATTGTTATGAATATGAACGCAACTTAACTTCAGCACAGCCAAAAAGTAACTGACTCAGCAAGAATATTTCTAGCTGAGAACTGAACTGCATAGAAGTGTAAATACACTTCTATACAGTAGAACCTCAATTTTACGAAGTTGAAGGGACCCAAAAATTTTCACTTTGTAAAATTGGGCTTTGTAAATTTGAGGTTTTCTTTCAAGCAATCTAAATCTCTACAGTACCAATCCAGGTTCAGTAACACAGTGCATAAAGTCAAATGGGATTGAAAGGAAGGTAATATTTCAATAAAATGAATTATACATCCAGTTTAATGTTTAATACAACAGAAAAAAATTCAAAATTTTTTACTTTTAAAAATAATCATAAATTAATTTTTGTTTTTTGGAAGTTTCAATGAAAGATGGGGTGATTTTCTCAATACTTGAAAGGTAATAATTGAATAAATCAGGTACATCATCAGTAAACATTTGAAAACTGTGAAGCACTTCTATGGAGTGTCTTAATTCATTCCTTGTAGGGGGGAAGGTGCTTCTGGGTCATCTTCATAGCTTGTAGAAGAGATATCTAAGTTCACTTCATCCTCATCTTCTTCGTCTTCACTAAATTCACTGCAGTTATGCATCATCATATGAGAGTCACACTTGACATATGACTCAGCATGAGAGGATGCATCTGGGATGTTTTGATTTAGTTGTGCCATTTCTTTACTAAGGAGGTCCTGCGGTGTGGGACTTCTGTCTCTATAATAAATGTGTCACCAAAACCAGCAGATCTCCAACAGTAGGAAATAGTGTTTGCAGTGACACTGTCCCATGCTCTGGCATTTCCTCGCACAGCATGGAGCAAAGTCCATGGAGGCACATCTTAAATGTATGCATGCCAAAGCTGTGTTTACAGAAAGCTAAACTATGCAGGTCTACACTTGACAAATAATTATGAGGATGAAATCAAACTACATAATTTCTGTTACAAACAAGAGTCACAAGCTCATTCAGGAAGAAAACAATAGATATCACATGCAATTCTCTGTGTGCACTATACTATATACTATATATATACTATATATACTTAGTAGTAGTAGTAAGCGCTTGGACAGCTTAGTTCATTTTGCCCATGTGCTCCCACCAGGATTTGAAATCAGAACTGATTCCTCATGAGCCACGAGTGTTACCCACAAGGCTCTCCAGGAGCCTATGTGCAGTATATTTGCTTCAAATTGAAAGGATTCAAAAATTAGACTACGATTATACTGATTCCCTTTATAGCATAGACCTTATTTCAAAGCCTAGGAGACTCACTTAAGTCAAAGTGAATGAAACTCACAGCCATGAATCCCAAGATACTAGCTCGTAAACATTTTAAGTCATTTAAGAACTTTACTTAAGTCAATTTGAAACTCCCTCTTTTTTATAATCGTTCTACTACGCTGACGTTTAGCGGTGATTTTCGAGAATTGCTTACTCGCGGGTACTTTAAACGATCTTGTCGCGTGACAAATCACAAGTCGCGATCGCAAATTCTTACCTAACGACGTAAAACGCTTTTCATTAATAAATTACGTATTGAAAATGCATCAAAACTTAAGTAATAGAGACGTATTACTACAAATTTAGTATTCTTTAATTAAACTAATTTCCATGACTGCTGAAACAAAGAACTTCCACAGGAATGCTACTTTCAAGTAGAAGTAGTATTAGTAGTATTGTTAAAAGTGCTTCGACAGCCTAGGTCATTTCGCACATTGGCTCCCACCGGAATTCAAACCCGGGATCGCTTTCACCAAAGGCAAACGCTCTGTCCACATGACTATCCGGGAGCCTTCAAGTAAAAGGTTTACCCAAGTTCTGCGATGGGGAACTTACCAAGCGTCCAAAGATAGTGCTGGACGAGAAATCTTCGGTAGTGGACTTTAAAGCTGTTAATTATTCCCATGTCAAGCGGTTGCATCTTACTGGTGCTATTTGGACTCAGAAAAAGTACGTTTGGTAGCAATAGTCCGCCTATTTTATGAACTGGGGCATTATCTACAAGAAGTAGAATATTGCGATTCTCGCATGCGCTCTTCCTTTGCAAGAAGATAATTTGCTTCTGAAAAATGTCCGTCGTCATCCATGCTTTTTTATGACTTTCATACAACACAGGCAAATTTTTCACGATGTTGAAGCAACGCGGAGCTCTTGATTTTGCAATCACAACTGGTTTCAACTTTTCGGATCCATCTTGGTTACATATCAGCATTACTGTAACCCTATCCTTAGACCTCCGCGACATTTTTCACCACGGGTCCCGAGGGTGGAGTCAGGTAATGCCTTGAAAAACAAACCTGTTTCATCCAGGTTGTATATATCTCGAGGGGAATATTTAGACACAATGTCATCGTTTATTTCATGCCACTGCGTTTTCTGTGTTGACGTTACCCTCTTCTCCACCGATTTTCATTGAAGTGATTCTGTATCTTTTCTTGAATCTATCAAGCCACCCAAAGTTGTCGCACTTCAGTTTAAGAGCCAAAACCTGAGCCTTCTCTTTCGGAATTGGTCCACATACTGTATAGGCAATTTGCACGCACGACACTTAAAAAAAATATGCAGCTGACTATCAAGTTGATCAAAATGCGACGATGAGAGGTACTTTGTTTTTAATGATATTGTTGTGTGACTCAAAATTTTTTCACTTGAATTGACGATTGCTGCCAATAGGTAAAGAAATGCCATACTTCCGAACAATTTCTGTTGTTGTTTGCCCGCGATTACGTACTTCCTGGATAATTTACAATTTGGTGACCAAACTCAGGGACTTCCTCTTTTTCTTGGTCAGCGATGTTTTATCCATTATTTTACTGATAGGCACACGGGATATCACAACAAAGGCCACCTCGCGCAGTGAGTGATTTTGACTGCACGCGCGCAACTTTTCCTCGCTTGGAGACCAACATTTTTCAGGGTGTCCACCATCCAACCATTATTTTTCAATCTTTTACTAACCAATTAAAAATCTGAAATCCCTGCAACAGCCTTGAGACTTTAAGTAGTCGCACTCCGATTTAGCAGCCAAGACCTGAGCCCAAAACTCCCCAAGTCGAAAACAAATTCTTATCATTTTCTATTTTCTCAATCTCTCGTCCAAATAGAAACCATATACTCCTGGAAACTGCTGATCTATACGATCCCAGGTCGCGGATTCGCGATATTACCAGAAAGCTCGATGAAGAAAGAAAGAGCACGGCTACGTCTTATTAGCTATAATTTTTCGCGAAAACTGTAATAAAAATGTTTGAATCCCACGGAATTTTCACATTTTCCCTTCTAAAATACATGGGATGAGGGCAGGGACGGATCCAGGGGGGTGGTCCTGGGTGTCCGGACCCCCCCTGAAATATCACTTGTGCCTATTTTTCGAAAATGAAACTCAAATAACGCAAATAAACACACAATTTAATAAGCAATCACTAGCGAAAATATTCGAATTTGTCTAACACAATTCTAACGTCACGTTTTGTGAAAGCCGAAATGTGTTTTATTTTTAAATTTTTTGATCAGACCCCCCCCAAAATTTTTCTCTAGATCCGTTCCTGGATGAGGGTCCTCCCAACATAGACGATCTGGATACAGCTGCTCCTGTTTACGGCGATCGTCATCCCGTTGTATTGAGCTCAGTGCGACAAAACCATTTCAAATACTTCGTAAAACCGGGGTTCATTCACTCCTAGGGACCGGCTTCTCACTTCGTAAAACATGAAATTGAGGTTTTACGTAAAACCGAGGTCATTTTACATGTACAAAGATCGGGACCGCCGGAATGGTTCGTATAACAGTGTCACTTCGTAAAATCGAGGTTCGTAAAAACGGAGTTCTACTGTATTTGCATAATTTTACCTAAATAATTACAGCTTTACTGTTATACTATGATACTAATCCTGTAGCTGAGAATTTGAACTTTGTTCCTGGTTTGGCTGCTAACAACTATAAAAGAAAGATTTTTGTTAAAATATCAGATTGGTATGGGGGCTATACCTTCTATAATATTTCCATTGAGGTAATATTTCTGATAGTGTACTACTGTAAAAAGATGGGAGGTGACAAGTTTGTAGACGTGGAAGACTAGAGTATGCTATAGTTTAAACTATATTAGTGCTAAGTTACAGGATCTAAAAATAATAAAAAATATCTGTGGCCAGCACATGATCACAAGTCGACTTTCTCCATATATATAAGATGTAAATATTTATCTACGACAGTATTTTCAAACTCTATATTCAATCTAAACTTGGAAGATAAGTGATTAATTTATATCATATTATCTTCGACGTCACAAATAGTATAAATATTGTTTTTCGGGATATGTTCGAAGAAAAACGATGAAATTGGCATTTCGCCCCGGTGGCGCCCAGAGCGCCCACTAACAAGGAGAGGTCGCCAGAATGAAGTTCGGGATTTCGATGAGACCTATTTCATATTGAAGTAGATATAGCGAAAGTAAAAAGTGAGAGAGGTTTCGTCCACATAGGCCTTGGTTCCTGAGAAAATTGACAATAAAAATATCGTTTTTTGTTGATTATCCTAGGTATGCATGCTTCCCTGCATAGCAGCAGATGCTCCCGATGTCGTCTGTGAATCACATAGACCTGCTATCGAATTCGTTGTTGGATGTGTTTTTTCTTACTTTTCTAACTTTCATTTTCAATAACTTAATTTTAGGAATAATAACAATTACTATGCTTATTATTCGGCACCTTCATTAACCCTTTAGAGACTGTTGTTATATGTAAACGACAGTGATTTTCCTACACTAAAGAACTGTTGTAGCAGAGACTAGTTAAACCAGCAGGGAGCTGACGCAAACCCAGTCTTACGCACTGAGTGTTTAAAGGAAACAAAAGTTTTCCATCTATTGAAATTTTGAAGGGGCAATGCATGGCCACATGGTTGACAGGGTAACTCATGAGATTCATGGGATTCTATCGCCAGTGAAACAAGTGGCTGCATCGAGCAAGCTGGAGAATTTATGTCACAGTTTTAACAGTTTGTCAAATTTATTTCACGTCATCAAGGCACAGTTCCGATAAATCTGTGCGTACCATACGCACACAATACCTTTCAGCTGACTGATTTGCTTCCAAAATGGTATGTTATAAATAAAATCATCGAAAACCATTTTTAGTGATATCTTGCATTGCTCCAATACTTCTTCAAATTTCTACGGAAATTCGGTTATATGAATTATTTTCATAACTATTCAGCAAATTAACGGGTAATCATAAAATAAGGGTCAGTATATTTGATATCATCCCGAGTAATGAAGAGTCTACTGCACAGACTTTTAATCGTTCAGAATGCTTAATAAAGGAACCAGTACCTTTGGAATTGTCGCAGAACTCATCTTGAGATGTGGCCTCCGATAACAGCCCTAAAATAGGAAAAACTTAATTTATGCAACTAATAATGGTAATTTTACATAAAAACACATAGACATTAACTTACGTATTTCCGATAGAGGCCTCGAGCTATTAACGGACTGTGAAAAAAATTTTCGGATCTGTACCTTATGAAATCCAAACTAAACTCTCCTTCGAGCACTGTGTTCACTGTGAAATTCTCAAAAGCACTTTTACGAGCCTAACTATGCATTCACACCCTCAAAACAGTCACCTGCAGAAGATATAACTGAGCGTTTTATAATCTGTTTGTCTCTTAAACGTAATCTTAATCTCTGTTTTCAGGGTGTAAGTTTCGAATTGCCTCTCGAATGCTCCTTTGTGTTTTTGCGAGGAGTTAACGAATCAGCACCTTCGAATTATTCTCATGGGAATCTTATCCTATGGTTTGAGTCATCTAACAAAATGATATGGTTAAGAAGTGCATGCTTTGTGCATTGTGTGCGAAACACTCGTAGCGTCCCATTGATATCGGCTGTCGGATGTCGGCTCTAGACCTGCTCTGCTACCGAAAACATCAACTTATCTGTAATAGGAGCCATATTTTCGGGAATGCAAAACTTTTGCTGAGTTTATCAAGCAAATGATATGGGTTTTGTACTCTTCAGCAGAAAAACAGGGGGGTTTGAACCCCTAAAACTCCCCTCGCTGCGCCACTGGTTGGCAGCAGCTAGCAGACTTTCTCTAGGCTTTTGTGTTAGTTGGAGACCAACCTTTGAGGCGACCACTGCGAAAAAGAAACGTTTTTTAAAAGCATTCGGACTTGTGAAGTGCGTACACCAGGAATTTATTTTCGTAGATATCGTGCAATGATGGGTGCTGAGGCAGTTCCTGGTCCATCAAGTGGAGTTGGTTCAGCAGACAGTGTTTCGGAGTCGAAACCAAATTTTAGCAAAGATGATGTAACGGGTGCTGTCCGTTATTTTGAAGATACGTTTATGAAATATATTTATCTGTTAACGTCGTGAACATAAAATATTATGACAATTTACTCATAGATGTATATGTATATTTATATATATATTTTTTTCATAACACAGAAACCTTACGCGAGATGAAGGTTATCGATGATCCCAAATACGCTGTTGTCTCCCTTCGTTCGAAATTAATCGGAGAAGAAATGTTTCGACGATTTCTGGAAGTATTGGATAATTTTAAGTTCGAAGAAGAGGACGAACTTTTTGTAGAGATGGAAATGATCGAGGATTGTGCCAGTCTCCTGGACGAGGATACGCAAGCCGTGGAAGCAGAGAGTTCTACTTCATCGCCAACAGAGGAGAGTGAATCCTCCTACGAACCTAGTCCTTAGGAGTCCAGCTATGATCACATTTCACTGGAGACTAAAATTAAGCTGGTAAATTTGGCAAAAGAGCACCCAAAATGGAGCCTTTCAACCCTACGTAATCAAGGTTCAGTGCTCTTAAAGAACAAAGGATTGCTTCCAGTGTGGGAAAAGGATATTAGAAGTGGAGGAAGAATGCTAATTCCAGAGTATAATCTTGATTTGGTCATTAATACAGACCAAACTGGGTGTGTATATAGGGGGGAAATAAAGAGAACACTTACAGAAAAAGGAGAGAAGACTGTGCAAGTGGCTCTTGGGAGTTTGAAAAAAATTACACATTCCTATACAGCGCAGTATGCATTCACTGCTTCAGGAAAGCTACTTCCAAAAGTTTTTTTGTGTATGCAGGAATCTGGAGGTGAATTTGGTCCGCGTGTTAGTGAAAATGTAAAAAAACTAGAGAGAGAATTTTCGAACGTTTCTGTTGTTTCATCTAAATCTGGTAAACTCACAACTGACTTATTTATTACATTCCTTAAAACTGTGATGAGGCTCTATTCAGGTAATAGGAAGTTTTTGTTAATAATAGACTCTTGGGGAGGGCAAACAAATAATGCAATTTATGATGAACTATTCACTGACGATGATGGTGCACCGACGTGTTGTGTGAAAATTATTCCACCGAAGTGTACATCCGTATGCCAACCTTGTGAAGTTGACTTCTACAGACAGGTCAAGCAATTTATTGGGCGCCTCCAGAATTGTACATTTTTGCTTCAGGAGAAGAGGGAAATTTCCTACCCTGAGGATAACATTAGAATCCACTCTTTAATCCACAATCAGTTATCCTCTCCAGCATTTAAAGACATGTTAGAATATTCATGGTATGCATCAAAACTGGTAGATAACAGAAGTGTTTTTCGGAATTTACGAGAGGTTTGTTTTCCTAATGATGTCCAAAAACATAAGCGCAAGTGCTGAAAAATTAGCTTTATAAGATGTTCATGGTGCTTCTCCTTTCTGTGCTTCCCTTGTTTTATTGATTTTTATCATCCTAATACATGTTCAGAAAAAATCTAATGAATAAAATGCTCGAAATAATATTTTTTATTTACTTTGCGGTCAATTACTGCTATATTTACAACTGTATGAAAAACCAAGTTATTTACCATTAGAATTCATTTTCTCAATTATTTCATAATGAACATTCTAGTAAATTTCATTTTGATCATAGGAATTGATTAAGAATATATCAAATCAGTGATTCATTGTATCAATCGAAAGGTCGTGCATGAAATTAGCTTTAATGAAAAAACCTAGCAATAAGATAGTTCATTTTATTAGAATTAATTCATGACAGCCCATATCCAGGGTCAGTTAAACATAATTTTACGAATGTGTCGACGAATCCCTGCCCAACTAAATACACAAAAGGGATCAATTATAGTAATTTCCATAATAACAAAAACATTCATTTTTTTAATCTGCTATAAGCATATTAAACAGCTAGGTATCAAGAATCAGTGCACTCTGTATATGATTGTTGAAGTTATGAAGGTTTTGTTTATATTCCTAAATGGTATGGTACGTACTTAATTCTATCATTTTCAAAGTAAAATAAGTATCATTGTAAATTAGTCAATAAAACCATATTCTCGATGAAAAAATTGGTGGCAGTACCACATATGAGATCACAAGCAGATTATCTTAGGAACGTATTTAGTGATTCTCGCTTCGTCAAAATGTTAAAAGGAGGAAATAATCAATTGTAGTGATTGCTATTATTTCAAAAATTTAGTTATAGATAAAGAAAGTTAGAAAAGTAAGAAAAAACACATCCAACAACGAATTCGATAGCAGGTCCATGTGATTCAATGCCGACATCGGGAGCATCTGCTGCTATACAGGGAAGCATACCCACCTAGGATAATCGACAAAATAACGATATTTTTATTGTCAATTTTCTCAGGAACCAAGGCCTATGTGGACGAAACCTCTCTCACTTTTTACTTTCGCTATGTCTACTTCAATATGAAATAGGTCTCATCGAAATCCCGAACTTCATTCTGGCGACCTCTCCTTGTAAGTACATAATCAGCAAATTTCGGTTTATCAGTATTTCATGAATAACTCCTAAAATATCAGTTATACAAAAATATGTTTGATGCAAAAGTTATAGTAAATAATATTTTCTAAAACTTTTATAAAAAATAGTATATATCTAAAAAATCAGATTAATGGAGATATTTTGCAAAAACGGAAACGAGCTTCCATAAGTAAACCTCAACTTCCGGTCAACTGATTTACTCCAAAAACTAATCAACTCTAACGACTTTAACCAAAGAGCTATGTGTGAAATTTGGTGTTGACACAACAAACAGTTTTCATGTTAGAACGCCCATAAAGTACATAATCAGCTACTTCCGGTTTATCAGTATTTCACGAATAAATCCTAAACAATCAGTGATACAAAAATATGTCTAATACAAAAGTTATAGTAATTAACATTTTCTAAAACTTTTATAAATAATAGTATATACCTAAATATCATATTTATGGAGATATTTTACAAAACCGGAAGTTGCCTTCGACGAATAAATCTCGACTTCCGTTTGACCGATTTACTCCAAAAACTAATCAACTCTGACAGCACCAACCACAGTTCAATATATGAAGTCTGGTATTGATACAACTAATGGTTTTTATGTTAGAGCGCACCCTAGCACACACACACACATACACACACACACACACATACATCATTCCGAAAATGGTCAAAACGTATTCTAGGGATCCCAAAACATGTATTTCCGTTGAAATCTCGAAGACGATTTTTTTCATGAAAACAATACTTTCTCTATACTACGTATATGGAGAAAGTAAAAAATGATAGTACCTTGTCTTCTTTAATCCTATCCTTGCATCCTATAAAACATGCAAGTCATGGCTTGACCAAGCTTATTACTATTGTTTATACATGCTAAAAACTATGTAAAATAATTTACTGCAAAGACTAAACAGTATAGGCTTATCACAGTCCATGAGGGACTTGGTAATTCAAGTTTGATGATAAAAGGTAAAGGGCTATTGAGCCATAATCATGCTGATTAGAGTTAAAATTATGAGATGAACAGAAGTGAAAATTGCTAGTCTAAGTAATTTTGCTCTTGATGAATTTTCCACAGGGATTGCAAAGACTTGCAAAAAATATTCTTTATGAATGTATGACTGTTTTTATTTAACGGACTTCCACAGGTTTTGTGATTCAGTAGTAGTGAGAGAATTTGAGGAGACAGATGTTATTGGTGTGTGGGTGTTCTTGGTAAACAGATGGCTTTCTGTAGGAGGACTAACTAAGCAGCCACGAATCTATTATTCTGCCACTCTTCCTTGCTCCAAAGTAAGAATTACCACACAAATGGAGTTAATTAAGTGGAGACTTGTCTTTAAGAATAGTGCAAGATTAAATTTCTTTGATAAACATGAATGGCTAAGTATTTTTAAAAGGTCAGTAATAGCAACATAATTTTATTAAGAATGTCTTGAATACAATAGAAATTATTATATAAATTATTATCAATTTTTAAAGCTTTTTGAATTCTTCCTCTTCTTTGCCTTTATATTTTCTCAGTTGTTTCTTTTATCCACTCTAACATTTCTCTGTTTCCTGCTAATTCCATTCTTCACAACCATTTTACTAGATCCAGAAATCATCTTCATCTCAAATATGACAGAACAAAAATCTCTTTTTGTGGTCCCAAGTCCATTGGTTTCCGTATCTATAACAAATTGCCCATAATTTGTAAAAGTTCTACTACCTTATCTATGCTTTATTAATGGTTAGAAGTTTTCTTCTTAATAAAATGTATTATAATTTTTATGACTTTTTGAATGATGATATTTAGTCTTGAGATTCATATTGTTGACGACTGTTATGCATGCAATGCCTTTGATTTTCCTTTTGTACTGCATTTTCTGTATTTTATTTTGTACTTCACATGTTCTATATCATTTATATGATCTTTGAATCAAATAAAATGGAATTGAATTATATAAATACATATAATCATATATATGGGTAAAAGTTGCTTACATTCTGCAAGCAAATTTATCATATCATTCTTCAGGGAAGCAGTAACTGCATTTGTAAAACATATTCATGACTGTTGTTCAGATGTTGGGCTATAGATTTATCTTCTTGGGAAATGCTTCATAGAAATATTTGAAATCTCCTCCAAACATTTTATAAAGGATAAGTAAGATTACCTTGTGTGGAACCCAGAACCTTTTTGCAAAATGTAAATACACATAACAACCTGGTAGGGATAATGCTAAATTAATCCAAAGTTTAAAGTCAATATCATACAAGGAAGTTCCTAAAATAAGATTTCACTATCCCCAATTGAAATGTATGTAGGAATGTAAATGGTGCTGGAATTGAACAAGGATCATTAGAGAAATCAATAAACTGTGTGTATGAAATGTCTTTATGACCTCTGATCAAAAATTATACTTAATATAGTTTCTAAAATTGAAAAAGACTTTGTTGAAACTTTTGACTTTGTTGACTTTGTTTTGTTGAAACAGATTATAATAATATAAGATGTCGTACTTTCCTGGCATTTGCTGAGGATGAAGCCTTCTTGTGTTCTGCACCTGGTTAGATATTTCTTTGTCAAGATTACCATGGCAGAGTCAGCCATCAAAACATTCAGCAATGGAATATCTAACCTAGTGGAGAACCCGAGAAGACTTGATCTGTAGATTATAATATTTTCAACTTCAATTGCTTGATTTCAATAGGCCTGCACATAGTCCATACACAAGCTCCCAGAGGCTATCAATGGCTGTATGCGTTCTTCTATCCACCATGCTAGCAAACGTGATGTTGTATGGGATCCCAGAACCTGAACCAAGTGGGTAAAATGAATTTCATCTAAAGGGAATGTGCACCACAAAAATATATAAAAAGAACATTGAATTATTTACAGTAAGGCTGAGACCATCGTAAAGTAAAAATATTTTGATACTTAAACAATATATACTTTTTGTATATATACCTACTTACATATAGTGGAAGTTACTAAGTGTATTTCTTATAAGATGTTTGTACAATATTCTATCAAGGAAAGATTCACCACATTGATTTTATTTTAGAAGTGAGGTCAAGCTTTAATTTATCAATATTTTTATGCTATGATTCACTTTATAATAAAATATATTAATCTTTTTTCTAATGAATAGCATCTCTATATACATGCTATGCTTGATCTAATTTATATAGTTTTTATTACAGGTGCACATTTGGATAAAGGATTTTTTTATTTTACAATTAGAGAGTGGATAATTTCAATTGAAGGTGCAATAATTGTATTCCTTTTAAGTGCTCCACCATTCTTGTTTTTTAGGTATGTGAACTTTTCTTTGTTTTAAGCCATTTAGGCTCCAGCATCTTTATATGGAATCAAACTGATATTCATTTGCATTTTCAATGCTGATATGATCAACAAGTACTAACAAAAATGGCTATTGAAGATTTTAAACCTCTAATTCCTTAACAGCCGTATCTTAACTTTCCTTTCTTTACATGGTAAAATGTATACATTATTTAGTAAGGGATGGCTGTCCATTCATAACATTTCCTTAGTCAACATAAATATTTGTAATGTTAATTTATGATGTTTTCCTTGTCAAAAATTAATGCAGATTTTGTGAAGAATGTAACTGATTCAGATTTTTCTAGTTTTTGAGTTTCAATTTCAGGAACTCTGAGCCTGGGGATTTGGAAATGGGGAAAAAAATAGCATCCATAACTAATAGTTTAAGGCAGAAATTTAGAAGACAGGAGGCAGAAAAGGTTTCAGAAAAGGTTTGTTTATTAATTGAAAATCTACTTCCAGGTGTAAATTTATGCTACAAGTAAATCATGCTGTAAATATCTCATCACTATACATAGGCTTTATTTTGGACTGCTCTACATAATTAAAGGAGTTTGAGCTAATTTAAATGCATAATTACAATATTATAAAATGCAAACTTATAACTATTATTCAAACTTTTTTGAATAATATGCACAATATGCTCTTAAATTTCAACACAGCTTTAAATGAAATTTTAGGTTATTCCTAAGTTATTGTAGAAAATATAATTTGTAGAGATTGCTCACCTTCCCAAATTTCCTGCATTTATATAAAGAATTAATGAGCTCTAAAAATAATTAGGATTAATAATTATTTATTTAATGCTTTGTCATTTTCATAGGATTCAGGAGTTCCAGAAACAAGCTATTGCAAAAGAATAAAAATAATGGATGAAAATTTTATTAATTCAACACTCATATCTAAATTACAAAGACATTCTTTTTGGTTGCCCAATTATTTTCGTCTTATTGCATGGTGAGAGAATTAATTTTTTAATCTGAAAATCTTCTCAATTCACTTTCTTTAGTATATTGTAGAAACTGCAACTGTATAAATATTCACAAAAAGTAAGCTTTACTTACTTGTAGTAGATATTAGAACCGAGCCTGGGACTGGGAGGAGGAGACCATACAAAAAATTTCCCAAATGATAGAATGCGTACTGATGCAATTACCCAATTCAAAAAAAATTATTATTTCTATTGACTTAAATAATAATGATTTAATGGCTTAAATTGATGGTTAAATGCCAAAAGTAATAACAAAATCCAAAAGTCAACCAATATACATAGTCAACACAGAAAGTCAAAATTGAATTCACTATACCTCAGAAGTGCTGATGTCTCATCAGGCTGATGAGACAGGGATAAAAGGTTTGGGTAAAGCTATGGTAAAGATGTTGCATCCTTGTATTGCCTAGTCAGTTGGCATTCACAGTTTGTGAACTCTCATACCAACTTATTGGCTAACCTAAACTTCTTACAAGGAAAACATGAGGTGTGCATAATATGGATTCACTTAAGAGTTACAGGATATCTTCCTCAAAACCTTTGTGCCACTTCAACACCTTTTATGCCAAATTTGCAACTGACAATTGGAGTTAGGAAACTCCACCCTAAAAAAAGCCTAGACGATCCCCTTTTGGGTTGCAACACCCCAGTTCACTATCAGTGCTCTAGAGATAGCATTTAAATAAGAAATGCAATATATCCAGATCGATTCTTCAAAGGAATTATACTGAAAAATGAAACAGAGCATGTTAAGGCAACATTGGCTCAGGCTACATTATCTGTAGATTATTTAAAAACTTAAAATAGTTTTATATTGAATTCTTTTCAGAGATAGCCCATCTATAACTTATACCATCTCAGCTAATATTAATTGAGAACATAGAGAATTGTTTTTAACTTGAATCCTATGCATTTCTTAAGCAACAACATCCATAGTGCTCTGGAGTTGAGCCCAAGGTTATTCTGAGTAAACCCAAGGTGCATATACAAGAAAACATAAAAAGATTGTCATACCGATTAACAAATATCTTTCATATCAGTAAATGCTTTACAAAAATTTCTTATATTTTCTCCAATGTATTTTATATGGGAGAATTTTGTGTTAGCCTGGAATCAAACCCAAGACCATATTGCAAGAAATCTTTACTGTTTATGTTACAGAAATGCATCTAATAACAATGTATAGATGCTCAATTCCCTACCATACAGGGAAGTAAACCAAGAAAAGTTCTGAATATTAGCACAATGCTTACTGAAAAAATCTGAAATTTGTGGCCTTCTAGGATTTTGATAGGTATGGCTAATATCTCAATTTTTCTAGGAAGATCCTGTTGGGGTGCATAGGGCATGAAAAGGCTGAGTCAATGACGCTTATGGTTTGGGCTGGGTAGTTGTCCCAATCTACAGGAGTGAAAAAAACATGTGTGGCCGGGTGGCTTAACTCTGATTTTCCATTGATAATTTTGCTTAAATGCTGGCATAGTAGCACAAAGGTTTCGAGTCCTATCTATTATTTTATAGCAGAGAAAATACCCTGAATGACTCAAGCGAATCCTTGTTACTGCTCCCTTTGCTATGCCCACTACATTTTAATATACTATGTATAATACTCAAAGTCGAGATAAAACAATGAAACTACTATCAAGTATAAGCAAATTCTCTTTCTTTGGAGGAAGGAATATTAAGGTTCATCATCCCAAACCACAGAAAATAACTGAGGTATTACCCTTTGAATTCAGCAATTATTAAATAATTTTTCTGGAAAATATTACTCCTTAAATTATAATGCCAAAATTGAGCAAAGCAGATTTTTATTAACAGTTATAGTAAGTTTTATATCTTTAGTGGGGTGTTTAGGTCAGCATCAATCATAAAATTCAGAAAAAATAACAGAATCAGTTTAATACATTGGTGTCGGTCTCAGTTTATCATAAACTGGTTTGCCCTTTTAAAATACATTTACACATATTATTTTTATATTTATTTTCTTTTATTTACCTCTTTGTAAACACTTAAGCACCTTGATACTAGGTTTTATAGGAAATAATATTAAAATAAATATGAAATTTATTTATAGTCTCTCATACTGATTGGATCACATAATCAGTTAAACCCTTACAAGGTAAGTCCTTCAGAGGTATTTTGACCAGAAATTAAATTTTTGGATTCACTGATAATAACGCAAGTCCATTAGTCCAAGCATAGAAATTCATTTGTGTTGATAATATCATGAATTTACAAAGTATCTCATCCTGTGATAAGTGTAATGATTTGAAGGAAAATGGGAAAGAAGAAACTTCTTGAAAATTAGTTCTGTTCAGAAAAATTCTCTTCCCTTGGCTACAATCCCATCATGGTGTAAGATATTGCATGTCATTAAGAGATAAACTGGCTGGAACTTTGTTCCTGGTACAGGGTTACCTGCTGCAGAAAGCTAACTTAGGAGGGGTCAAATGAATAGTAGTCTATACAGTGTCTGTGCCTCAGTGAGGCAGATGCAAAGGCATCTAGACTGCAAATGGACAATCACTGCGAGTGATGCTATCATGTTAATATCTGTGGAATGAGGTTCCCTTTGAGATCCTTATGAATCTAGGAGACAAGGGTAGGAAATGTTTGTTTGATTTATATAGAAAATTGTATGATAACTGACCAAAGGATTTTACCAAAACAATCCTGATTCTGTTGCATTGTTGAAAATTAATGCAAGTAAAACTAAAGTGATGAGGTTTACTAATGGAAAGAAAGCTATGTTAACGATAAGGGTGGATGGGGGAAACCTAGAGGTGGATAAATTCTCTTACTTGGGAAGTACTATTTCTTGGGATAGAAGATGCAGACATGAATTCATAAAAAGATAGCTCAATTTCTAAATTCATAAAAGGATAGCTATATTTCTCAATAAAGTAATCAGGAAAAGATTGGCAAAGTTCTTGGTGTGGAGTGTTTTGCTATATAGCTATGGAACTATATGGAACATATTGAACTTGGAACTTAAGCAAAGAGGATGTCAAATATTTGGAAGCCTTCAAGATGTAGGTGTAGATTAGAATGGAAAAAGTGAGTTGTTTTGATAGGAAAACTAATATGGAGGTGCAAAGGATGGTTCAGGAAGACAGGGTTTTAATTGAAGTAATTAAGTGTCGACAGAGAAAATAGGTGGGTCAAATATTGAGAGGAGAGGGAATGCTAAAGACAGTAATTGAGGGTAAAATACAAGGGAGAAAATGGAGAGGACAAAGGGAAAATATGTTAGATGATAAAAAGGATATAATCTACCAACAAACAAGACTGGAATTGAATAAGAAATACTCAGGAGCATTAACTTACCAAGAAGGAAGAAAACTCAAGCACAAGATGTAAATAGGACTATTTCCAGTAGTGAGAGTTTTCGCCTAACAATGATAAGGGTAAGGTCACATAGTCATCATTTCACTGCATCCTAAGCCAGCAAAGATCAAGAATAGAAGAAAGAAGAATGCTAGGGTAAGTAGGGTGGTGGCAGGAAAATAAAAGATTATGTATTTGAATGGGGAATTGGAAAATGGTGCCCAGTGAATTGGTCTCCCGACAGATTGGTATGCTGGGAATTGATCCCCCGTGCTGATGTTGTACTACTGTTATTCAGTCTTATGTTAATCTACACACCCTGATTTTTGGTTAATGTTATAAATAAATGGAATGCAACATTTTAGTGGTAATTCAACCCAACTCAACCCAACCCATGAATTATAAAGTGCTGTTTATCCTTACACAACAACACAATCATGGAGAAAACCACCCATTCATTCTCTCAGACTTGAAATGAAATTTTAACAATAGTTTTGCCTTTATCATATTTTTATATAAGGATCATAATTACCAATAAAAATGTTGCATTCCATTTATTGATAACATTAACAAATAATCAGGGTGTGTAGATTAACATACGACTGAATAACAGTAGTTTATATATAGATGCTTCTCCGGATTCATATACGATACGAGTAAAATGTTGCCGCCCGGCATCGAACCCGGGTCTTTCTGGTGATACTTGCTATGCAAGACAATACAAGATCATCATCTCTATGTGTGAAAATTCAAGCAGAAATATTGGCTGCAACTGCCTCAAACGACGTCCTACTTTTCCCTTATATTCCTTCTGAGAGAAATGTTTTTGTGCTCTGGTATTGAACCAAGGAAAATACGGTCATATATAAATTTTTTTCTAAAACCGATTCTTAATATACATTTTCTAGCAAAGCAAGAACTTCCTATTATTTCGATGAGTGTATCAAAATAAATAATGAAAAACTACCTCAATGTATTTTAAAGTGCAGATATTTGCAATGTCCTAGCATCAAACCCAGGACATTTTCTGTAACAGAAATTAATTTTTTCGATCCTATCTATCTATATCCTTGAATGAATCCGGAGAAGCATCTATATATAATAGATATAGATAGAGAGGATACTAATTCACAGGCTAAACCACAAGCATCATTGACTTGAAATTTTTTTGACGAATTGGCCATAATGTTTAACCGCCAGAAAAATTGCGATTTTGAACCTCAGTGTCATGGGTTCGATTCCAGAGGGCCCCAAAGTCCCGATTTTTTCCATTTAAATGCATTGCTTTGATGTTTTGGGAAATTTTTAAAAATACTTCCCGGATTGGTAGAGAATCAAAACTCTAGGATCCTATATATATGGTCAGGATCTATTGATAACATTAATGACTTTTACAGAAAATATCCTGGGTTTGATGCTAGGACGATGCAAAAATCTGCACTTTAAAATACATTGAGGTAGTTTTTCATTATTTTTTTTGATGCACTTATCGAAATGACAGGAAGTTCGTTCTTGGCTAGAAGATGTATGGTATGACACTGAGGTAGAAAGTAGCATTTTTTCTGGTGGTTTCACATTATGACCAGTATGTCGTAAAAATTTCAAGTCAGTGACACTTCTGGAACATGGTAAGAATTTTGATCACTTATGTACAGGTATATCCTGAGAAACGTCTATATATAATTGATATGTATACACCCTAAATAATTAAATTATTTTATTTAGGATTTCTAAGTATTATATTATTTCAGTAAGAATGAATATGATCTTCAATTTTACAAATCGTACATAATTATAAAACTAAATTAAGTAATGAATACTAATTCTAGTTATAATAATAATTTGTTTATTCCATTAACCATTCAGCTTGGCTAGCAATTTCTACAATTTAGTCAGCAACTAAATCTAATTTTACTCATGTAATCCCTTCAAGTCGAGGACACTTATAACTAGTGGCACCAACCACCCTCAGGGGTCCTTGTTGAGAATAATGACACGTACTAATTCACACACTTTTGAAATTTAAAATAGGCTACTTTTTATAAGTTTCCTTCTCAAAGATATTGTTTTTATTGTTTCCATTAAACATTGTAGTAAGTGTTACAAAATAGATTGAAATATTTCTGAGATTAATTGCTTTCTCTTGATTTGAACCCCTTCTTCAATCGATTACTTAATGTTTTCAAACTAACTTGATTTGTGTGACAGGTTTGGTTAGATCAATTTGCTTTTTTCTCTTTTAATATTCCCCCTTTCCATTGATATTTATTAATCTTGCCAACCAGAGTTCTTGATCACTCAGATAAATCACCGTTACCAAATTAAGGTTGCCATGAACAACTGTATAAGGATAGCTCTTACTTTCTTAAACCATTCATGAATCTCTCACTGATTCAACATTTCCTTTCATATTCTGAAATATTATAGACGTATTTTGTCTTACATAAATAAGTAAAAACTGTGGGTAATGGAACATGCTGGTAGGTGATCTCAACCAGTCTCTGCTATCTCTCATCTTGCTGATACAAAGTTATTTATTGTTTTCCATAAAATTCTATTCCAGGATACCAGAATGGTTTTTATTCATTTTTACACTTTCTATAATTCCTCATATTTTTTAAATCTGTATCTTACTTGTAATGGTCTTTGAAGTTTAGCATATGTAATAACATTTCAAAAAATGTCCTAAATTCACCAGAAGATGTCATCACGGTGACGAAACCAGTCGTGTTTGAATAAACCTCTGTAGAAGATACCAAGTTTTTTCATTTTTTGAAATGTCCATTCCATTCCACAAAGTCATGCTTCAGCATATCAGTTATATCTAATAACATTTGTACCTTATCAGTCAACAGAATTAACAATAATCCTTAATAATAATCTTTTAATTGTACCATAGCATACTAAACATTCATACATTTTTACTTTCTCCATATGCGAAGTATAGAGAAAGTATTGTTTTCATGAAAAAATTCGACTTTGAGATTTCAACGGAAATACACGTTTTGGGGCCCCTATAACACGTTTTGACCATTTTCGGAATGATGTCTGTGTGTATGTGTGTGTGTGTGTGTGTGTGTGTGTGTGTGTGTGTGTGATAGTGGGCGCTCTAACGTAAAAACTATTAGTCGTATCAATACCAAACTTCATATATAGTACTGTGGTGTGTGCTGTCAGAGTTGATTAGTTTTTGGAGTAAATCGGTCAACCGGAAGTCGAGCTTCATTCATTAAAGCGCATTTCCGGTTTTCAAAATATCTCCATAAATATGATATATAGGTATATTGACTTACACATAAAAGTTTTAGATAATGTAATTTACTATAACTTTTGTATTTAACATATTTTAGTATCACCAGTTTATTAGGAGTTATTCGTGAAATACTGGTAAACCGGAAGAAGATGATTATGTACTTTGTGGGCGCTCTAACATAAAAACTGTTTGTATGATCAACACCAAATTTCATATATAGTACTTTGGTTGGTGTCGTTAGAGTTGATTAGTTTTTGAAGTAAATCGGTTAACCAGAAGTCGAGCTACATTCTTCAAAGCTCATTTCCGGTTTTCAAAATATCTCCATAAATATGATATTTAGGTATATACTATTATTCATAAATGTTTTAGAAAAAAAAATTTACTATAACTTTTTTATGAAACATATTTTTGTATCACTGATTTTTTAGGAATTATTCATGAAATACTGATAAACCGGAAGTTGCTAACTATGTACTTTAGTGGGCGCTGTGGGCGAAAGGCCAAATTCATCGTTTTTCATCGATCATGTCCCGAAAAACATTATTTATAACTTTTGTGACGTAAAAGATAATAATACATAAATTAATCACTAATCTTCCAAGTTTAGATGGAATGTAGAGATCGAAATTACTGTCGTAGATAAATATTTACATCTTATATATGGAGAAAGTCATGTGCTGGCCACATCAGATTTTTTTTTAAGTTAAGCTGATATATGTCTGACTATACTTATGAAGGTTCAGAATTACCAAAGTTTTACTTCATTAGATCTTAGAGATTAGCTTTTAGTTCTTGAGGTGTTGCAATATTATAAATTGCCTATAAAAACCATATACGCCGGCATATAAGTCGACCCCTAAAATTTTGAGGTGAATATCGGGTTTTAACCTATGTTCACCGTATAAGTCGACCCAAAACAAAGGAAATACGAAATATCTACAGTAATTAACATCCGATTATTTTTCAGGTAAAACTCAATCACTACCTGAACAGAAAGAGAAAAAAATGAATGAAAAAATGATATCAATGATGGCAATTACTGTTAGTCAATCTAAGGAACAAGAAAGGAATTACAGTAGAAGTCCGTTATAACGAGTACGGCATATAACGAGAGTTGCGTTATAGCGAGTGATTCATTGGACGTTGTCCGTCTCACAGCAAAAAGGATAGGGAGTTACGTCCATTATAACGAGTGATCGAAATCTGAGGTATCGTTATAACGAGTGTCACGGTCCTATATTCGCCTTGCAGGTAGCTTATCTCATAATCGAAGACGGTTCACGAGTTTCACTATCTCCTTTGTCCCTCACGTCTCCTATATCTTATTCCCTTGTATCTTGTTTCTTCTCGGCGATGATCCCTCTAGTCAGCAGTTTAAATCGAGTTACCAATTTATTGGAATCCACATGTGAGATTTGTTTTCATTCGAAACTTGGCACCAAATCGTCTAATTGGAGGGAGTATAAAGGCGGGTTTACACCGCATGTTGCAGACATTTGTATGCAACTTTTTTTGTCGGCGTCATTTGTCTACAACATTTTGTTGCAGACAAAATACTAATGCGCTCTATTTTTCTGCGACTTTTGTGGACGACAAAAGCTCCACTTTCACGAACTACTGAGGCGGTAGGTAGCAGCCACGTGGTTGTGATGGGTGGAGGAGGTGGGGGCGGAAACAGCCACATAGTTCTGATTGGTTCTGATGGACGAGGGGGGTAGAGGGGAAATGTCTGCAACACCGAATGGGCGCTGCAACTTTTGTAGACGACAAATTGTCTGCAACCGAAATTTTGTTTTCCACCTAGGGTGGAAAACAAAATTTCGGTTGCAGACATGGAAAATCTGTCGTCGACACAATTTGTTGACGACAAAATAAGTGCTGTTTTGTGAAATGTCGTCGACATCTGTCGTCAACACGTGTCGTCAACTCCGGTGTAAACCTGCCTTAAGAGATATAAGCAGCGCTGTTGCGGATTTACAGGGTAATCTCTCCCTCACGTCACTGTCATTAGTTATGAAGCGTGTGAATGAAAAATATCTTGAGAAAGAAATTTGATATGAATTAGGGGTGCCTTTCCACATGATGGTCGTCGCTCTTCCATCAGTTGATCATTAGACGTGAGTCCGTTCAGAGCTTTCCAATAACTGAGTTTCTAGTGTGACTGTACTGTGATGGAGAGTAAAAGAAAGGCTTTAGATTTAGCAAAGAAATTTTAAATTGTGCAAAAGAGAAACCACGAGTAAATCCAAAATCGGCAGACGGTATGGCCTGTCATCGTCGACTCTATTTTTCCGATTTTGAAGAACAAAGAAAAAATAGAGTCTGCATTCATGATGCAAAACACTCCAGGAGGGTGTAAAAAACTACGATTAGCGGATAATACGGAGTTGGAGTCCATTCTATTTGAATGGTTCACCCAGCAGCGATCTCTAGGAATTCCAATCAGCGGAACAATGATAAAAGAGAAAACTGAAGAGCTTGCCCTTCGCTTAAAACTAGACAATTTCCGTTGCACAGATGGTTGGCTGAACCGATTTAAAGGAAGAAGAGGAATATCACTCCACATAATTAGCGGTGAATCCAGTGAAGTAGTCCAGCATGCCTTTGAACGGTGGGAGTTGAACAGTGAGATTTCTGTTTGTGCCTGGAGGACAAGAGAGGAAAGATGGGAGCTGGGGGAAGACGATATATGAGAGTAGAGGAAAGGAATTCTGCTCTCACCAGCTGCGTTGAAGAATTGCCGGCACCGGAGAAAAACTCGTGTCTAACGAGCATGACTCTCGTAACTACTTACACTACTGAAAAGCCATGTTTAATTATTAAGCTAAATCACCAAATCCTAGCTAATACGATTATCTTATGATATAGTATTACTTTCGACGATTATTTAGCGATAATGATCCACATATTATGTTAGAGGATATAATAATATTTTTGACGCGAACGTACTCTTTTACGCATTCTGAAGCATTTGCGTAGGAATTAAAAACCCTACAGTTCCATTCGGACACATTCACTGACCTTGGATTCAAGAAGACGGACTTAATTAGACTTACTGTTAGAAATCGGCTATAACGAGTATCGCGTTATAACGAGTACTTTTCCGATTTTTGTCAGCTCTCGTTATAACGGACTTCTACTGTATATACTTATAAGAAATACCTCTCTCTATTCAAGTAAAGTATTCATGGAGTTATTTCATCCATTTTAATTTATATTAAGTTTGAATTTTCATTCTAGAAGAAAATCAATTATACTTTTAAAAAAACTGCATTTACTTTTAAGGGGTTTCTTGTAGCTAACTTCATTGAAATTTTTATCTTTATTTAGATTACATATATTTCCATAAGTAATTTGGCCAAAGCAATGGATTTTTAAATTTACAGTATCAATTGTTCTCTTAGTATTTCAGGGAAAATTTTTCCATTTTATTAATAGAAATTATTTTAACTTGGATTTCAAATTTCAATCCAACTATCCAACAACAATATAAGGTAATTTCCCAAGGAAAATGGACTTGCAAACGTCTGATGGGACTGGAAATTGAAACCCAGAATCTTCCTTTATCCAGGAGGCTGCTTTAACCATCTAAGCTACCCTGCCAGAACAATTTAACAAGCCATTTGGGGACTTTGTGTGCAAGGACAAGTATGGTTTTGCCGAACTCTGCAAAATCATATATGGCCACAACCTCATTGAGGCATCGGCAACACAAAATGGTCTTAAGGAAGCTTAGATGGTTGAAGCAGCATCCTAGATAAAGGAAGATCCTGGCTTTGATTCCTGGTCACATAATACTTTTTTCAAGTCTGTTTTTCCTTGAGAATATTCCTGGGTGCATGCCCTAATGTGCAAAAAAAGAAATACCGAAAATCTCCTGGCATACTATTTCGTATCATCGTTTCAATCTATTTTACATTTACTAAAAAAATTCAACACATTTCTTATCTTCCACCCTCTTTAGATATGTTGATGACAAATGCAGACAAAGGGCCATAAATAAAGAAAGTTTGAATAAAATAAGAGAGAAAGTTCTTCAGATGTACTATTGAAATCAATTCAAAGAAAAACCAGGATATAAGGTTGATTGGGAAGATATAGTTGGAAGACATGATGAGAAGAGATTGAAAAAGATTGACCAATGGCAATCCAAGAAATCTGGGGACATTACTCCAACATCAATGAGTGAGAAGTTAAGGTATAATTCAAACCTACACAAGTAATGGGAGTCAAATAACCAAGATATGGTTTGCGGGGCTTCTAAATCAGATAAAGTAAGGAGGATATGATGAGAAGAAAAGAAACATTTTGAATATAAAATAGAGAAGGATTCAGAGAATATTAACTTTCAAGACAAAACTATTGAAGTAGGTTTCACTGAATGTGAAATTTAACTGGTTGATTAGCAATATAATTTAAAGAAAATGAGACATTATTATAGTGCATAGAAAATATGAAGGAAGAGGAAGATAAAGTACAGATTAACCTTGGAAAGTGAAACAACCTTGAAATATGGTGATCTTGAGTATCTTGAGGGAAAGTAAATGCAGAAATGGGTTCCAGCTCCACAAATTTAATTAATGGAGAAATTCAAGGGTTGTCCAAATAATAGAAAATATTAGAGTGACAAAGAAGCAAATGATATTGACAACAATAAGATTAATAATACTGATGATAATGAAGAAAGTTCAATTGATAAAGAAACTTCTCAATTTTAAAACTTAGAGCGCAAAAAATCAGTTTCAGATATTAATGTAAAATTACATTTGAAACAGATTATTTGCAGATTGGATTCTCTTTTGAAAAGAGATACATGTTGGAATAAAAAAATTAAATAAAAATGCAACAATATACTATAATAAATGTAACCCATATAGTCTGTATGTTAGCAAAAATTTAATATTATATGGAAATTATATGAAGATAAAGAGTGTTACGTTGCTTGTGTATTTGCACAGTAATTATTTATAATAGTTTCTATGCTAAGTGTAATATTTAAAATAAAATATATTTTCAATGAGCATAAAATTATACTCCTTTAATTAAGAAATCCTTTTCCAAATTTGTAAATATTTTAAGATTCAATTCTGGTTATTGGAATCTTGCTGGCCATCGCACATACCGTATTTGACGGCATATAAGATGCACCCTCATTAAGTTGGCCACTCACAAGGAAAAAAGTTTTAATAGTCCATGCGAAAGCGCGGTACCACAATAACTTAAAATGTAGTTTCTTTTAGTTGTCACGTTTCATAAAAGCCAAATATTAACACAATCATTGAATGCAATTATGAAATAGGTAGTATAGACCATCAAATAGCATTCAGTATTGAAAGTTAACCCGTGGAGGTTGCACTTTCACATAAAAGACGCAGGTAAATTTTTCGAGACATAATTTAGGAAAAAAGGCGCATCTTATATGCCTTCAAATACGGTATATAAGGCAGCCCATGTTGAAATTTATTGTTGAAAAACAATCCAACTTAATGAAAACAAGCAGTTAATACTTATGATAAATTAAATAATCAAATGGTCATTGATTTCTCCATGAACTATTCCTCATAGGCTAGTGATTCAGAATTGAACATTCTCAATTGCTCTGCAAAGTTTGGTGGAGCCTGTCATGACTCCTATGTATGGAACGAGTCTGCCTTGAAGGCTTACCTGGAGGAGATCTGGACAAATGGCGAGCAGTGCTGGCTATTAGGTATTTACATATCATATGCACTGCAAGAGCTTTTGTGGATCATATAAATTACTCTTTGTGCTTCATTGATCTTTTTGGCTTTCAGGAGATTCTGGATATCCCCTACAGCCATGTCTGCATACGCCGATCTTAGATGCGGCTGTTGGCTCTCCAGAAGCCCGCTACACTGCCATGCATGTCCGTGCTAGGAGTGCAGTGGAAAGAACAATAGGCCTTCTCAAGGCAAGATTTCACTGCCTGCTGAGGTACAGAGTTCTGGAGTATATACCAATCAAGGCTGGCCGGATTGTCAAAGCCTGTGTAGTACTTCATAATATGTGCCTCAGAGCTGGTTTGCTGGAGGATGATTTACTCCAAGAGGAGCCTGATGAAGGCAATGCGCTGCCTGAACCATTGCCAGTGCTACAGTTGCCACAATTGGCATTGTTGCAGGAAGCAAGGGAAGTCAGGCAGCGAATCATTAACCGCCTACCACAATGACTTTTTAGCTCACAGGATGGTAGGCAGCAGCTCCTCCTAAACTAATGGTTATTTCAAAATGATCCTCATCAATGTGATGTAAGTTAGTTTAAATTGTCTTTCATACCATTGATGTTTTCTGTGTTTCAGTGTTTTAGGTATCCTTGTCTTTTATATATTACTTTCTTTTAAGTGATGAGGACATCCCTTCTCTGGACTACTACCTTGTCGTGGTGGAAGGGCTTGCGTGTCCCTATGATCTTAAGAGCTAGAGTGGCTAGAATTTTGTCATTCATATCAAACATGTCAATAGGGACCAAACAAAAGGTAGTCCATGCAGCATCTGTTCCTCAGGGAGTAGGGCATTATGAATGCAGGTTTAACAACTAATTGCTACTTAATTATTATGTGCCTATTATTGGTGCCAGCATAAACTGTACAATTGGTATATTGTTTCATTTCCATTAAAGATAATATCTATTCTAAATGATTGTATATAAAATGGATTGTAATTTGAATTTTCATTGGTAATAAAACATTTTTAAGGGACAAGTTTGTGAATAAATCTAATTTCTATTTAAATAAGGATTCCATAATCCATAACATTATGTGACTTACTCTGTTGCCACCCTATTGAAATTATCTGCAACCTCACTCAACATGGAAGAAATCTCTTCATGGGCTGCCTCCTGCTGCAACGTAGCAGCCCGAATGGTAGCAGCTACCTCAGCTGTGGCAGCTGCCTCATTGACAGCAGCTGTTGCTGTCTCCTTCATGAAATTAACTGCTGCGGCAGTAAGTAGTTCAAAGGATTTGGCATTGCTTTCCATTGCGGCCAGCATTCTCTCTTCCACATTAGTTGTATCTAAATCTAGAGAACATGAGTATTATTTCATTGAAATCCATAAGTGTAGGAGCAGTCGAAACTTAAAAAAACCCAATAACTTTATAAAATTCTTATTCAAATGAAGAGAGATCCTATGCAATTGGATGTTAATGTAATACCACATGAACAGTTCTTCTAACTGCAATACTTGCAATTTAGTGGTCTCCTTTCATGCTTTATACATTAATATTTCTACTGTGACAATCACCTAATTGTAAAGATTGTAGCATTTTACATCGAGAAAGGCAGTTTAAACATTACATTTAATACATATTAACCTCATGCTGAGTACTTCAAGCATCATAAATTTTTTAAGAGACTTATATTCATTGACCATATTAATTTTTGTGTCTTTCTTTTGCACCTGCTTGCAAACATGTTAAAAACAGAAGATAATTGAATTCAATTAGAATATAGGTAGAAAGCAGTGTAATGCATTTTCACAAAATGCAAGTCAATAAAATGAGATGCAGTTCTTATCAAGCAGCAGTAACACTCACCTACAATTCCCCTTCGTTTCCTTTTCTTGCCCCTCCTTTGAGGGCCTTCATTCCCTTGGAAGGTAGAATTTGGAGTAGGTGGAGGTGGATGGAGTGAGGAGGAACTTGAAGTGATGTGAGGAACAGGAAGTGAGGAGGAAGTTGAAGGGTTCTGAGGAGAAGGAAGTGAGGAGGATATTGAAGGGATCTGAGGAATAGGAAGTGAGGAGGAAGAGGAAGGGATAGGAGAAGGTAGAGGAAATGATGAGGAACTGAAAGAGATGGGAGAAGGATAAGGAAGGGAGGAGGAAGATGTTACTGCGCAATCCTCATGGATGGGAACAAATACTCCCTGAGGAATGCTTATTGAGGGGGTCTGGGCAGCTGTACTTCTCTGGACCTGAAAAACAATACCTAGATATGAAAATATAATTTAACACATTGCATACAATGATGAAAAATTATACATCTACAATCACACAATGAACTTTGCAACAAATTTTTCTATTAGGCCAAACATATGTGAAGCAACTGGCTCACAAAAGTTTTTTATTTCTTTACTAAGAGTTCATTTGCTGGTTCATATTCAGTCAGTCAGTTCAGGGCCATTCAATGCCAACTGAATGAAGGGCAATTGTGGATTAAAGAAAAACTCGTCTGTTAAAAGGGAATTAATTTGGGCTTAAATATTTTAGATTTTTCTTGAAGGTTAAAACTAGGCACAGCAAATTATGTGAAGATAGTGGAAGATGTGAAGATAGTGAGGGTTGAAACCACAAAACATTGGGTGAAGTAATATGAAATTGACCAAACAGTTTGAGATAAAGTCATGCATGAATTTCTATAAAATGATAATGTACCGCTATGGTTTCCTCCACTCCCCACTAGAGCAGTGTGGCCCAATAACATCAACAACCTCTCCTCCACCGCTGTTAGGGGATGTAGTGGAGGTCCTGCCCCAGTGCCACGGGCATGTTTCCTTAGCCTCTGCCCTTTCCCCTTGGTGTCTGATTTCCAGTCCTGCCAAGACTGAGAACAAACATGAAATGAATCCATTATTGTAAGAAAACTGTATGTTCATGACTCCTCAACAAAAGAGAAGTTACAATTATGCATTCTGATAGTTACTTTTATCCACTTCTCAGACAGTTCTTCTCGTTGCAGACCCCTGGGGCCCACTAAATTTGTTATAAACCAAGCTGGGGTGCTCCTCCATATATTGCAGCATCTGCTCCCTCTGCTGAGCAGACACCCTCACACTTGAAACATTGATCGAGCATCTGAAAGAATAATATTATTATTTTATCCACAGAACAATTGATATAAAATTTATCAAAGACAAATATAATTATAAGGTAAGGCTAGTATATGAAGCTGCACTACATTCAAATTTAAGGAGTTATGCATGTAATCACGTACATCAAAGGAAATACCAAATGTAAACAAAACTTTTCCTCAAACACCTACCATATGTGAAAGTGGCTTCTTAACAAGGGATTAAATTACGTAATATCAAGAATATTTTTAAATACCACAGTGTAACTGAACGCCCCAATACCAAATAGAGCCGTGGACAATCCAATTAGCAACGTTCTGCATTTAATCATTCATGTAATAAGTCCAATACGAGTTGTTTTCCCCTCTACATGTTCAGGGAAGGAATGCTAAACCGATTAAAAAACATACTCTCTCATTGGCTTCAAAACTTTTCAGTAGGCACATATTACTAATGCGTTAAGATGTTAACTAACGAAAAGGAAATTAATCATGTCTAAGAATTGTATGGGATCGTGTTAGAAAAGGAGTTATCTTTTACCCATACAGTAACAGCATTGTGGTAAACTTAATAAGGAATGAATGAATGCTCAAATAATAATTACAATTTGCGGAATAATAAAGCCAAGTTCAAGAGTTACTGTTTGCATGTTTACACCGTAGGTAAATATGCCACTCGTCGGAATTACGTATTTCCAGCCATTTCTGGCACATCCAAGCTACCTTCACACTTTAGTTGTACCCAAATGATTCAATAAGCAAAGTCAATTAAATAAAAGGGATATTAACGATTAATATTATAAGTTAATACACAGATAGCTTACCTTGCGACGGACCGTCTGCTGCCATGCTTCGCGTTTAAAATGCGGCGGTAGTGGCTCTATCGTTCGATGAGAGACGGATTTTCATTGGCTGGAGCACAGGGAGAGTCTACCGGGAGAAAAGTTAAGCCGAAAATAACGCAACCCGCAGAGCACTGGCTAGCACTTTTCTCCAGCTCCCCTTTAACTACATGTATTTTTGGGGTTTTATTTTCCTCTCATACGGGACTCAGGAGCTTGTCTATCCTATGAAATGGACTCAGATAGTTTAAATGAACCTTTTACTTAACGATTATCTTCGATTTTTTTCTCTAAGTCCTCTTGATTCCTTTTATTATGGAAAATAAAACATGCCTGCAATGTAAACTTCTCGGATGCCGGTGTCGTCTGCTAGAGAAATACAGAGAACGAATCGTCTGCCAATCTCCCGCAAACTCTATCAAAACCTCGTTGATTATTATAATGTTAATTTTACATATATTATAATGCATTAATTCGTCATAGTTTTTAATTGATCAATACACAGTCCGGCATAAAATTCCTTAATAGTCGTTTACCGCAATGAAATAAAGCTACTCTGTAATACATTATAATAGCTTATCAGGGTAATTATAGATTTTTCCGCTTGTGCAAATGTTTGTTCTAATTCATAATTGGGGCTTAATGAAGTAAAAGTTGTCAAAATGACGAATACGAGAACTTGTATACCATGCAAGACCTACAGGTGCAGCCGAGAGCACAATGAAATGTTCATTGAAACGCCGTGGATTAATACTGACGTTCGTTCTGCTTCATAGATTTCAGATAATGAATGAAATAATAAAATTAAGGAAGATGCATAGATTCTAGTTCGGAACATTTTGTGGGGGCAGCTGTTCTGATGCGCAGCAATTGACCATGCTGCAGGCAGAAACAGGCCCCTGCTTATTTACCTATAAAACCTTTATAAACGCGAAAATAACAAAATTGCTTCGTGTTACGCATTGCTCAAACTACATTTTATGTTCCAAAACGTTCGACTCACTCGATCAAACCTTTATAACTCTGTATCAAAGCCGCAAAATCACGAAAAAACAATGTATTGGTATAGGGAGATACGAAAAGTGCTACCCAGCATGGCTAAATGCGCAATCTGCCGCCTTACCCCTGGCTTCACTTTTGGGCGCTAGAGGGAGATAGTAATACTACCCCTGTGGGCTGGAGTCTAACGTAAGACGTCTTCTCTTCGGCCGCGAGCTGTTACGTCACGAACGGAAGCTTCTATAGAAAGTAGAATATGCCTCCCGCGTAGGGGCCAAGCGTACCTTCGTTTCGTCTCCCACTTATCGTCAGCCGGCCTTCGGTCCCCGCGCTTCCCCAGCCGAATTTCCCCAATAACCCCCCAGGAGGGGTAAAAGAATGCCACACTCCTAGAAACTGGCAAAAGTTTACGCCGTGTTAATTAGTCCGATCAGCGGCAGTATCCTTGCACTCACAAGTATAAAAATAGCGTAATATCCCGTCCCTTCAGCTGGAGGCCCTCCTCACTGAGACATTCTGATAGAAAGTTGAAAACGTGCAAATTATAAATGGGCAGCTTACAATGGGTAAGATTCACGATAAATTCGTCACAACATCAGATAGATCATAAGGCAGAAAATATCATTATATCAATACTAACCTTTATCGATCACTCGGAAGACATCGTTTGATAATCCTACGTTGACTCAGAAAACCGTTTTCACAACCGTGGTACCCCCACCTTGTCTTATCACGTCGCTTATGAAATACTAGTTTGATTGATTTGTACTAAAATCTGTTCGATCCTACAATACATGCTAATTAAATGGAAAAATTAATTAATTACGAAATTATTATTATTTTCTTTTTTCAAGTCTTGAGGGAATAAATTTTCTCACCATAGCATGATTCTTCTGGTTGCCTTTTCTGCGATACCGAAAGTGCGCCCTACGAAAGATAATATTATCTTCCGGATTATAAATCAGGTTAGTACTTTTACAATTATTTTTTCTGCCTAATTAGTATGGTCTTCGCCGTTGTTTTGTTTAACCATTACTTTCTAATTGGATTCAGTCCAAGTGTACGATATTTTTATAGTTTTATAGACGCAGTACAATTCCAAATGTTTTCATTAATAAATTATTATAAGTCATCACACATTAATTAAATTATCCAATTAAATGTCATTTTCTTTATATTTGAGACTTATATAAGTCAGAACGGTTTATCGATCAAAAGCAAGGTGTACGGTTTGAATTAAAATATCCTAAAGAACCTTTAATGTGAGAAGAATTCTTTTATAATATACCACATTATTTAGATTTCTGTAAGTTTCCAGGTTGGATATGAGACGTTTGATTATTAAATAAATAACCAATTTGTTTGTGATTTAAAAGTTTACTTCAACGGGACCTAGTATTTCAAGAAAGGACTGTTTAATGTCTGTACGTCAAAAATTAGTATAGATGGATAATTTATTGATAGTAGATAGTTTTATATACGTTATGATTTACGTTCCTATCATAGTAATGGAGAAACTTTCCCATCAAATACGCGTGTGTCTACGTAAGTTTTAATGGCTTCATTATAATTTTCAAGATTTAATTAGCAAGTTCGCAACGTCATACGAATTTGAGAGAGAAATGAGAAATTTTATACTTTATTTTAATACACGTAATCTCCGTGTGATCGTCGATAGAATTAGGATTACCTTTTACAATTTTATTCCGAATTAGTAAGTTTAAATTTAAGATTATATGTTTATTTTATATTAAAGATAACTGCAACAGACACTCCATATGTTTTTCCATTGTGTAAAAAGGTTTTTAAATTTCGGAAACAATTTCGTCGTAGTAAATGTGGATACCATAGATCGATGGGATTTCCCTTTTATTCTTCCCGTTTTAATGGAAGTATCGCCTGTAAAGTTTTCTTTATTCATTACATTTGCTTACTTTCACTTTCTCTCTTTTTATCATCATAACTCAAGCATATTACAGGAACATAGCATCGTCTCAAGGCCTAGAATTCCTCAAATCACTTCCCCCGCTACTCCTTTTTTAAAATCGAAAGCTAACTGTTCCTCTAATTTCGACCTTCAGGTCTTTCCACAAGTTCAAGGTCTTCCTTTGGTGCATATTCTCTACCATCCTAAGTATCTTTACGTTAATTTGTTTGCGTTACGGTCTCACGCGTCTGTAGCGAAACTATGGCGTTTTAAAGATCTTGATTATTACTTTAGCAGCGAATGCACCTAAGGTTTTATAATTGATTAGATATCGATGAGCTCATAGATCAATGTCAAATAGAATATTATCCTCGATTCTCATTATTCTCACTTCCGGCAATTCCCAATGCATACATAAAGGAACAAACGTTTGGAAACTTTTGCCATAGTTCGAAAAGCCATTCCAAGAGTCGTAATTGAAATTCTGTAGACTTAAAAATATGACTTCAAAATTTTCCGAGACGTGATTATTGCATCCATTAATGGTCTCCGATGTTAGCGGAGGTCCGTCACTTTAGCTTTACTTTCACCTTTAATCAGTGATCAATCTTATATTTGCATTAATGCCGCATTTCCAGCCTGAAAAGGCAGTAATATATTACATTTTTAACGCATGGAAAACTTAAATTAAAAGCTATATTATCTGTGCATTTTAGTTAAATATTTTATCTTTCTCGAATCTCTCGAATCGAAAATTTCTCGATCGAGAGCAATCTTATAAAATTTCCTTCGTAGTGGTGGTAAAGGCAACATCAAACAACTAAAGTCACTTACTGAGTAAAATGAGAGAATGCAAAGTGGCACGTATTACAAATTGTAATGATTGGTTTAGTGTCTTCGTGTTTAAGATTATAGGAGAAGATTTATTTAAATAATCTATCACAGTAACAGCGACACTCACACTCACTCATTTAAATATTCGTACACTGTTTGTCTTTTATTGGGTTACGTTTTTTTATTACTAAATTAAATAAATACCAAGGTCATACGAAATCGAGAAAGCATTAGAAGATGAAAAATTTCACAAAACTTCAGTTAAGGTAATATAAAATAGTATTACATTTCCCAGCAGCATTTCCAGATTAAATGCTACCACGGTACTTTATTCACTAAGGCCTATTTTTGGTGATTAAAATTATATTTGCATATAAAAAAATAATTCATATATATCGATATATATTTTTTCACGAATGACATACGCGGGTGATCAGCCCAGTGGGAGAATACCGGCAAAAGGGCCACCCAGTGTCTGGGTCACCCGAGGGAGGACCTGGCGAGGAAGTGTGCCATCGAGGTAGGACCCCAGCGTGGGATAATCCCGGCAAGAGAGAAGACCAACGAGGGATAGTCCCAGCGAGGTAGGACACCCGAAGGAATGGTCCCAGCGAGGGAGGGTCCCAGCAAAAGAGAGTCCCAGCGAGGGAGGACACCGGCGAGGGAAGGTCCCAGCGAGGTAGGACCCCGGCAAGGGAGAAGACCAGCGAGGAATAGTCCCAGCGAGGTAGGACCCCAGAAGGAAGGGTCCCAGCGAGGGAGGGTCCCAGCAAAAGATAGTCCGAGCGAGGGAGGACCCCGGCGAGTGAAGGTCCCAGCTAGGTAGGACCCCGGCGAGGGAGAACCGCAGCGATAGGGGTCTCAGCGAGGGTGGACCACAGCAAGGGAGCACCATGGCGAAGGAGGACTCCGGCGAGGGAAGTTCCCAGCGAGAGAGGTTCCATCGAGGGAGGACCCCGGCGAGGGAGGGTCCCAGCGAGGGAGGACACCGGCGAGGGAGGGTTCCAGCGAGAGATGACCCCGGAGAGGGAGAACCATGGCGTGGAAGGACCCCCGCAAGGGAGCTTCCAAGCGGGACCGCGGCGTGCGATGTCGGGGGTTCTTCTCTCGCTTGGAACCTCTATCGCCTTGGTCCCCCCTCGTTAGGACCCTCCCACGACGGGGTATTCCCACGCCGGGTCTTCCCACGCAGGGGTCCTCCCACGCTGGGGTGCTCCCACACCGGGATGCTCCCACACCGGGATGCTCCCACGCCGGGGTCCTCCCACGCCGAGGTGATCCCACGCCGGGGTCCTCCCACGACGAGGTGCTCCCACGCCGGGGTCCTCCCACGCCGGGGTCCTCCCACGTCAGGGGTCCTACCACGCCGAGGTCCTCCCACGATGGGGTCCTCCCACGCCGGGGTCCTCCCACGCAGCACAGTGGGCTAGAATCGAAAAAACCTGGACAAGGGGCTAAAAATGGGTTTTTTGAGTGCGGTTATTGAAACTTGGTGTAGTTATTGCAAAATGATTGCATTGTATGTTCCTGCTCGTCGTATTTTAAAATTTTCAGGCGCCAAACTTGAGAAATGTTCACGAATACGGTAAGTTTCGGATTTTTCGGAAAAAAGTTCAAGTTCGTTGATATATAGTTGCTTTTGAGAAAATCTGTTGGAAGAAACAACACATCAGTAATCTAGCATTACTCTTTGTCTTTCAATTTGCTGAATGTTTCATGCTCTAATATGATTCTTTGGTTATTTAAAGCAACAAAATGGCGGACACCTTTTTCGGACAAATTTCGAGATAAAGTAAGGAAATCAACTAAGTAAACAGCGATAGACTATCAAGTCTCTTATACCACGTCAATCTACAAGGCTTCTAGATATAGAATCTGAAGAGTCTGTTTCATTTCACCTGCTACCCTGTGATTGCGGTGGACTTTTCCTAAGCGCTGCGCGGTCCGGTTGGGCGCCGTAGAATCCCCAAATCCGGTTTTGGTGTCTTTTTTGGTTATGTTGAGTCGAAAATTTTGCTTCTTTTATGTTTGATTCTGGCAAACCATATTATAAACATATTTTAATACACTTTAAGATATGAATTTGAGACCATTACTTTAGATAATAAATGCGGAATTGAGAAATTTTGGCACATTAGAGGCATTGGTCTATATTATATTTTTAGCAGTAAAAATAACTCTGGCGAACTTTATATTATCTATGCTGGTCGAAAACACTGTTAACAGAATTGAGAAATCTTCTCATCTGCCAATTTTAGCCGGCCCTTATTTTATGGGCCCTGAGTTAAGTACGGCTTACGGCACTCTAGTGTAATGCCAACATCCGTACGCATCCGCCCCTTTGCTAGAGTTATTGGGCACGTGCCTTCGGAGTTGTTAGGAAAGAGAAAATATTTTGGAAGTTTCAGTTTTAGTCTTTCTTTGAAGGCAAAAAAATAGTTTCTTGTGCTTTTGGTTTTCGGATACCCTGCCACAGTATTTTGGCTTCAAGAGACTCCACGAGATACAACGACGATCCGTTTGCCCTGGGGCTGTTATTTGGAAATCTCTAGCTGATCCATCACATAAAGTATGAGTAATTTATTAAAATAAGAAAAATATGAGTAAATGGCGTCTAAATAAGATTTTTAGAAATTTTGATATTTTTTACCAAGACTGATAGGAATCTTAGATGTTTTTATGCCGAATATTGCGTATCTAAGTAGTGATTTGGATACTTTTCATCATCCAACATGGAGAATTAAACAACAAATTCTTATTTATTTCCGTTTTTTAAATAGTCTTTTACTTGAAGTTTATTGAAACAATGGATTGTCTTTTGTGAAATGCATTTTTTCGAAATTACTCGATCGGTGATTCATCAAGTAATTATAAAAGTGAAGGGAACCAAATCAATCTTGGATCGAAAGAATCATCTGCTGAATTTTTTGATTTGCAAGTTGAACTTGAAAGATTGAACTCTGATGTGAATGATTCTCTTAGGTACTGCCTTGCTCCATAACGAGAAGGGATTTCCGTTTCGGAAGAGACTTGCGAAGTGAATTTGCATTCTCTGCTAGCACATACAGCGTCAAGAATTGTAGCTTCAGTATCAACAGTACAAGCCTCAAAGCGTAAAATCAAATGCTCTCTAACCTGTAAATATGGTTTCGATGGAAGCTCTGGCCATTCACTGTAGAAGCAAGGATGGCAAGAGGGAAAATCGTACGAGTTCTTATTCGTGAGATCTCTCGTTCCTCTCCGTTTAGTCAACGATACTACAGGTAAATAGCACTAATTCAGCGTTTTACTTAAACTTAAACTTAAAAGAAAAACAACTTTCATCTAGCAATTTCAATAATTTTGGTTATCATATTACATTAAGGTAAAATAATATGGTCAAATTCGCGGCCATCCTCAACATGTTTTGGCAGCCAATTCGTCTTCAATGGAAGAAGGAGACGAAGAGCATTCCGAAGATGGAATAAATTTTCCATTTTTTCAAGCTTCTGCTGGGATACTGCCTGTCTCTACGTAAATTTGTATCATTGGTACTATATGCCTCCAACAGAACATAAAGTACTTATTCACGGAACAGAAATATCAAAAGATGCGATTCTTCCGTTGGGAGAGCTATCAGAAGAAGCCATGAAAGCTAGAAACAAGGATATCAGGAGGTTTCGGGAAAGATTCACGAGGAATCACTGAGAATAGCCACTAATGAGGATTTATTAAAAAGGCTGCTGCTAACATCAGATGCCAGGTTTACCATGTAAGGCACATTGAAATCCAAGAAGAAAAGGATCCTAACAACAGAGTTAAGAAATCTCCTCATCAACGACGACCGAGAGAGTGAGTTATTTGAATCCGAGGATTCAGATGAAGAATCTTCTGACGACTGAGTGGGTGGCACTTAATAAGATAATGAAATACGTTAATTACAATCAATAACAGAGTTGTAAGTAGCCATTCCGACAATTAAGGTAATATATGTAAAATTCACAGGAATATTAACAATTTTAAGAGTTTTTATACGTATTAAACTAACTAACAAACAATTTCCATAATGTGAAAAAATTTCTCAATTCCGCATTTATTATCAAAAGTAATGGTCTCAAATTCATATCTTAAAGTGTATTAAAATATGTTTATAATATGGTTTGCCAGAATCAAACATAAAAGAAGCAAAATTTTCGACTCAACATAACCAAAAAAGACACCGAAACCGGATTTGGGGATTCTACGGCGCCCAGCCGGACCGCGCAGCGCTTAGGAAAAGTCCACCGCAATCACAGGGTAGCAGGTGAAATGAAACAGACTCTTCAGATTCCATATCTAGAAGCCTTGTAGATTGACGTGGTATATGAGACTTGATAGTCCATCGCTGTTTACTTAGTTGATTTCCTTACTTTATCTCGAAATTTGTCCGAAAAAGGTGTCCGCCATTTTGTTGCTTTAAGTAACCAAAGAATCATCTTAGAGCATGAAACATTCAGCAAATTGAAAGACAAAGAGTAATGCTAGATTACTGATGTGTTGTTTCTTCCAACAGATTTTCTCAAAAGCAACTATATATCAACGAACTTGAACTTTTTTCCGAAAAATCCGAAACTTACCATATTCGTGAACATTTCTCAAGTTTGACGCCCTGTATCTTATTGACGCCTGAAAATTTTAAAATACGACGAGCAGGAACATACAATGCCATCATTTTGCAATAACTACACCAAGTTTCAATAACCGCACTCAAAAAACCCATTTTTAGCCCCTTGTCCAGGTTTTTTCGATTCTAGCCCACCGTGCGCCGGGGTCCTCCCACGCCGGGGTCCTCCCTCGTTGGGACCCTCCCTTGCCGGGGTCCTACCTCGCTGGGACCTTCCCTCGCCGGGGTCCTCCCTCGTCGGTGTCCTCCCTCGCTGGGACTTTCTTTTGCTAGGACCCTCCCTCGCCGGGGTCCTCCCACTCAGGCGTCCCCCGTTGCCGGGACCCTCTTTCGCTGGGACCCTCCTTCACCGGGGTCCTCCCCGCCCCCCCGAACGGTATTGGTACAACCTGAGGAAAAACTGATACTGGATATATAAATATTTTATCGATTGAGATTTTTATGCGCGACTGTATTGTTATGTATCAAATCTTGTAATATTATGCGAAAGCCAAGGAACGGCAAGATGAATTCATTCGTTGAGTAGACCGCAATTAATAAATGGAATGATGGGATTAAAATTATAAGTTTGTTTTCTTCACTAGACTCGGAAAATAATCCACGTTTATTTAGAAATAACATTATTTACACTTCGAAAGCAAAAGTTATTGACGACAAATCAATGAAACTGGATTTAATAGTTGGAAAGCATTCGTTATTTGCACAATAGCAATCATCGTAAACTAAGGTAAAAACTATTTAAAAACCATGTGGTATATACTCGGATTGAAAGTGCAGAATAAGGAGGTTCGTTCGTTCGTTTTTTAAGTAATGCTACGAAAGAAAAGCAAGTGTTACAAAAATGCTCTCAGATGTAGGTTGGGAATCCTTTATAGATAGGAGATTTGAAGCTAGGTTGCGATTGCTTAACAAAATCAGGGAAACTACTTTTGCGGAAGATACAACCGGTATCAAGCAACCCCCCTGCTACCTCGGTCGATCCGATAAGGAATGTAAGTTAAGAGATATAGATGCTAGAACGAATCGTTTTAAAAATTTATTCTTTCCGCAATAAATACGCGACAATAACCGAGTAAAGAAGTAGTTTAGATTCAACTGGTGTTTACATCCCTTGCCACACGCCGATAGGCGGCTTGTAGGTTATTAATGTAGACGTAGATTCCAAAGACGAAAGAGGCATCGATCTTAAAAATAACAAAATGTTACGAAGTTAATTAAATGGAATGAATAGCTCCGGGATAACATTTTCTGGCATGAAGGTAAAAATGGTAACAACTGTTGCCTCGAGTTTGAAGTGATGCCATATTCCTGTGAATAATTCCTACATAAACTGGGATTTTACACGGGAGTAATGGAAGGGAAATAAATCGACCAAAGGATGGAGTTTAAAACGGCGAAACTGTTTCTGCGTTTGGAGAAGCTACGTGCGCAATGTCTAAAAAATATGAATTTATAAATTAAATTAATGTTTAATATAACATAAACAAATAATTAAATATAAAACATTCGAAATTGGAAAATTAGAGTTTTCATGTTAAGGAGGTAATTATAGTTTTATAGTTGATCTAACATTGAAATTAAGGATCATGCACTTTATAGTAGCGGAACTGATTGATTAATCTCGTAACCGGAAATTCGCACGATAACTAAAGCGCTAATTACCCAGAAAACTCTTCTTTAATCCTATCATCTATGCTTAATTTCAATAAAATTTGAAAAACCAGTTCCTCTTTAAATTCCTTCCACAGACAAATATGTTTAAAAAGATCACTTAGCAATTAGTAATGCCGGGATGGTTAGGAAGTAGTTAAAAGTCAGCAAGTTTGAGCAAGCGATTAATACATCTTGATTACAAATGCTAAGTCTCAAAAAATTACTACCCTTCATATGGTCTATGTTTAAACGTAAATTTAATGATTTAATTAACTTTAATTATTGGCTCTAAAATTTTCTATAATTACAACCTATTTCTAACAACATCAAACGGAAGGTAAAGTTTGCCTAACCAAAATTAAAGATTCAGAATTGAATTTTTCATCTATTAATGTTTTCTCGATTTTGTATGACCTCGATAGTTAATTATTTTATTAATTTTATTTTTATAAAATAAAGCCTTTAAAAATATGTACTTTGTATTTACATTTTATGTGAAAGTGTCACCATTACTGCGACAGAATCGTAAATCACTCTGCAAATAATCCTAATCCTATATTCTTGAACGTAGAAAAATAACAATTTTACTGTCAGAAAAATGTGCAAATTTTGATTCTCTCATTTTACTTGAACACACATTTCTACGTTAATTGTTTTCGTGGACTTTCCATAACCTCTAACCATAAAAAATCTATTGCAGTTATCTTCGATATAAAATAAACAAATAATCTTGAATTTAACCTAACTAAATCGGAATAAATGTTTAAAAGATAACCCTTATTATATCGTCGCACACACATTGAAATTATATGTATTATCAAGAGTAACATTTGCATTCCTCGTCTTTTAATTCTGTCCCGAATTCGTATGACCTTGCGAACTTGCTAATTTACTCTCGAAAAATTAAATAAAGCCTTTCAAATTTATAAACTGTAGATATGAACTTTACGGAAAAGTTTCGCCATGGCTATGTTAGAAACGCAAATCATTATGTTTATAAATACTATCTATGTTTTTGACAAGAGAAGCATTAAACAATCTTTTCAGAATGAAAAACTTAAGTTATTTTGTTAGAATCTACTAGTATACATTCGTCACATAAATGAAAAATCATGAAATAATCAATAAAACTAATTTCAATTAAGTTATTCTCGGTCTGATTTTAAAAAGCTTAGTTTCGAAATAAATGGTAAAATTCTCCAGAGGTCAATAGGTGACGTGAATATATTAGAAAACAACAAAGGCCTACTATCTTATACGCAAGGCTTAATTCATATGTTAGCCGTCGAGGAATGACAAAAAAATCATATTAACTTCAAATAGTAGGTCCCGTAGGAGTAATCTATTAAATATCGAACTTTTCGTTTATAATTTAATATTCTAAAGTCTTATATCGAACCTGGTAACGTACAAATATCTGTATACAGTGGTACATTAAAATAGATTTTCTCTCTCACTACAGATGCTTTAAGATTTTATTAATACACTTCAGACGCTCTGATTTTGATCAAGTAACTGTTCAGGCCATTCGAATAACTCAGAAAATATCATAGTAAATGAGCAAACCTGAATCGGGAACCGGGAAGACAATCTCTCGATTATCCTTCTTTGGACACAGTTTCGGTATCACACCCAGAAGAGTCATCCAAAAGGGAGAGAATTTATTTCCTCAAGACTAGAAAATAGAAAAACACGAATTAATTTCTTAGTTAAGTAATTATTCAATATGGTATAGCATGAATCACAAGATCGCATAGATTATAGTAGCAATCACAAGATCTAGTATTTCCTATACGAGATGGCTAGACAAGGTAAGATACCATATGGCAATTGTATGGTAAATACCGTTTCGGGATTCACTTCAATTATTCATTTAACCTCAAAAACAGATGTCTTAACTGAAATATATGTTATGAAAATACTATAGTTTGCTCATTTCGTTTAATTTGATTTATTTATTCGGAAACAATGAAAAAATTGAATGGAAACGAAGATGCGATGAAAAATGAACAAAATAAAAAGCTGGTAACCGTAACTAATCATAAATTCAAATTCATATTCCTATTCAGAACCTAAGTAAGAAAGATATATGAAGGTATCTACTAAATGATATAATTATCAATGATCATTTCCGTTGAAGACAAAATCCTGTGATAGATTCAAGATTTCTAATAGAAATTAAAGACTCGACGGTAAGAATAAAAATATACATACTCAGAGATAATCATGAATACCTAATAAAACGTAAAATCCAAGATAAATAGGCAAGGCAAAATAGAATCTAATATTGAAAGAAAGGTTTAAATAAAACCATTAAATAAAGGATGTCTGATAGGAAAATAAAAATTTCAAATCAAAATATAAACTTCGTTAGTGTGACAACAGTAGACGATATACAGGTAGTCCCGAAATAATTTACAAAAATATTATTTTAATTACTTTAATCTCTAATTTAGCAAAGCCTTGTGAATATTGAGTCATCCATTGCTGTAATCTTTTATGACAAATCAGCAAATAATTTTGTATATAAAACAAACAGAATCAGAAATTAGAATAAAATATAAACGGTAATATAATTATACATAAAAACATTTAAATGATCATCTCAGGAAGCAACACTCTACTTGAACTACTATGTCCAATGGAAGTATACTTTTAATCTACAAAAACCTTCATTATTTATTTACGAATAAGTTTCTTCAGTCTTATATTGAAGTAGGTAACTTCCAAATAACAAACTACTGTAGCATATTGTAAAATTAAAATAGACTTTTTGTAAATTGCAGATGAATTAAGATTTATTTTTATTTGCAGCATTGCTTTTCTTTTATAAACTGCTTTTATTATATTTCTATCTTTTTAAAATAAAATTTCATTGGATAAAGTAAACAATGCTGTAAAAGTTCAAACTAAATAACGAAATTATATGGAAATGAACCGAATCGCTAAAATTATAATAATATATAAAGCTCGAGTTATGAAAGATCAGAAAAATTATTAGAAAGAAAAAGTCATTATAATAGAACTAACCTGTAACTATCATCTGGAAGACATCGTTTTATAATGCTACGTTGACCGCTAATTCGATTTCACACCACGAAGAATCATCCGAATGCGAGAGAATTCATTTCCTCAAAACATGAAAAAGAAGAAGCAAAGTGAAATTAATTATTTAATTAACTATTTCGATAAAATATTGTACGATTCATGCACAAGAGCAAGCAGACTAAGTACCAATCGCCCAAAGTAGGAACTCCAAATCGACGTCTTTGGACGAGGTGAAGTACCAAAGCCAAGATGTAAGGGAATTATCGCGTAGAGATTCAGTAAATGAATATATTCAATCACAAATATCTTGGTTCCTATTAGTCAAGATTTAAATGAAAGGTCGATTTGAATCTAATAGCAACCGGAAAACTAACAAAAAGAATTCAATTAAAAGATATCGGATAGGAAAACCAAAAGTTGAAATTCAAATATATACCTCATTGATACGTCATCGGTTGACGACCACCAGGTAATCTCGTAACAATTTTCACAAATTATAAATTAGCTTAACGTAGCCCTATATTATTATTTAATATAAATTGTAAAAACTACACTTCTCAATATGTTTTTCCGACTAAAACTTCAATAAAATATAGTTTAAACGTTAAACTGTGTTGTAAACTAAAGTGATCGATCACTACGCGTAAAATATAACTCAAATGTATAAATGGAATCTTCAACTTTATGGCCGTTGATATTATCCGCAAAAATAATCAGGCAATATTAACATTGCCATTTACTAATTTCCATTACATATCTCGGATTAATTACACTCAACCATGAATACGAATATAACAATTCTTAGATTTTAACTAAATTTTATTAGAAAACGAAATTAAAAATCCAGTAATTCTCCACAAATGAAAAACAAACCCATTCACAAGTATGGTAATACTGAATCGAATTTTCAACATGCAAATTTTCCAATTCAGAGATGGAGGATATAATAATGAATAACGGTTAGGCCATTTTTAGATTTCAAATGAATCTTCCGATGATTTTATTTCGGTACATAATATAATTAAGGTACCTCTAAAAATTACGAAATAATTGCTTGAGGTACACAGTTCCGCTGCTATATATTGAGTTTCCGAAATTAAGAAATCACAACTATCATGCATTTCTGGAGACAAAAACTTCGTACCTAAAGACTAAAAGTAAGATTGTCGAAAACAAGAGATAGTCGAGTGATGGAATGTGAAAAACGTTCCACTGAAGTCAAGGTAAAGAAAAAAAGAAAGGTTATATTGAGAAGCAGCTGACTGTCAAGGCCGTAGCATGTCCTTCACAAAATGATTAAGCATAACGATCGAAATAATATTTTACTCCTCAATACGCAAATTACATCTTTAACACTAAATATAGAGTAATTTATACTGATGCACATACTCACCAAATAAAGGAGATCCCAGACCAAGTCCACGACAATCTTGACGTCGGGAAATACCCACTAATTTACAAAATATATAGTTCTCGAATGAAATTAATCAAACTGAAATAACGTAACACCTTGAAAATTCCTCGTATACTCTCGATTTTGTATCCGTGGTACATCAATGATTCAAAAGGTAACGGTTTCTCGAAAAAAGACCAGCAGCACCTCCACACCGTATGACGTCTGCGCAGCAACTGATGTTTAAACCTTTGAAATAAACGTCAAACCAAATGCTGCGCTCTGATTGGTCGGTGAAATGGAAATTTCCATAGAACTATCTCTTTTATGTAAATTTTTTACGTAATATATAATAAACATCGAAATAAAGCTTATTTTAGCGCAACACAATTTATTTGAAATTTAAAGATTTCAATTTACCAATAACTGTTTTATATAATTACCAGATTGAAAATAAAATGTTTTTAAATAATATACCCAAGCAATTTAAATAATGATTTTAGATATATAAATCATAAACAAAGTAATGAGAGTAACGATCTGAGTTTAAATCGGAATATTACTTACTAAATATAGTTACGAGTAATTTAATGAGGTAGTTGTAGCTAAAACGAAAATAAAATATCTAATTTCGGAATTACCTTTATTTAAAACCAATATTAACTCATATTACATTTACTTTTGTAACCTCGGAATGCTGTAACATAAGTAAAGATTGATTTGATATTATGAACTTATCAATAATGCTGACTCATCCAAGAGAATCTCTAAACTAATAACTTATCTCTTAAAAGGGAAAACAAAGATAGACATTCACATTACCTGGAATAACGTCCTAATATATAACTTATCTCATGGTCAACAAAAAGCTAAGAAATATGGATTACTAGTCACCAAGATTAAAAATACATATCTTATGCAACTTAAATTTGCAACTGTGTTATTCGTCAAGGAATTCTGAAATTCTTTTCTTTACATTACCAGCCGAAGACAATTGATGTTTCTAACTCCAAATTCCTTCGGTTGCCTTGGGTTCGGACTCGTCATTCCTATTCAAGTTGTTGAGAAACTCAAAAATTCCTTTCTACTACATTAAAATTGGTAAAAATGAAAAGGTCACTATAGATTACAATTTTATATACAGTTGGGATGGACGTTCTACAATATTAGACAATTGTTGATGATATGGATGAGTGAAGAATTTTTACGATGGTCACTGAAATATTTAATCCTAATGAGAAGTATGGATAATTGATCATCAAATTAACATACTAGTATATCATTTTTTAAATTACACTTACGTTAATAAAAACTATTAATTGTAGTTTCATCTAAATTTCAAATGATTGGTATAGTTTTCTTGGAGTTTGCTTTCGTGTTTAAATCAACCGGAATAAACAGCTTATGTTACTATAGAACAAAATCCAAAGTTGAAACAACTTACGTTTCTTCCTTACGCAATCTCTCGCCAAGATTCACTAATTCTTATAACTTCCCTGTCGTATTCTTGTAGAGGATCCAATCTCTTTCCGAATCACCTTCGTCGCGAAACACACTTCTTGCATCCTGCATGAAGCTTAGAGATATATGCACAGATATCACTGACACATTTATGGACTTAGGTAATAAATAATTCTAATTCACATTTATATCACTCCACCTTCAGTAGATACAATTTTAAACCCGCTCAAAAACTGGAAGACTCCTTCTAAACTCGAGCACATGTTTTTCAGACAAACTTGAGAATGGCGGAAGTCACGTAATCAGGTGACAAAGAGTGCCTTTTCGCTATTCAGAAATTTCTAGACCATAATTCTTCTAAATCGTTTCGGAAATGCGTCGCAATGTCCCTCGTGGACTTTATAGGAGAGTTACTTTGATGTGAGCGAAATTAAAAAGGAAATTATTAATCATTGGAATAAAAAAGAGTTCTAGAGAGTTCTTAGGATAGTGAAATTGCAACGCCTGTGTGGGTGGATTAAATTAGTTTCATTATTGTCTCTGAATTTCGCGTTGAAGCAGTTTGTACGAGATGAAAACTTAGCTGTATTACAGTCCCATTTTTAAAAGGTTTGATGAAGTTTCTCAGTGATAACAGTGCTGCGTAGTGCTTATAGTTTAATAGCGTTTCTAAGTACAGTGGTGCTCGAAAAAAGTAAACAGAAAACAATTTTCCTTCCGTTACACCCAAAATCTATCACGCAAGAATGGCAAACCACAGGAACAAGATGGACGATCTCCGTGTTGGATGTTAATGTTCGCGGGTTTTCACAGCAAGATTTATTACTGACACTAGCATTACAGTAATTAGAAGGTAAGTGCAACAAGGAAGTAAACTTGTGGTGCTATTTTCTTTGTCCTACGTATAAAAATGAGTCGAGAGGCTACTCTTCATAAATATTCATAATAACAAGCTCTGCATCAACTTTGAAGCTAAACTAAAGTTCCATCAGTTCAACTTTAAATGTAATTATATGTGTAAATCTCTGAATCTATCTTAGATATCTCTGATTCTTAACCATTCGTCATTGAATGATCTCATTAACTCTCAGTAAATTCATCACTGTTAAGGCAACATGAATCATTTAAAGTCCACACCATTAGCCAAAGAATGTTTGAAAAGGAACAAGCAAGATAAGCTGTTTTCCTTCGTAACGAGATAAAGTGTTACAAAATGAAATGGTGGTCTTTGAAGAGTTATTACTATTATTAGGAAGATAATATTAATTGTATCTTCACTCATATGATTACCTTGGAGAGATATTCTAGCGTTTCAAAAGTAAATATAATTTTAGTTATTATTAGTATTCAATAAAAATTACTCGCTAATTCGATGATTTTTTAAATTTTTTACTTTAATTACATTAGAATTTTAAAAATATTAGTAAATGTTGTGTTCCTATTTAAATTCGCATATCAATACTCGCATTCGTTCATTTCATAATCCCCAAGTCTGAACGAAATTAATGGCTTGACATCAGTATAATATTTAAAACGTTTTAATTTTTTAGTCGTTACGCAAAATAATTATTGATGAATTGATATTTTTAATAATCAGTTTTTTAATTTGAAGCGTAACGTAACCCAGTGGGGGCGTGACATTTACGAGGATTATAATAAAATATTTTCAAGTCAAATTAATTTTCCAATATTTCCTAAATTTAAAATAAACTGTGTTCAGCTAAGATAAGTTTTATTTCGATGTTGATTATAATTTATGTAAACTATTAAAATTAGGGAAATGGGACGGAAATTTCCATTAAGCCGACCAATCAGAGCGCAGAATTTGGTTCAACGTTTATTCCGAAGGTTTAAACATCAGTTGCTACGAATACGTCACCCAGAGTGGAGGTGCTGCCGGTATTTCTTTTGACCAGCCGTTAACTTTTGAATTGTCGAAGTACAATATTTTCGAAGAAGAGTATATGTGAGCATTTAGCAAAGTGTAACTCAATAATAGTTTTTTTAATTTCATTCGACAATTATGTATTTGCGTAGAATATGTAAATTAGCGGATATTTCCTGACGTCAAGATTTTCGTGCACTTGGTCTGGGATCTCGTTTATTTGGTAAGTAGGTGCATAATGATAAATTAATCTAGTTTAAGTGCTAAAGCTTTATTTTTCGTTTTCAGGCGTAAAATTCGATCCTTACGATCAACATATTTTGTGAATTGCTGGATGAAGTCTTTCTTGTTGCTGCATTTACAGTTAAGTTTGCTACTTTTCGTCGTATATTGACTTTCGTTTTCATTTACCTTGAATTTCTTTTAAGTTAAGTTTGACGGTTCAAATTCCATTCATTCCTTAGTTCTTAATGATCCTTCTTTCAGCCTTCAGGCTCGAAGTTCTTGTCACTGGAAATGGTATTAGGAGCTGTTATGTATAATATTGTTTCTGAATACTAAAATGTAATTAAGTGGAATTGTGAATCTAAAGCGATAATATTATAATATTCAACATGTGATCGCGTATCTATTAAAGGGAAAACTTCTAACTTATTAAAGTTCTTTCATAATTCAATTCAAAATCACAATTCCTTTAATTCTTGAATTACAGGTAACTAAATTGCTATTTTCTATTCAGAGTCAAGTATAGCCACATTCATATATTAATTCATAGGAAATGAGAGTGAAGGTCTTAAATTTAAAATTCGACTGAAGTTTATGATAAATATCGAACCTGTTCTTGGTTCAATAAAATAACCATTTCCAAAAATATATGTTGGAAATTATTTCGTGATTAGTACCGAACACCGATGTCATATCAACGGAGTTTATATTTGAATTTCAACTAGTTTTTTCCTATCACTTATCTTTTATTTAATTTCTTTCTGTAAACTTTCCTTTTGATATTAGATCAAATTGACATTGATTTTAAAACTCGTGTTATAGAACCTGGATTCCGATTCTTTCGGTGTGTGTATCTTCTTATGCTCACCCTTGAATCATGCATGGATATCATTTATGAATCATTAAAATTTAAATTCACGCAATTCTAAAACGTTTCATAGCACAGTACTTTGTCTTTAAAGGAATTTCTGGAGTAATCATTGATAATATTTATCAACTATCCCTGTAACGGACGTTCTGAAAATAATTTTGATTTGAATTTACCATTATGCTTAAAACGATAATCGTTTTAAGCATTTTGCTTTATTATTTTTTATATTATATATATATATTTATTATTAATTATACATTTTATTAAATTTTACCTATTTCTTTTTCATTTTTGAGGAAGTGCTCTCTTGCATATGGATGATTCTTCTGGATACCGATGTTTGATACCGACAGTGCGTTCAACGTAGGATCATCAAATGATGTCTTTTGGAATTTCTCTACAGGTTAGCTATTTTATTATGATATTTTCTGAGATATATTCTTTATGATGTTTGATACTTCCAGCGTAACATATTCTTTTATTTTTAACGAGTAGTTAATATTGTTTTCATAAAATAATAAGGATTAACTTTTTATTGCTGCAATGATAACTCTACATTCTTTGGGCTTCGCGTTAGCTATTTCAATTCCTCCTATTTCAACTAGAGTATCACCTTTAAATTTTTCTCAGTTATTTAGAATATAATTTCTGTAATTTGAACTCTAGAATTTAAGAAAAGGATAAAAGGCATTACCTCAATATCGTGGTTTCCTAAAATTTGTGTAACTTCCACTGCTGAGATTTTTTCATCGGAGCTTACCTTCCATTCGAGTTTATACTCTATTACAATTAATGTTTTTCGGGAAATCATGTCACAATTGTTGTTTTTGAAATAAATTATAAGTATTACTTGGGGGTTGGAGTGAACTAAGTAATATTTTTGGAAATTACTATGAGATTACCTGGATATAATCAACGGATTACAAATCAACGAATTTTATATTTAAAATTTGACTTTTGTTTCCCAGATAGACGTATTTTATTTAAGGTCTTTCTTAAAAACTTCGTTTAATATTATATTCACATTTTCCTTGCATGCTAATCTTGAATAGTAGGTAGAACTTATTGTCTCCGAGAATGTATATTTTTATTCTATCCTCGACTCATGAATTGCTATCTGATAGATAGCTGAGCTATCTCTCCATTTTACATTAACGTTAGTCTTAGATGTTTGCTATCACATTTCATTTTCTTCAACGAAATTAGAGGGTTGAATTTCGGAAATGATCAATGAATATTTTATCATTTCAATACGAACTTACAACTATCCTATTAACAGTTATTCTGAAAAGAATTTCGATTTGAATTTACGATCCTTTAACGTTTTTAAACATTCTGTTTTGATCATTTACAATTTAATTCCCTTTTCATTTGAATATTATTACTGTATTTATGTGTTTTAGTGTAGTATGTGTTTCAGTTAAGTCATCACTGTTTTTGAGGTTGATGAATAATCAAATTGAAGCCCGGAGAAATATTTGCCGAATATCTTCGATGTGTTATTAAACCTCGTTTAACTACGTCGCATAGGAAGTACTAGTTTGATTGATTGCATTGATTGAAAGTTTTTATTTTTTCAAGTCCTGAGGAAGTCAATTCACTCACTTTTGGATGGTCATTCTGGGTGCCTTTCTGTGATATTGAAAATGCTGAAAAACGAAGGATAATCAAAATAATATCTTCCGGATTTCCAATTCAGGTAAGTTCTTTTATAGTGATATTTTCTGCCTTATTACAATTTTCGCCGTTTCTTTCGTTGCTTTAACATTTTATGCAGCCCAAGTGTAAGATATTTTTAAATATTTAATGACGCTGCACATTTCCAAATATTTTCCATTAATAAATTAATTTACGTATTCATACATTAATTCAGTCATACAATTAAATTTTATTTTCTAAATATTTGAGATAAGATCAGAAGGGTTTGTTGATCAAAAGCAAAGCGTCCGGTTTGTATTAAATAATCATTAAGCATCTCTAATGTGAGGAATTTTTTATAATATAAAGCAGTATATAGATATTTGAAGTTATAAAGTTCAATATAAGACAATAGAATGTTTAAAAAACAACATGAATTTTCGTGATTTGAAATATTACTTGAACGGGACCTAGTATTTCAAGTTAAGATTCTATTTTCGGTATCATCCGTCTGACGTATTATTAAACCCTTTCGTTTTGCATAGATCTTCGTTGTTTTCTAATATATATTTTTCCTGCAATCTATTTACCACTAAACAATGTCGCCATTTCTTTCGGAATACAGCTATTACATTCTGACACAAACATACTGAATTGCATTTCGATTTATTCTGTTACGATTTTTGGTTTATGTGACGAATATATACAAACAGGTTCCAAAATATGAATATACGTTTTTCATTCTGAAAGGATTATTTCACGTCTCTCCAGTAAAAGCACAGTATAGATAGATTGTCATTAGATATCAGATGGTTTTATATACGTAATAATAAGTGTTTCTATCATAGTAAAGGCGACACTTTCCCATAGTATCCACATCTATAATTCATAAACTCTAGTGGCTTTATTTTATTTTTCGAAAATAAATTATCATGTTATTCGAATGAAAGCATTAAACAAGAAATTTTGTTTTAATTTAAATACACGTAATTTCTATTTGATATTCGATCGAATTAGGATTATCTATTAAATGAAATTCCAAATTATTAAGTTTAAATTCAAGATTATTTGATCATTTTATACTACAGATGACTTCAATAGACACTCCATATGTTAGTAGTATTGCGTACTTAACTTTTTCAATCGCAGAAACAATCTCGTCATAGTAAAAGTAGATGTCATTAGATCTATGTGATTTCCCTTTCATTCTTCCCGTTTTAATGCTAGTACCATCTTTAAATTCTTCGCTTTTTCAGATTAGCTTACATTCACTTTCTCATTTTTTCTTACCACAACTCAAGCATTTTAACTACAGATATAAGTCCTCACCTCAAGGTCTAGGTTTCCTCAAATTACTTCCATTGCTACGTTTTTTTTAATCGGAAGCCAACTATTCCTCTAATTTCGACCTTCATGTCTTTCCACAAGTTCAAAGTCTTGTATTCTTTGTATTTGTATCTTGTATTGTATTATATACATAGTCTCTAGCATCGTATGTATTTTTACTTTAGTTTGTTTGAGTTACTCTCCTACTTGACTGTAGCGGAACAAAATAGGGCGTATTATTGATCTTTAATTTCACTTTATTAGCGAATGAACCTAAGGTTTTAAAATTGATTAGATATCGATGAGCTCATAGATCAATGTCAGGTAGAATATTTATCGCTGTGGGTCATCATTCTTTCTACTGACAATTTATTAAAGTTATATAATGAAATGTTTATTTTACGCTCTTTTGCACTTCATGGCATTTTATATTTGCGGCATTAAACAATTTCTAACCAAATTCTAATTTCTGACGTGATGTTACCTGTGATGATCGGTAATACTATTTTTCGAGCTCATTTGATAATGAATCTTCGTTTTTTTCGTATATTTTAACATCCATTTTATTTAAAATTTTAATAAAAATTTTGAACTTTTGTCATAATTCAAAAATCAATTCCTAGAGTCATTGTCCAAATCCTGTTGATCTAATAATATGATTTCAAAACTTTTCCGATGCGCGATTTTGCCTTCATTAAATGAGTCCGATGTTAGCGGATGTCCGTCAGTTTAGGTAATTTTCAACTTTAATCGGTAACCAATCTTATTTTTGCATTAATGCCTTAGTTTCAGCCAGCAAATCCACTTATATTTTACATTGTCTATCGCATCGTATATTTTAACGTATCGATTAATTCCCAGTGTTCTTAGTAATTACTGAAGCTATCGATGTAAATATAATCTCTAAAGAAAAACCACCGGAGACTCTTTTGTAGGAACCGAAATTCAATTGAGAGTAGTGGAAACGGTTCTTAAATTGCTCCTTAAAGGTCATAGAAAATCAATAACCACCAAAAATAACTTGTGTTCAAGTAAAATGAGAGGATGAAAATTTGCACGCTTTTCAAACTGTAATGCTTGTTAAATGTCTTCTATGCTCAAAATTATAGGAGAAGATTTATTTGAATAATTATTAACGTCTCTAACACAGCAATGGCGACACAAACCCAAAAAATATACATACACAGTTCGTCTTTTTAAAGGCTTTGTTTTATTTTTGAAAATGAATTACTAAATTTAAAAAATACCACTGTCATTCGAAATCGGGAACGCATTAAAAATTTATCTATTTAATTCTTTAATTTTGGTCGCTCAATTCTACTTTCGTTTGAAGATGCTAGAGATATGTTTAAATTATAGATAATATTTTAAGATTTCATGATGAAAAAAAACTCCATCTGAGCAACGCTATTAGTAAATTTAGAAATATTAAGCAAACATGGCGAATTTAAAGAAAAGTTTGTTGGGTGAAGAAATTTTGGGCTATTGCGTGGATATCCCCTCGAGAATTGATGGTTTCTTCAGCTACTGTACAGTGTAAGATTCGTGACTTCAATGTAAGACGATAAAATTAGTAATTTTTAAACTTAAACTCGTACTTTGATTTCTTATATTCCAATTGCGTTACTTTTTTAAGATAATTTGTTTCTTTTATATTAAAGATAAATTTAATGTATGAATCGATATTCTTTAGGCATTGCGCGCGTAGTTTTTTCTAACGCGGAAACGGTATTGCCGTAGTAATAGATATCATTAGTTCGATGCGATTTCACTTTCATTTCTTCAACTCTAGTATCACCTTTGTTTCCTTATTTATAGAGATTAGCTCTACTTTTTGTTTGTAGAACACAAGCATATTAAGTACAAAAATGTGTAAAGGTCGAAGCTTCTCAAATTTTAATCACTTCCACTCCTAAGATTTTTTTCTTCCGCCATTTTCACCTTCCGGTTTTTCCACGAACTCAAGGACTTGTTTTTGTAAATATAATGCTATCGTAAATAATCTCCGACATTGTAAAGCCCTTGACTTCATTTCATTTGCGTTACTATTCCACTGGTCTAAATTGAAAGGAGTGCGAGTTTTAGATATTGAGAATCACTGTTTCAGCTAATTTAACTACAGTTTCATAATTTCTAATACATCGATAAGGTAATACAAGCAATACAACTACGATATTTATCGCTATTAATGACAATTCTATCTACCGACTGTTCGTTTAAAACGCACAAAAGCTTTCCTTAGTTTATGCAAACTCGTGGACATTAGGCATCTGTTTGCGGAGAAGAATTTCTAACTTAGCCATGATAATACACAGAAAGGACGAACGGAGATTTTGGTCGGAAATATTTGATCTATATTTGAGACAGTATCTCCAGCTTCAATACCTGCAACACAGCATTGATGATGAGAGCCTTTCATAACAAAAACTCGAACCTTAAATTATTTCATATATATTCATCCGTTTGCATTAACTTCTGTAACAATTTCTCATTTTTTTGATCGATTGATGATTTGTCTTTGAAGCAGTGTAAATGACATTATGTACTCGATTTTCCCCCAAGTTTACAAATACTCGGAAAGAGCTAACGTCCAAATCATAAATGTTTTTCATTAAATAGAAGCAATTTAAGGGATTTGTCGTCTAAGAATTTTTCCACTCAGTCTTACTGTGATTTCCACTGAGATTTTTCTTCGCTTTAATAAACAAAAGTTATTGAAATTTTTAATCGCATTGATAATATTTAATTATTGCGGACCACCCAAAGGAATAAATGACCCCGAGGTTTCCTTACTTCGCTGTCAACAAAAATACAAAACTAAATACACAATGTAAATTTAACAAATAATGAAACCCCGTCAGTTATATATTCAGCTATCCAATATAATTATCTTCCACAGCAAACACATGTACCTCTTTTTATTTATTTAAATTATATTTTATAGAATGACATCACTAAATCTTGGAAATGCTAATGTCAGAATCACTAAATTTTTAATGAATTGCCGTCAATGAATTTCTACTTTCGGACTATTTTTGATGTTGTCAGAAATTCGATCTAGATTATTTATTAGTTTAATGAAGGAAAGCTATTCACGCATGGTTAAATTTATATTTTGCCGAAAATTAAAATATCTGTTGATTATAAAGTAATATATCCAGTCCCATAATATTCCAAAGCTTCACTTCATATTCTAATTTTTCATTTAAACTCGCTGTTAATGCGTTTTAATTAGACAATATAAAATGATATTGCTAAATCAAGTTAAGTAATTTTCCTAAAATTCATTATAATTATTGAAGATTTTAAAACTTTAACCTGGATGTAGTAATATAAATATTAAGGTAGAGTATGTTAAATTCTCGAAAGCATGACGCACTCAGATATTAGTCAATTTACCTAATAAATTAAATATATTGCATATTCAATGTGTATTTATAAAATTACCTCGGTACTTCATTCAATAAGGATTAATTTTGGTGATTAATACTTATTTTCTTTCCCGAGGGCATTACGAGAAAGAACGGTGTGGGAGGATCCCGACGAGAGGCGGCGCAGGCGTCTGGACTCAGCAACAGACGACCACGGAGTGGGAGGACGTAGGCGTGGGAAGACCCCGGTGTAGGAGGGTCCCGTCGAGGGAGGACCCCGGCAAGGAGGACCCTGGCGAGAGAGGGTATCAGCGAGGGAGGATCCACGTTAGGTAGGAGGACGACGAGGGACCCCAGCGACGGAGGAATCCAGCGGGGCCCCAGAAAGGGACCCTGGCGAGGGACGACCCCGGTAAGAGAGGGTCCCAGTGATGGAGGATCCCAGGGAGGGAGGACCCCGTCGAAATAGGGTCCCAGCGAGGGAGGACCCCAGCGAGGGACGACCCCGGCATGAGAGGGTCCCAGCGAGGGAGTATCCCAGGGAGGGAGGACCCCAGTGACGGAGGAACCCAACGGGGACGACCACGGAGAGGGAGGACGTAGGCGTGGGAAGACCCCGGCGTAGGAGGGTCTCATCGAGGGAGGACCCCAGCGAGGGAGGACCCAGGCGAGAGAGGGTCCCAGCGAGGGAGGACCCCAGCGATGGACGACCCCGACAAGAGAGGGTCCCAGGCAAGAAGGACCCCAGCGGGTGGGACCATTCCGAGGGACGACCCCGGCAAAATAGGGTCCCAGCGAGGGATGACCCCGGCAAGAGAGGGTCCCAGCGAGGGAGGACCCCAGCGGGGGGCCCAGCGAGGGACGACCCCGGCAAAATAGGGTCCCAGCGAGGGAAGACCCCGGCAAGAGAGGGTCCCAGCGACGGAGGACCCCAACGGGGGGGACCCCTGCGAGGGACTACCCCGGCGACGGAGTACCCCAACGGGGGGGACCCCAGTGAGGGAGGACCCCGGTGATAGAGTGTCACAGCGAGGGAGGGTCCCAGCGAGCGAGGACCCCGGCAAGGAGGACCCCGGCAAGGAGGACCCCGGCGAGGAGGACCCTGGCTAGAGAAGGTCCCAGCGAGGGAGGATCCCCGTTAGGTAGGACGACGACAAGGGACCCCAGCGACGGAGAACCCCAACGGGGGTGACCCCAGCGATGGAAGACCCCGGCGTAGGAGGGTCCCATCGAGGGAGGATCTACGTTAGGTAGGAGGACGATGAGGGACCCCAGCGACGAACAAATTCAGCGGGGGGGACTCCGGCAAGACAGGATCCCAGCGAGGGAGGACTCTGGTAAGGGAGGGTCCCAGCGATGGAGGATCCGAGGGAGGGAGGACCCCAGCGAGGGACGACCCCGGCAAGAGAGGGTCCCACCGAGGGACGACCCCGGCGAGAGAGGGCCCCAGCGAGGGAGGATCCCAGTTAGGTAGGACGACGACGAGAGACCCCATCGAGGGAGGACTCTGGTAAGAGAGGGTCCCAGCGATGGAGGATCCGAGGGAGGGAGGACCCCGTCGAGAGAGGGTCCCAGCGAAGGAGGACCTCAGTGAGGGAGGACCCCAGCGAGGGACGACCCCGACGAGAGATGGCCCCAGCGAGGGAGGATCCCAGCTAGGGAGGACCCCGGCAGGGCAAAGTCCCATCGAGGGAGAACCACGACGATTGAGGACCCCGGCGAAGGAGGACCCCGGTGAGGGAGGGTCCCAGCGAGGGAGGATCCCATTTGGGGAGGATCTCAGCTAGGGAGGACCCCGGCAGGGCAATGTCCCATCGAGGGAGAACCACGTCGAGGGAGGACCCCGGTGAGGGAGGGTCCCAGCGAGGTAGGACCCCGATTAGGGAAGACCCTGACAAGGTTGTTTCCCAACGAGGGAAGACCACAGCGAAGGAAGACCCCGGCGAGAGAGGGCCCCAGCGAGGGAGGACCCCGGCAAGGAGGACCCCGGCGAGGAGGACCCTGGCTAGAGAAGGTCCCAGCGAGGGAGGATCCCCGTTAGGTAGGACGACGACAAGGGACCCCAGCGACGGAGAACCCCAACGGGGGTGACCCCAGCGATGGAAGACCTCGGCAAGAGAGGGTCCCAGCGAGGGAGGATCCCGACGAAGGGCGGCGCCGGCGTCTGGACTCAGCGACAGAGGACCACGGCGAGGGAAGACCCCGGCGTAGGAGGGTCCCATCGAGGGAGGATCTACGTTAGGTAGGAGGACGATGAGGGACCCCAGCGACGAACAAATTCAGCGGGGGGGACTCCGGCAAGACAGGATCCCAGCGAGGGAGGACTCTGGTAAGGGAGGGTCCCAGCGATGGAGGATCCGAGGGAGGGAGGACCCCAGCGAGGGACGACCCCGGCAAGAGAGGGTCCCACCGAGGGACGACCCCGGCGAGAGAGGGCCCCAGCGAGGGAGGATCCCAGTTAGGTAGGACGACGACGAGAGACCCCATCGAGGGAGGACTCTGGTAAGAGAGGGTCCCAGCGATGGAGGATCCGAGGGAGGGAGGACCCCGTCGAGAGAGGGTCCCAGCGAAGGAGGACCTCAGTGAGGGAGGACCCCAGCGAGGGACGACCCCGACGAGAGATGGCCCCAGCGAGGGAGGATCCCAGCTAGGGAGGACCCCGGCAGGGCAAAGTCCCATCGAGGGAGAACCACGACGATTGAGGACCCCGGCGAAGGAGGACCCCGGTGAGGGAGGGTCCCAGCGAGGGAGGATCCCATTTGGGGAGGATCTCAGCTAGGGAGGACCCCGGCAGGGCAATGTCCCATCGAGGGAGAACCACGTCGAGGGAGGACCCCGGTGAGGGAGGGTCCCAGCGAGGTAGGACCCCGATTAGGGAAGACCCTGACAAGGTTGTTTCCCAACGAGGGAAGACCACAGCGAAGGAAGACCCCGGCGAGAGAGGGCCCCAGCGAGGGAGGACCCCGGCAAGGAGGACCCCGGCGAGGAGGACCCTGGCTAGAGAAGGTCCCAGCGAGGGAGGATCCCCGTTAGGTAGGACGACGACAAGAGACCCCATCGAGGGAGGACTCTGGTAAGAGAGGGTCCCAGCGATGGAGGATCCGAGGGAGGGAGGACCCCGTCGAGAGAGGGTCCCAGCGAAGGAGGACCTCAGTGAGGGAGGACCCCAGCGAGGGACGACCCCGACGAGAGATGGCCCCAGCGAGGGACGACCCCGGCAAGAGAGGGTCCCACCGAGGGACGACCCCGGCGAGAGAGGGCCCCAGCGAGGGAGGATCCCAGTTAGGTAGGACGACGACGAGAGACCCCATCGAGGGAGGACTCTGGTAAGAGAGGGTCCCAGCGATGGAGGATCCGAGGGAGGGAGGACCCCGTCGAGAGAGGGTCCCAGCGAAGGAGGACCTCAGTGAGGGAGGACCCCAGCGAGGGACGACCCCGACGAGAGATGGCCCCAGCGAGGGAGGATCCCAGCTAGGGAGGACCCCGGCAGGGCAAAGTCCCATCGAGGGAGAACCACGACGATTGAGGACCCCGGCGAAGGAGGACCCCGGTGAGGGAGGGTCCCAGCGAGGGAGGATCCCATTTGGGGAGGATCTCAGCTAGGGAGGACCCCGGCAGGGCAATGTTCCATCGAGGGAGAACCACGTCGAGGGAGGACCCCGGTGAGGGAGGGTCCCAGCGAGGTAGGACCCCGATTAGGGAAGACCCTGACAAGGTTGTTTCCCAACGAGGGAAGACCACAGCGAAGGAAGACCCCGGCGAGAGAGGGCCCCAGCGAGGGAGGACCCCGACGAGGGAGGACCCCGTCGAGGGTGGACCCCGGCGAGAGAGGGTCCCAGCGAGGTATAACCCCAGCGAGGGACGACCCCGGTGAGAGAGGGTTCCAGTGAGGGGGTATCCCATGGAGGGAAGGTCCCAGCGAGGGAGGACCCCGGTGAGGAGGACCCAGACGAGAGAGGGTCCCAGCGATGGAGGATCCCTGTTAGGTAGGACGAAGACGAGGGACCCCAGCGACGGAGGATCCCATGGAGGGATGGTCCCGGCGAGTGAGGGTCCTAGCGAGGGAGGGTCCTAGCGAGGGAGGACCCCGGTGAGGAGGACCCTGGCGAGAGAGGGTACCTGCGAGTGAGGATCTTGACGTGGGAGGGACCCAGCGAGCGATGACCCCGGCGAGGAGGACCCTGGCGAGAGATGGTCCCAGCAAGGGAGCATCCGACTGATGGAGGACCCCGACGAGGGAGGAACCCGAAGATCGAGGGTCCCAGTGAGGTCGGATACCAGCAAGGGAGGACCCTGGTGAGGTAGGGTCCCAGCGAGGGAGGTTCCTGGGGAGGGAGGACCGCTGCTAGGAAGGATCCCGGCAAGGGAGGACCTAGGAGACGAAGGATCTAGCAGGGAAGTGCCAGAGTTCATTTGGTTTTGGAAATTCTGATCAATAGAAATGATGGACTTAAGGAAACCTATTTTTTAAATTGTCATTGTAGAAGGCTTTTCTCAGTACATTTAGCAAAGAATTAAAAATTATTTGTTGAGATGAAAGGAGCACAAATTCATAGAATTACTTAAGATTGATTAAGTAATGTAGTGAAAGATTATTCCTTGCAGTAGAGAAATTCAGAGGGGATGACTGTGATAAACAACTCTCCCAACAAGGAATGTGACTCTGAATTGGATTCATAGGTTACTGTATATGGTGAATAGTCTTATACGATATTGAACATTCTCTTTTACCTTAAACCTGACTGGATTCTGCATGAAGATATAGCCAATTGCTTCCAAGATATCTGCAAGAAATTATTTAAGCCTGCCTTTCGAGAGAGACATATCCATCCACAGACTGGTGCAGTTTGTGACAAAAACTGCAATGATACAATCTTACGAAGAAGAGAGCCTATTGAGACTCATTTTACTGACACATTCCAAAATTAAATAGATAATTTGCTTTGTTAGGAATCAAGCAAGGATTGATGAAATATTCTCCATGATACCAGCATATATTTTATCAAATTTTGATGATGAAATGAGGATTATCTTTTAAATTTCTAATCCAATTTAGTTCCTTTAAAGTCAAGATTATTCGTTTAATTTTATTATTTAATTGAAGATAACTACAATATGTACTCGATATTCTTTGAGCACTGTGTATTTAGCTTTTACATTTGCGGAAGCAAGACACCAGTGCCGTGGTAAAAGTGGATGCCATTAGGTCATATCATAAATGAATAAATATAAGCAAAGCATTGCGTTAAGCAAAGATGTTAGTCATTATACATATGAGTTAATTAATTTGCAAAAGAAAATATATTATAAAGATAAAGTGTACATTCAATAATCGTTTAAGATGGAATTAACATGTAGGAATTGTAGTTTTGGAAGATAATATAGCCTAACTTCATCAACAAGTAATTATGTTGCACCTAAAAACTTATGAAGAGTCAGCTTCCCTCTATTAGAATATTGGATTGTATTATATGTACTGTATGAAATACGATAACGGAAGATCAATTTTGATTAACCACCCATAAAATGGCAATCAAGATATTATGGTCACAAAAGTATATCACAAATGCAAAAGGAATGGTGAAAGGAAATTAAATGATCACTGGAGAAAAAATAATTCAATTTTAGGGTATTCTTCTTGTTAACTGAACATTTTATGATTGGAATAGTTTACCAGATTGTGAAGAATTAACAGTAATATGAATAGGGATTTACTGATAATGTTCGTTTGTAGGTTTGCGGTAGCATATGTAGTATTTTAATGTATTTCATGTACAGAATTAATCATAGCATTTCCCAAACTCATTGGTTGAATTGTATCTTGGTCTAACAAAGCAATGCCAAGGTCCCAGACTCAAGTTCTAAGTAACCGGATTCTTCTGTTACAGGAATGGATGTCTATATGTTAAATGTAGATATATATATATATATATATATATATATATGTCAATATATCCTTCATTTCATTCTTCTGTTTACCGGAGATTTTGCACATTCTGTAATCAAGAATGCCAATGGTTTTGAATACGAAGGTGTTCAACCAATGCATTCTACCAGTCCTATGGTAGTAAAACTTGGGTGTTAAATGCAGCAACAACCCAGAGACTTCAAACAACGCAAAGGAGCATGGAGCACTGTATGCTGGGAATCACAAGAAGAGACAGAAAACGTAACACTAGGGTGAGAATGCTGACTGGAGTTACAGACATCATAGATAAGGTAAGACCACTAAAATGGAGATGGGCCAGTCATAATGCGAGAAGAAATGACAACCGTTGGACGTATGTAGTTCTCAACTGGATGCCAAGAGATGTGAAGAGACCAAGAAGAAGACCTATAGACAGGTAGAATAGAGACATCATCAAGTACTTAGGTGTAACGTGAAGCTCAGGATATTAACCTTATCTAACAGAGAAAATTGGAAAGTACTATGGGAGGCCTACATCCGATGTCGGATTGAAAATGGCTGATGATGATGACACATAGTGGTAGAATTCGGTTATCATGAGTAGTTCTGTAATTTTTGTCATCTCTCAAAAATAAGGGGTCGACTTATACGCTGAACATAAAATTTAAACCTTTACCACCAATAAGGTAAGAAAGTGAAACTGCCTGCTTAACACCAGTTCTACAAAAACTCAAGTATCTTAGAGTCAAATATATTTGAAACATAAATATTCTTTGCAAATTATATTCATTTCTTCACATTTATTTTTATTTACAAAAATTTAATATATATCTAGCTGATTTTTTATGAATGAAGATAATTAACCAAATTATGTTTTTATTGTTTATATAATGGTTATGATTCGACTTAGCCTTGATGAAAGCGTTAGGAGCAAATGAAAGTTATTTCAGCAGTGTCGTGATTTGATATTTCCATACTATATTTCCATTATTTCTATATTAAAATTTTCATAACCGTATGTTTCTGTTTCGTAATGCATTACTCGTATTTGTAGCCAGAGTGATATCAACGAAAGAAACTAGCGTAATAGTTAAGTAGAGGCGATAAGTTGACATTGTAGCTAAAAGAAACAATTCTATGCTTATGCCATGGTATATCAATGAATACTGTGGGTTTTCTTCTCATAAAATAGAGCTGGGGAAGTGGTGTTACCTTATTTTTTGGGTCGACTTATATGCTGAACCTTGGCTCAAACCTGAAATTCACCTCAAACTTTTAAGGGTCGACTTACATGCCGGCATATATGGTAATTAAATCATTATTATAACAATTCAGCACAAAAATTCACATGACAAATTTTGACCAATAAACATCATCTTCAACATTTATATACCCTGCAATCCTCCATATGGGATCTGCCAGGAGAAGATCTTCTTGAGGGCAGCACTTACTCAAGTACAAAAGAAGAAAGAATAGGAGGCAACAAAATGGTTATCTGTGAGTGAAAGGGTAGAATTTACAGAAAGCTATTGAACAGGAAGACGCAAAATAAGGGAGGGAGAAGGACAATAGAAACCTTACATTATTATTTTCCATTCCCTCTACCAGAGGGTAATGGAAAGGAAAAATTTCCTCATTGGAAGAAGAAAGTTGGGGTTTCAATATTCTTCATTCATTTTGATATTTTTCTTAAATAATGTCTGCTAGCCTTCCCAAATAGATGTATATTTTTTAGCAATTAATTAGAGTAATGACTAAAAAATTAAATATCATAAAGTGGGACTGGAGAGAATCAGTTTAGAGATTTTGCATTTGCTTTGTCCCTTAACTTACAAGATCTCACTGTTTATCAAACACAGATAAAATGTAAATCTTTGTACGTCACATGAAAAACCACTGTCCTAAAAATAGCATAGATGGAATCTTTATCATTTAAAAGTAATTTCTTTCGGTAAATGCTGTTGTAAAAGGCCAGCTGTACATGTCCTATTTGTAAAAGTCTCAAAATATTATTTCTCTGAGATTCCTCCCCCTGTGTTTTTAGATAATTACTGATGCATCAATCAACTCCAGAGAGTATTATAATTTGTTTCTTTCAAAGTTTTCAGCATTTTAAGACACCTTTTATTTGATCTTTTATAAAAAATGGTTAGACTGGTAACAGTAGAGTTGTCACCTTTGCATGACAATGGGTAAATCTATGTTGAACCAAACTTAAGACTTATTGTTAGTAAGAGTTATGACTTCTCAGTACTTGATACAGGATGGGCAACTTATTGCTGGTGCATTACAGTACTGATGTTTCTAATTGCCTTAAAAATACATATTTAAATGATATCCAACTATGGAATTTTATAAACCTGGTGGGATCAACTAGTGAACTCTAATTAGCAACTTTTATCAGTGAATCAAGATGACTTTAACGTTTTTGCTATTGTTGAATACCAATTTGCCATACATGTTGCTACATCACGCTTGGTGATGTGTTTTGTTTTAAAAAAAGACAAAGCATGTATAGTCTTTCTTGTTAATGTTGGAATGGCCTGATGTATCTTACTTCTTAAATAAAATGGTTTAAAAGGAAGATACAATTGGAAGTTATTTACAAATTGGACCACGGAAGATACCACATGCAATATTGTTTAACAGGTTATGGGCCCAGTGCTCCGTGATCTAATTTGGAAAATTTGAAAATCTGGAACGGAAAATGGCTGAGGATGGAGGCATCAGATACCACATACCATTATTCGATGGAACAAACTACAGTAACTGGAAATATCGGATGGAAGTTCTCTTAGATGAGAAAAACTTAATGGAATATGTTAAGGAACCATTGTCAACCAAGCTAGCACCTTTTGTTGCATCTTATGGAGATAGTGCAGCTGAAAAAGAGAGGAAGCAAAAAGGAAGGGCTGAAATAGAACAAAAAGGAAAGAAATGTAAAAGTTTCATTGTGCAATAATTGTCTGACATTCACTTGGAATACATTAAAGATAAAGACACAGCGTTTGAAGTGTGGGAAGCCCTGCAGACAACATTCGAAAGGAAAAGTATAAATAATCAAATACAATTAATGAAGAAATTGCTCTGCATGAAGTTTAATCCAAAGCTAGAAAAATTGGAAGCTCATCTCCACAAGTTTGATCAATCCATCAGATATATAAGGCAGCAGGAAAAACAATGGAAGAAAATGATATTATCTGTCACCAACTATTAACCATGCCACAAGAGTATGATACAGTTGTTACTGCACTTGAGACTGTACGTTGTGAAGAATTAACATTGCCTTTTGTCAAAGGTCGTCTAATGAAAGAGGAAATGAATCAAGAAACAAGGAAACACAAGCCTAATTCTGATGACTCACCATCTGTTTTTGCTGTCCAGTCAAAAGGAAAATATGCAAGTGGATATAAGTCAGGAAATAAAAATAATCTTCAAGGAAATAAACAAGTACAAGCGTTTAAAGGAAGGAATGATTTCCTACAGTCTGGTAATAAATCACCAGCCTTTCATTTTACCTGTCATAATTGTGGAATTGCGGGCCATAATAGGGCCATTATATATTTTAATTCGGAATGATGAATAAATGTATTATTTCAAAACCCGGAGCAAGGGCAACCTCTGCTCACATTAAATAATATGTCGTTTATACTCAATAAAGTGTATATTTGTATTACCCGACATAATAACATAGCTATTTATATTTAAATAGTTCTCGTGTGCTTAAAATATATGTCATTTTAATTCAGAATGATGAATAAATGTATTATTTCAAAACTCGGAGCAAGGGCAAACATTCTAGGGCAACCTCTGCTCATATTAAATAATATGTCGTTTATACTCAATAAATTGTATATTTGTATTACCCGACATAATAACATAGCTATTTTTATTTAAATAGTTCTCTTGTGCTTTAAATATATGTCATTTTAATTCGGAATGATGTATAAGTCTATTATTTCAAAACTCAGAGAAACGGCAAACATTGGAAAGCAACCTCTGCCCACATTGAATAATATGTTCGTTTAAGCTCAATTAAGTTTATATTTGTGTTACCTGGTTAATTCTTCCCCTTCCTCATCAATCAAGTCCTCCAATTAATCTTTTCCAGCAATAATTAAAGCTCATCACCTAAACTTATTCAAGCATTCTTTAAATACTCCATCCAATCCTGCCATTCAGTATCTGAGGTGTGTAGGCAACCTGCAGTATTCCCCAGCGTATCTCCCACTTCTGTTATCCTTGACATGAATGAGATACATGTTAGTCTTAATATGCATGCTAAAGCTTGTTAAAAGGGAAGTAATAATTAATTGCATGGTAGGGATAAATGTAAATATTCAGAATGGTAGTTCATCACACGATGATGGTGACATAGTATATATTTATCCACGAAAGTGTGACCTCTGTGACAAAGTGTATGCAAAAAGTCATAATTTTGTCACCATGTCAACTTGCATTAAAACAGAAAAAATAACACTGATTACTTATCCAAGAATATGCTCAAAATGCCAAGTATCTTATTAAAACAGAAGCACCAATAGCCATCATAAGAAAAACTGTGGTGAAGGATACAAGTATATTAAACGTCTACATCATGACTGCAATGTTAAATTTCAAAATCAATTTGTCATGACTTGTCATTTGCAGAGCACAGAAATATCATTACAAAGATGATATTTCAGTGGAGGAATATGAATTCAAAGATATGCATGATTTTAATGCTTGGATGGATAATCATTGTCATCTCAATAACATGTTTTTATTTATAAAATTTGCTTTTAATCAGTACAATGCATCAGGACGTGATGATTTCTGACTCAGAAAAAGAAACCTGATACAGTTTTGTTTTACAACTACAACAAAGTAGGAGTAGATATAATGGATAGCATGTGCTGGAAATGTTTAACTCACTCGGCTGCAAGGAGATGGCCAGTGCATGTATTTTTTAACAGATTGGACCTGGCCTCAATAAACAGCTGGGTTCTATTCAAAGAAACCACTGGGCATAAACTCAGCCGGAAGGAGTAAATTCAAAGACTTGTATTAGAAATTATTGGAACCTCATTATAGATAGAGCTTTACTTTACAGGTTAGATGGAAGAGGAGACATTTTAGTCTCAATCTCGCCTAATAAAGACCCCTAATAATAATAATAGAGCCACCTCCCTCATGCTCCTTTGCATTGTCAGGAATTTCATCAGGGGAAGCAAGTGCGCCAATAAGACCGCAGAAAAGAAGAAAGTGTCAGATCTCACCTGGATGTTATAACAAATCAAGTAATTTGTGCCTAAAATGTAGGAAAATATACAGTCCAATATGCTCTGTAAAAGTGGCAATGTGCAGAATCTGCGGTAAAAAATTATGTACTCTTGGATACATAGAGTGATATTCTCTCTTATCATATATCTTATAAATGTTAATCCAATACTTAATAAGGAATAAATATTAATTTGTAAGAACAATAGCGAAGCTTTATTATGATTTCAAACCTTACATTGTGAAGATGATGAAGTGTTACTATAATGACTTGGATTTATTGTAAATTAGAGAATGATGAAAGGAAATAAAATTTTAAGAATGATTTAAGTATTTAGGTAAGTCTAAAATAAAAATCAATGCAATAAAACTAGCACCAGAGTGGATAAGCACAGAATGAGATATGAGTAAGAAAAGGCCATTCTCGATAAATGCATGATTAATTGCTAGGTTTTCCATGAAGGTCTGATCGCTGCCTTCACTTTACAGCCGAAAATGTTAGTAACCCTGCTTCTTAATAGTTTATAAACTTATTCGGGATCCCCAAGAGTTTCGACAAATCACATGAAACAAATCTGTGCTCAAAATATCCCTTTAGTTATTTATTCTGCGAACGCATAACTCTCTGTTTAGAGATCCGTTCTTACGATTGGTAGCCCTGATTTATAAAGTTAGTACCCTTGACATTAATTCTAATTGTTCAAGAAAGTTGATTGAATGCAAACTTGAGATATCAGTTTGAGATTTACCTGAGAAAAACATTTTATAATTATTAAACTAATATGTTGACAACCCTGCTAAAATTATTTTAATGAATTTTTAAATGTTATAGAACGATTTGGCATTGATGAAAACCACAAATTGGAAAATTTCACGACGAAATTCGAAAAATTCTTCCGCCATCGTATTTGATGGAGGTTTTTTCCGAGGCACAAACGAGTGGTTTTATATGGTTTCCGTCAGATGGCATAACAATATTGGCGTAAAGTGACTGACTTTTATCAACAATTCGGACTTTTTTCCACTTATTCCGAAAATATGAGTTTCATTGGTCTGGTATGAATAGATAAAATATTCTAGAATATGAAATTCTGCAGATTTAAGACATCGGTCAACATTTTGTTTAATTAATTAAAATTTAAACAAAATACGAGGTAAAACACCTTATCAGCATTTGCGTAATGGTCAAACTTAGAAGTTATGCAAAATTCAGGTCCTTGAAAATCATAAAAGTATTTAATTACGAATTTTAAAAGTAGGTGGTCAAATGACCACCTCCCCTCCTTCTAGGTATATTTTGATATAAAACTTAACCTAAAAGTGAAGAAAAATATTTTAAGACTTAAAACAAATTTTGGAATGGTAATAAACAAAGTCAAAAAGTTTCAAAAAAAATCTGAGGTATTTTACGAAAAAAAATTTGATGTCAAACTCTGAAAAGTGGTCAAATGACCACCTCTGTCCTTCTAGTGTTAAACTATCTGAGTCCATGTCATAGGTGAGTCAAGCTCCTGAGTCCCGTATTAGAGGAAAACAAAACCCCAAAAATACATGTAGTTAAAGGGGAGCCGGCGTTAAGTTCACTCCAGTGCGCTGCGGGTTGCATTGTTTTCGGCTTCACTTTTCTGACGGTAAGCTCCCCCTGAGGGCCTGGTTGCCTAATTCCGATATTCAGTTGCTAATTTTTATAAACAAAAGCCCATTGAGTTAAACGGCCATACACATGTCCACTATTTTTAAGTTAAGAACGTGCCCTGAAAGATTCGTGAGAATCCGTTTGTTAATTACCAATATTAACCTGGTGTCCCCCTTGTCGGTACAAATTTTAATTTCTCAAAATTGTTTGGCACCAAGTTGGCACGAGTTAGAATATTCCAATCTCAATAATATTTATTAGATAAGTCCAAAAAGACCAAATAGAAAAAAATAGGAGGGTATGCGTTAAAAAAAATGACTGATTTTTTTGGGGCACCCTAATATCCATAAATCTGGTAGAACTTTTGAGCCACTTTTACGTCAAATATACGTACGTATAACACATTTATTCCAACTTATACTTATGTGTCTTGCGACGTATTTCCTGAATATTCTTTATGTAATATATATCCTGTGTTGTCTGGGATGGACTCATCCCTACCTAGAATAGGGACAGATACAAATCTGTCCTCAGCTAATTCTTTAGTCTTTGGTTAGAAATTCTAAGGAAAATGTTCTGTTTTAGAAATATATAATGCAGATGTAATTTTCATAAATTTTTAATTCCTTCGAAATAAAAGTTAATGAATAATTAGAATCAGTGAGAATCAAAATAATTTCTGAGCAAGAAATTTATTGGTCAATAAGTCATTTTGTATTAATTATACAATTAATTACTTCAAATGATAGTGCGAGGCACTGCTATGAGATTCTTTGAAATGTTGCCTCTTCCACTGAAATCCAACACACTGAGAGACTGGTCAAGGGCAGCAAACAAATGAACAGGGTCAAAAGCAACACTGTACACAGGGGAACTCCTCTTTACTTTTGCAAAGTAAGTCTGAAAGAAATCAACCAACACAAATAAAGACTGTTTAAAAGACCTAATTCAAGGCTTAAAAATTAAAATTATAAGTTCAATGAGAACCCAATGAAGCATAGAGACACTCCAGCATCAGGCCAGAATACATGTAAAATTTAATACGTTGCTGTGCTGTTACATCAGGATTTGTGTCACTTATTCAACTGTACCTTCTTCTACAAAGCTTCAACTTTCACATTGGAAGTGCCTCTATCGAAAATTAAAAGATGCCAAGTTGTGATTTTTCAACTTTCCACGTTACAGCCCTAGATGATTAAGTTACCAAATAGAGCCATTATAATACATTTCAGATCAACTTAATAGGCAAAGCATAGTCCATGTTTACCAAAGTAATGAAAGCAAAATACCCCCAAAATGAGTAACAAGGATTAAGATTATGATTTTAATACTCAAAAGGTAACTCCACGATAAAATCTATGAAACAGAATGACAGTGCGATATGCTCAACTGACAAGAGCCTCTCTCCAGAGGAAAGTATGGTCCCATTCACTTCAGATTTCTTCAGTTCTTATTATTCTATAGGTTATTCAGACCTTAACATGTACTCATCCCAAATATTTAAGAAAGTTTCATCCACAGCATACTTAATGGGGTTGAATTCCTTAGAGAAAAAGCTATTTACTTTCCTCATAGGGCTTTACCCTCATCATGACCGCCTACTAATAGATAATAATAATGCCGTCTTTTTATGGGCGAATTTTAGCCTTTGAAGGTCCTTCCTCCAATTAACCCCTTTTTATTTTATTACTTGTTTTGCATTTTTATTAATAGCACAAACACAACATACACAGACAACCATTCCCTAACTGGAAAAATCCGATTAGTAGTGATTCGAACCCGGGGCCGTGAGGTTGGAGGGTTAACATGCTAGCACTCTAACCATTCCGCCACCACGGACGGTAATAGATGATAGAGTTCTGTTTTCACCATTTGATGCTTGAAAGGTGTAGCTAGAAGTAATGTGCCTCCATGCATACATATTGTTAAACAAATTTGAGACACATATGGTAAACATATCAAAATATTGATCATTTTTGTCAGACTGGCTATAAGATGCAATAGTGATATCAACTTTTGTTATGGGGATATCTGTATCCTTTATCTTTGAATTCAGATTCAACTCATATACAAAATATTCATAAAATAAGACAAAATCTGGGCTAAAGCAGTATGTCTATGTCTATGTCTATGTAAGAACCCTGCAAGCCGCCTTTCGGCGTGTGGCAGGGGGTGCAAGCACCTTGACTCTATTTTCCTAAACGGTTGCTTTCGCGTATACTTCGCGGAAAAAATGAATTTTTGAAACGATTCGTTTTAGCATCTATTTCCCTAATCTTTCGGGCAGTATCAGCACGACCCATATAACAGGGGGGTCGCATTATATCGGTTACATCATCTGAAAACGTAATTTCTCTGAACTTATTTAATAAATTTATCCTTTGAATTTTTCTTCTATCTTCTAATGGTTCCCATCCCGCGTCCTGTAACATCTGAGTGACGCTCGCTGTTTTATCGTAGCAATTCTTTACAAATCGTATCGCCTTCCGTTGTACTTTTTCTAAATCCCGAATATGACATTTCTCGGCGGGGTCCCATACACTACATGCATATTCAAGGTGAGGCCTAACTAACGCTAAGTAACATCGCTCGCGAACCTTTTCTTCGCTCCTACCGACTATTCTTTTAACGAAGCCGAGTTTCTTAAGTGCTTTTCCACATATATTTCGGATGTGGGCACTCCATGAAAGATTATTCGTGAGAGTTACTCCAAGATACTTTACCGATTCTACTGACATTAGGTTTACCCCTCGGAGACTATAAGAATAATCATTTATTATAGATTTACTTTCGAAGAAGTTAACTACCGAACACTTTTCTACATTAAGCTCTAATTGCCACTCATCGCACCAATTCATAATTCTATCTAAGTCGTTCGAAAGGGTTAATCTATCCTCTGAACTAACTATTTCCCTGTAAATGACTGTGTCGTCTGCGAATATCCTAACATTGCTTTCAATGTGATTGCTGAGGTCGTTGATGTATACTAAAAATAACAACGGTCCAATTACACTGCCCTGAGGGACGCCCGAGGTCACCTTAACCAAGTTGGAACTAATACCATCGAGTACTACTCGTTGCTCTCTATCGGTGAGAAAGTCTTTTATCCAGTTAATAACTTGTGCATTGATACCCGCAATTTCTAATTTGTACAGCAATTTATGATGAGGTACCTTATCGAAAGCCTTCCGAAAATCTAAAAATATCGCATCGACTTGCTTATGTTTTTCAGCAGAGTTTAGAACATCGTGTACTAATAAAGCCAGCTGAGACTCGCAAGAACGAGTCTTACGAAAACCGTGTTGATTCCTAATTATGAAATTGGACGTTTCAAGAAAACCCATTAAAGAGCTAGCTATTATATGTTCCATAATTTTACCGCTCAGTGATGTTAAAGATATAGGCCTGTAATTAGCTGGATCGTCCTTAGAACCACTTTTAAATATTGGCGTGACATTCGCAATTTTCCAATCTTTCGGGACCTTTCCTTCGCTCATACTCTTGTCAAATATAACTTTAAGAAAAGGTGCTACGCTCTCCGCAACTTCCTTGAACACTCGAGCCGGTATGTCTTCAGGACCCGGAGCTTTATTCGGTTTAATCTGTTTCAATAGTTTAATGATGCCGTCTTCTCTGAAGGTGATTTTCGACATTGATTCAGGTTTATCAACATTCGGGAGAGTATTTGATGTATCGTCAGACGTGAAAACGCTTCGAAAAAAATCATTCGAGATATTAGCTTTGCCTTTAGCATCGTTTACTATATTACCGCAAGTATCCTTTAATGAACCAACAGTTTGCTCTTTACCTTGGACCTCACGAACGTACGACCAAAACGCCTTTGGGTCCTCTTCCAAGTGTTCGCATAAAATCTTCTTTTTATATTGACGGAGGGCATCTCGCATAATTCGTTTAGTTTCCGACTTTGCTTCCTTATGTTCGCTCTCTACTCGATCTATGTTGATACTATTCGGTTGCCTCGCAGCGGCTTTTAATTTGGAATGCAAACGCCTCTGTTTCTTTAGTGCTCTCCTAGTCTCCTTATTATACCATCTAGGTTCATTAATTTGATTTGAAAGTTTTGAGGGTACAAATTTATCCATTAGGTCACGCATTGTTCTTACAAAGAGATTCCACGTGTCCTCGGTATTTAAACATATCGCGCGCGTTTTATACTCCAGAAATTCGTACATGAGTTTACTACGATATCCTTCGAAATCGGCTCGCGGGTAAAGATAAACTCTGCGCTTAGGTTTTCTGTGCTTTACCAAGTTAAGGTCGAAATCTATAATTATGGCTTTGTGATCGGATATTCCATCGCAAACAGATGTGTTAGATACTCGTTCAGGGGTGTTCGTAAGAAAAAGATCTAAAATGGTTAATTCCCTGGTAGGCTTTTTGACTAGCTGGTGTAATGAATTTTTTTGTATTAAATTTAACAAGGTCCTACAAGAGTCATTGTCCCGAGCTCTTTTCTTGACTACGTGCTTTTGCCAATCGATGTCTGGAAGATTAAAATCTCCTCCAATTATCATTATGCTATTGTTGTTTTTACGCGAGTAAAAATTTATTTCATCGTTTAAGTTACGCAAAACATGACGCGAAGAGTTGGGCGGCCGGTAAAAAGCACATACATGTAGATTGGGTTTATTTGGCTGACTAATGGTACACCATACGCTCTCGATACAACTGTTAGGATACGTATGTGAACTACTCCGCAAAGAACTTTTAACCGCTATAAATACTCCTCCACCCACTTTATCCTGACGGTCCTTACGATAAATCTTAAAATCTTTAGGAAATACTTCGTAGTCATTAATATCGTCAGTTAGCCAGCTTTCGGTGCCTATAATTATGTCGGAGTCGTTACTTCGGATAAGATGTTCAAGATCGGCTACTTTGTTTTTGATGCTTCTACAATTAATAATGGCAATCGATAGTTCATTTACAATGGGTGAAGCCCGGGAAACGCGTTGTTGCTCATCTTCAACTTGCTCAGTAATTTTTAAGGTATTCGATTGTTTATTAACTTTATTTCCTATATCGGAGCCATTTAAATTAGAAGCATTCCCACAGATTCCCTTTAGCCTAAAAAAAACTTACAATGCTCGTAAATCCTATGAGCCACCCCGCTCGCAGCTTCAGCAGTATAGTGAACACCAGAGCCGTTCAAGGCGAGGGGGTACGACAAGAGGGTCGGCCGAAGGTCCACAAAGTCAACTCCCATGCCCCGACAGAACTCCCACATCCGCGCATTCAGACCATCTATTTTAGTCCGAACGCTTCGGCTGCAGTCACTCCGCGGGACGATGCTGCAGATGGACAGCCGCACATCGATGCCAAGCGACTCCTGCACGCGCTCAACCTCGGAATTCAGGTCCTCAAAAGAACGCAAAATATCCTCGGGAGCGCGGTGACAGGCATCGTTGACTCCAACATGGGCCACCACCCGCAGCCGAGAGCAACCCGTGCCCCTGGCCGCCGCACCTACCGCACCCGTGACTTGGGCCACATGCCCAGAGGGAATACACCAAGATGTAACCCTAATGTCACCTCCCTCCCTCTCCGCCCTTCGCCGCAAAGGGGCCACAATACGCTTAACATTAGAGCTCCCTATCAATACAATCCCCCCACCCCGACTTCCTTTAGGCGCAGCTACTTTGGAGGGAAGAGGGGCAGGCATGGCCTTCCGAACAGGCTCATCGACACTTTCCAGCACCGAGAACTTATTGCGAATAGGGATAGGATTCGTCGTCACCTCCCCATTGCCCTTGCCAGCCCGCGCTGCTCCTCCACTCCTCGTAGCCACCATCCACTCGGGCTTCAGGGGGAGAACAGAGCCCGAGAGGTTAGGAGAAGGCATCACCGCCTCCGCGACAGACCAACCAGCGTTTACTCTAGGGCGAGCCCCAGTGGTCGACGTGGAGGGAACTGACGCAGTTTTGGGAGCCACCCTCCCCCTCATCGAGGTATTCCCACCTCCTAAAACCAACGAGCGAAGCTCTCCAACAACCCTCTCAAGGCGGCAGATCCGTGCCCACAGGGGGTCGGTGTCCACCTTCCTTTCGCGAGCCAGGACAGACCTGTAGGAAGCCATCCTATTGCTATGGAATTTACACTGGCTCACTAAATGGGGAACTAAAACGAAAACAACTAACAATGAACAATGAGTTACCACCCGCTGTGCTTTACCTGGCTGACCTAACCTGTGTAGAGGGGCTAGGTTTCTAACTTCGGAGACAAAATATATACACTAACTAAAGGATTACCGTGAGAGGAATTTATCTGTGCAAGTGATTCGTATAAAGTTTAAAATAAATAAATTAGATTATACAGGCAAAAATGGAAGTAAGCGCCGCAGAAGATTAAGTGTTAGAGTAAAATACACTAAGTAGGCTCGTAAGTAAAATATATAAATTAAGATAGCAGAGTTAGCGGTTATCGGAAGTTATGACAAAATAAATAAGACCCAAAAGCACACAAGTAAAGTTAGGCGATAAACCTAGTCAATAAAGGATAGAAAATAAAATAAATAAAAAGATAGAGGGTACTTAACGCTCACGCAGTCTTGGATCGCAGCTTCGAAGGTGCGATGTAACACTACTGGAAGAAGAGCGCCAAACACAACGAAAAGATTTACTAAACTATGAACGAAACACTAAATAAGAAGTAAAAATATAATATGCACTGAAAAAGTAAACTAAAATAACTCAGAAGAGTAGCTTAAAACTACACGGTTGGAGCAGGTAGTACTCTGCGTCTCAGCAGGTGATCTCAGGAGAGAGAGAAGGCACGTCCGTCTCCTTTGACAGCTAGGCCAAGAATGTACACATTATAAATTTGTGTAAAAAATCGAAATTGCTTGATTAAAATAAGGTCAGCAAGAAAAAAATATCATAAAAAGTGCAACATTTTATGACAGGATCTTGCTATTTTCTATAAATAATTGCATACACAGTTACTTGTATTCACTTTGCTAAGATTCAAAACAGTGTCTTTTAATTGGCGATACAGAAACTTTCACGAGTTCAAACAAATAATATTCTTACAAAACGGCTTCATGATAAAATACTTACATTCTTAGTTAACATTGGTTGATTCATCAGCTCAGATAACATTTGAAAGAAAACTTCATTCATCAACACCGCATAAATGATATTATGCTTACATAGCAATAAAAAATGTACTAATAGAAAACTGAATCAGCGATGTCGATGCTTTGGTCGTTAGTCCAGGGTTGCTAGTTCTATAGCAATTCGGACCCTTGTTAACTTGGTCATTCAGAGAAAGATTACATTTATGTCATAATTAATTGTTGTTGTTATATAGAATGCAGTAATTTTCGTAATATTTTGACTGTTTTTATGCAAAAATTAGTATGTGATGCCATGTACAGAGAGCAGCGAAAACTCTCTTGGAGAGTAATGGACTCCTCCTGGATAGAGGAAGGATCCAGGGTTCGATTCCCAGCCCCATCAGACTTTTTCAAGTCCCCTTTTCCTTGGGATTTTTCGTGGGTGAACGCCCTTATGTGCAAAGTTCCTTAAACCTTCCTTGTAAAATCTTAAGTAGCACACAGTATGTTGTACCATTCCGAAAACAAAGGAAGAAATTCAATTGTTCAGATGCAGTTGCTGAATATAATTTTATTAATTTTGTAACCTCACAAAAGTTCAGATTATGTGCATTTAAAGTAGCTGTTAATCTAATCAAAATTTAAAAAGTTTAAAATATGGAGTTTTCCTGAATTCTTTTAATTTTTATTATTCAAAGGCAGAATGTGTCGAGTCAGTCACCTTATATTTAGAAAATTATCGTCAAAATGACTTTCTAAAATTAGAATCGACTTTTTGGAAGCTTTTAACCACTCACAGGATATAGAGGATATCTGAATGGAATAAAGTATCTATAAAAACCATTGATGTCCTCTCGTAATGAATCTGAAAGTTTATGTATAGAAGCTATATATTGGAGTGTTTTTTTACAAAAAAGTTAAAGAAATATAGTGAACACTAAAAGGAAAGAGAAAAGTGTTAAAGTTGTTTATATTTGTTGAATTGTTTGAGTTTTGCATTGTCGTTTTGTTTATTGGTGCTGGACTGTAGCAGACCTATTGTGTTCTCAACAAGTGACATTCTTTTGTGTTTTAAGAGTGATATATCGAACTCGAAAAAGGTCGATCGATATGACTGTATAGATGAAGTGCGGTTAAGAAGTGGCTAGCACGCCTTGATGTAAAATGTTCACTTTCAATTAAAAATATTCAAACAGGTTATGGGCCCAGGCTCGCGGAGTATTGCGAAATTTTAATTGAGGTGAATCTTGATTACGTAAGGAAATTCGTATCCGTTGGTGTTTGTGACGTATCGCAAAAAATGGAATTTGCGAAGCACATAAAACCGCTATCTGGAGAAGCGGATTGGCCAATTTGGAAAAGAAAGATACGTGATCTGCTGGACTACCATGAAGGAGCATTAGATGCTATCGACAACAAATTGGTAAAGCCTGAACCAATCGATGCATCAGTAGCTACAAATATCCAGATCAAGGAGTACAAGGAAAAGAGTGATTTGTACCGGAAGGCCAATAGCTATGCTAAAACAATGATTGTAAGCACAGTTACAGACGCAGTGTATCAGAAAATCATGGACAAGGAAACTGCACATGAGACCTGGGAAGCATTGAAGCAGCAATTCGAGGCAACATCTCAGGACCAGTTATTCAAGATTTGTACCGACTTCTTTGCATTCAGATGGACTACAGGGGATGATGTATCCACTCACATTGCCAAGTTGAAATCTCTTTGGAATGAGCTGAACAGTGGACTAAAAGCTAAGGATAAACCAGAGCTACCGGATTTAATGCTGGTATGCAAAACCTTAAATATTTTGCCTAACAAGTTTGAGACGTTCCATTCAAGCTGGATGTTGTTAACAAAAGACGAATCACGAACTTTTGATGACTTGACAACTCAGCTTTGCATGTTTGAGAGAAATTTCAGGAAGCCTGTGGATAATGGAAACACAACTCAAGAGGCACTTGTGGCAAAATCCTCTTCATCAAGAGCTCATCAAAAGAGACAGGACCATCACTCAAATCAGTCTCATCAACCGAGCCAACATAGCAATCAGTCCCGGAATATCTGTAACTACTGTAAAGAAAAGGGGCACTGGGTAAAAAGATGCAAAAAATGGATTGCAGATGGACGACCACCCAAAAAGAATGCCATCACAGAAGGTAACTCAGTTGATACCAATATTGCATTACTCTCTGACATGATAGAAGTTACTGTTGCTGAAGCAAACGTTAAGGACTGGTGGTTTGATAATGGAGCAACAAAACATGTCACAAAGTGTAAAGATTATTTTGTGAGTTATGAAAGGTTCGAGAAACCATGCAAAGTAAAAGGCATTGGTGAACAAACAGTGTCGGCGCTTGGTAGTGGAACTATAAAAGTTGAGTCTACAATCAACAACAGCAAGCAAATAGTGACCTTGGAAGATGTGTGGTATGTGCCAGATGCCTCGAGAAATTTATTTTCTCTACTAGTAGCCCATGACAAGCAACCAAGAAGTAAATATTCCTCTACGCCAACCAATTGTTATTTAGAAGTGGATGGTAAAGTGATTATTACCGGTGCACGTCAATTAAATGGGACCCTTTTCCTAGCAGATTTTCAACCAGTTGCACCCGTTCAAGATAATGAGATGCAAGCTGCTTTTGCCGATAGTTTGACTCTGCAGATGTACCACGAGCGTTGGGGGCATCAAGACAAAAGGCATGTTAAAGATATGCTAAAAAGAGAACTGGGCATCAACGCCAAGATGGAAGATGAAATCTGCGAACCCTGTATCTATGGAAAAGCTCATCGGAAACCATTCGGGATAAGGACGAAAGCAGAAGCTCCAGGTGAACTATTGTCAGCAGATGTTTGCGGTCCTTTTGCTCCGTCTTTCTCCAAAAAGAGGTATCTTGTAGTATTCAAGGACAGTTACTCCAAGTTCAGATATAGTTACGTAGTGAAAGAGAAATCAGAAGTGATAAATGTCTTACAGCAGATGCTATCACATGCCAAAGTGCAGGGTCACCAAATAAAAGAGTTCCTAAGTGATAACGGTGGAGAATTTGACAATGGAGCTGTCAGAGAACTTCTTTCCATTAATGGAATAACTCAACGACTTACAGCGCCGTACACACCCGAACAGAATGGAGCTAGTGAGAGAGATTTCCGGACAATAGTGGAAATGGCGAGAACCTTCAAGTATTCCAATTTGGAAGTCACCTTTCCTGAAGCAATTTGGGCAGAGCTAGTCACCACTGCTGTTTATGTCCTAAACAGAACAGGGAAGTCTTCAATAGAGGGTCAAACTCCGTATGAAGTTTGGTTTGGGAAGAGACCAAGAATCAAGCACATGAGAATCATTGGCTCTATCTGCTACATACACATTCCTAAAGAAAAACGAAGAAAAATGGACGAAAAAGCTATTAAAGGAGTTCTTGTTGGTTACAATGGCGACGAGGGATATAGAATATATCTCAATGAAAGTCACAAAGTTGTCATGTCTAGAGATGTGACATTTTTAGAGAAACCTTTCAAAGGAAGAAAGGAAGTCAGCTCATCCCTTCAAGACACAAGCATAAAAACCAGCAATCCTGAATATGAAAACTTTCAAGTACCATTTATGACTCAGCAATCAACTCCATTCAGTCGATGTCAAAACCCAAGAGATGAACCGGAAGATCTCGAAGACACACGAGAATATCATGAAGACACGCAAGAAGATCATGAAGAAGATACCCAATATCAAGGAAATGATCCTGAAGATATTGAGGATAGAGGCAATGAACCTGCAACAAGACTTCGTGATCGTACCATATTGAAGAAACCAAGTTACCTAGATGACTACGTTTTGATAACAGAAGAGTTTGAAGAAGGAAACGAGGACCCTCAGTCTTATGAAGATGCCTTGAAAAGCAGGGAAAGCTTCGAGTGGAAGAAAGCCATGGATCATGAAATTGCAGCATTGGAAGAAAATCAAACCTGGACCTTGACAGATCTTCCTCCAGGTGCAAAAGCAATTCCATGCAAGTGGGTCTTCCGACTCAAGAGAAAACCTGATGGCAGTATCGACAAGTACAAAGGAAGACTTGTTGTCAAAGGATTTAGTCAACGTCACGGCATTGATTACAGCGAAACTTTTAGTCCAGTGGCAAAGATGGGTACAATTCGTTCAATTCTTAGCATCGCAGCTAGTGAAAAGATGCATTTGATACAGTTTGATGTATCAACAGCATTTCTGTATGGAGAGCTTGAAGAAACCATATTCATGAGACAGCCACAAGGATATGAAGACGGAACCAACAACCCAGACAACACAGGATATGTAATACATCTGTATTAAATAAAGAATACGCAGGAAATACGTCACGAGATACATATGTATAAGTTGGAATACGCGCGAAATTCGTACGTATATTTGACGGAAAAGTGGCTCAAAAGTTCCATCAGATGTATGTATACGCGCGTATTACGAATTGTAAAATTGAGTAGCCTTACGCGAATAATACATTTGTATGTGTACGTCAAATTTACAAATTGATATTCAGGCCTACATACAGAAACCTAAATGACAATATATTTGTGCAACAATTTCCCAGTTAACTGGGAAATTGTTGCATAATTAAATTATTAAATTAAATTTTCCATTTTCATACACTACTAAAATAGGCATATTAACAATTTTATTATTTTCCCATAGTCAACATTAATATTAAAATATTAAAATTAATACATGAAATACCAGTCAATATGAAAAAATGAGGGTCATGGGGTATGTAAGAAATTGAAACCAGCACATTTGGATAACATAAAATTTATTCATACCAAGATAATAAAAAATTAAATACAAACAAAATACAACTGTACATTGTAGGTAGGCATCCCAGGGCCAGTTACACTCAGTTTAAGCCACAAGATCAAGATTCAAACAAAGATAATAAAAAAATATAATACAAACAAACTACAACTGTGCATTGTAGGTAGACATCCCAGGGCCAGATTACAGGACAAATCTCTCATAGAACAATGGCTGCACTATCCCGACACAGCTGCTGGCTAATATCCAGCATTGGAAATAAGTCACACTTCAATCCAGGAAACAGATCAAGAGCATCATCCAAAATATCCTTGAAAAGGAGAAGCACAAGTTAAAAAAACATCTACACAAAAATATTAGGCCCTTTTTAAGATTTGCTCTCTTAATGAGATATAAGTTTGTGATCAATATATCACTAAGTGAATTAAATGCTTATATTGAGTATATGGAAATGTATTCAAAGCAGTAAGGTCATGTGAACTATGATGAAGTCTTCACACAGTCAATATGACAATTTGAATTAATGTAATGCCTCTAATGAACTTAAAGGTATATAATGGAAACTTCTCCAAATGAGTCAGGCCTATAATAAGCCTTAAGGTAATAAAATAATTTTTCACTTTTGGGAGCTCATTACTGATCAAAGCTATCTATAAAAATAGAGTGATATTTAGTCGTAAATCTCTATATGCAGAGCGTACAGACACATAACTTTAACTATTAGAAGCAGAGCTGCTATGCAACCTGGCAATCCACCATGATTATAACTACACAAATGTTTAAATTAGGTACTTACATTGGGACCAGCTGAAGATTCGAGAAAGCAGAAGGAGCATGAAAAAAATAATCATCATTAATGACTTCGATGTACACACGTTATCGTTCATAAAATGCACTACTTCAATAAGTACGTAAAGACTTAATTGAACTAAGGTTTAAGATACTTATAAAAGGTACATTTTTCTGAGAACAGAGGTAATTAGAACAAATACATTGGTCATTTAGCTAGTAGGAAAACAAACATTTATGTAAGATTGTTGAGAATAAAGTAATGACATTTTGAAGGTAACTAGCAAGGCTTGATAATTAAGGTTTTAATAACAAGGCTACTCCGATTTGATTACAGTCAACTCAACAAATGGCGATAGATAAACTCTGGATGCACGTACAGTTCATTTTCGTCGCAGCAGGCTTTATTTCGTTTTAAAATTTAAATTAGAAATAATAATTGCACAAAGTCGAATCAAGCACCAAAAGAATGGGAATAGAATAAATATTCTTATTTTGGTCGTGAAATATCGTTTACGAATCGAAATTTCGAGAATTTTGATAAAATGCGTGAATATTTTATCAAAATTTCGAAGTTGCTAACAACCCATATCCCCCTTGACAACGAAGGCGATTGTTTTAATTTTAGGTGGTACGAAGTTCACCGGTTCATCTAGTATAATCAAATATAATAAAATGAACGGAAATATCGTTTGAAGGAAAGCACAAAAGCAATAATAGTAAGGACGTATGAACGCGATGATGCAAAGCGAGCATAAGCAATGGTCAATAAAGTTCACACTAAAGTGCAAATTGCAAAGAAATTTTAAAAAACAATATCAATATATATATGATACATCAATGATTTTATATATAGTCTAACTAACTATAGTCACATTTTATTTAGCCGTTAAGACATTAAAGGAAACTTATGAAAACGATCAACAGGTGATCGATCATATCTGAGAAAATCATCTCATATCACATTGAATAAAAGAAATCACACATTACCTTGATAAATCAGGAACAGGAAACCACTGGATCACGATTTATGAAAACGCCCGAACACAGGCGAAGGGAAGCCAAACTCCAGATTGCATGAGGCTGACGACGAAGTCAACGAAATTCGTTGATCTTGATGAATTCAAAATTCATGAGTTCCGAGATTGTGCCGACAGATAGCGTTACCGCGTTACAATATGTGCACTCCGTACGCTCACTTCCACTTAAAATTAAATTTGTGTGCCACTTCCGAGAATATATAATACATGGTGAACAGATCATTTAAATTAGGAAAACTTGCAAATTTGTTCTAGGTAATAATTTCCGGTAAAACTTAAACAAACATTTCTTAATGCGAAAATACAAGAAATATACGTATATGTATTTTTTGTGTATTTCTGAATCATTTTTACAAATGTATCCATGCATGAAAAATACATAATGTATTTTTCATATATGGATACATATGTATAAATGCTCAATAAATACAAATGTATTGCAAATGTAATACAATTCATAAATACATATGTATGCATCCAGTTAAAATACATCACAAATACATATGTATATCCAAATGTGTGTTGTAGGGGAAGGTGTGCCAATTTAAGAGGAGTCTTTATGGCCTCAAACAAGCACCTAGATGCTGGAATAAACGTCTTGGAGCTTTTCTTCAACAACATGGATTCAAGGTCAGTAATGCTGATTCATGTTTGTATATTCGAGAGAGAAATAATCGAAAGCTCATACTTGTGATCTATGTGGATGATGGTCTTCTAGCTGCAACAGATTTACAAGAGATGGAAATTTTCATTGAAGAGTTGAAATCAGAGTTCAAGATCATTTCAAAGAAAGCAGATTATTTTTTGGGATTAGAAATTAAACAAGAAGAAAATTTTATTAAAATCAACCAAAAGACATATGCTAAGAAAATTTTAGATCGCTTCAATTTTTCAGAATGCAAACCAGTTTCTACTCCAATGCTTAAAGGTGCAGAAACTACCTCACCAGGGAAAGAAGGCAAGTCAACAGAATTTCCCTACAGACAGGCTGTTGGAGCACTGATGTACCTGATGCTTGGCACAAGACCCGACCTGGCTTACAGTATAGGTTTTCTTTCAAGAGCACTTGAAAATCCAACTCAAGAAGACGTTGTACGAGTCAAGAGAGTTTTTAGGTACATAGCAGGGACTCTAGACCTTGGGATAGTATATCGGAGCAATGTAGATGTAGGACTTTTGGAAGTTTACAGCGATGCAGATTTTGGAGGATGCATGAAGACAGGGCGTTCTACCTCTGGGGTCATCGTTAAGTATTCAGGAGGAGCAATTTCTTGGTTAAGCCAACGACAAGCAGTTGTGGCAACCTCAACAACTGAAGCAGAAATCATAGCAGCGAACGAGGGAGCCAAAGAGGCAATTTGGCTTAACAGACTATTCAGAGGGATCATAAAACTCAAAGATGTTCCAGTCATACAAGTTGATAACTCTGCTGCAGTGAGATTGTCTCAAAACCCTGAGTTTCACCGCAGAACCAAACACATATCTATTAAGCACTTCTTCATTCGAGAGAAAGTAGCAGAGAGGAAACTCAGTATTCGACAAGTATCTACTGAAAACCAAGTAGCTGACATAATGACGAAACCATTGCAGAGACCACGCCTGAAAATTCTGTGTGTAAAAATGGGACTTGAGTAAAACAGAGAATGGACAATGATTAGCATTTTTTAAATTTAATTAATTCAACAAAATTAAAAGGGAAAGTGTTAAAGTTGTTTATATTTGTTGAATTGTTTGAGTTTTGCATTGTCGTTTTGTTTATTGGTGCTGGACTGTAGCAGACCTATTGTGTTCTCAACAAGTGACATTCTTTTGTGTTTTAAGAGTGATATATCGAACTCGAAAAAGGTCGATCGATATGACTGTATAGATGAAGTGCGGTTAAGAAGTGGCTAGCACGCCTTGATGTAAAATGTTCACTTTCAATTAAAAATATTCAAACAAAAAGGTAACTACAGTTTGTCTTATGCTGTTGTATTTTAGGTGCATTCCTCTAGCCACTTAGGATATGTTTCATTGAAAATTGCAGCTTAAATAGCAATTGAAATTTTAATTTATCTTCGAAATAAGATATGGTAATTACATGAAATTTGAAGAAATATAACAAATACGGAATCAATTAAAGATCAAACTTCCTTGCAAAAATAAATGAGAAATCTTGAATGTTTGAGAAGATATAAAGTAGAGAACATCGATTTTAACTGAACAAAGAGCACAGCATTGAATGTTTACTTCTACGCTCAGTAATGTGTATTTCAACATTTCACTTATCTACAAAGAAAGGGTTGAGGTGACTTTGCACATAAAGGCGTGCACCCAGGAAAATTCCACACAAAGTCCCCAAAACGGATTGACAAAATGTTCTGGCCGAGTAGCATAGATGGTTAAAGCAGCCTCCCGGATAGAGGAAGATCCTGGGTTCGATTCCTGGCCCCGTCAGACTTTTTTCCAGTTTTCCTTGGGATTTTACTTATCGTTTTTGTACTTCTGCAGTACCTTGCTTGAACATAGAGCTAGATTCTGTGAATCAAAAATCTTTGGTCCTACTTTCATTGCTTGTCACTCAGTTAATTTTCATTAGACGAATTTGCAATTTGTGTACATGCTAGTAAAGGATGTGTACAGCATATTCATTATGAAAAATTATTTTTATTTTGGTAGTTGCAATAATAGGTAGGTAATAATGTAAAATTCTGCTAACGCTGAAACGAAGAATTCGATTAAAACTGAAGTTATACCGTTTTCATCGCAAGAATAACATGAAAAAATGTTCACATTAAGTTACTACAACATATCAGTATAAACAGTAGTGATTGATATTTCTTACCATTTTTTCCCATATTACAACTTGCGCTCCTCCACTCCTCTACTTTGCCCAGCTTTCCCCTGCTCTCACAGCCGACCTGCCTGATACGATCTTGCTGATTTACCGAAAAATTTAAATAAATATCAATCGATAGTGTTGATATTGCTATGTTTTAGTCACTTTGATGTACTTATTGGCATTGATGTCATTATTATGGTTCCACTCCTAATTCAATAGATCTTAGTTCCGAAGTTAGCTGAATTTTACAACATTGTCCACTTCTACTACATATGACAAAATTTAAACTATTGTTTTATACCAATATTTTGACAATATTCTTGGCTAATATATATCCTGATTAAAGTTTACTAAACCAAAAATTAAGTGAGTGGCAATCGGCAAAAGTTGGACCACCGAATTTTCATCACCAAAATGGGGTAATTTTCTGAAGTACAGTACAGTATAAGTACAGAAACTACAGGTAAAACATTAAAATGTCAATCAATGAGCAAATAAATAAATTTTCTATCATGTGAATTTTATTTTATTGAAATCGGTGGACTATACTTGAAGCTATGACTTCAGATTTGACTGATTTAGAGGCACTCGGTGTCCATTGAAATGTCGTGTAGTATTTTAATGTCGCTAATTTCGCACTCAGTAACACAACCTTTATTGTTAAAACGTAAATGTAATGTCTCGTTATTGATGCAAAACAAAATTAGGGGACTCACCGCTCTGTTCAATATATTATTCTCAAATTGTTATGAGTAGGAACATACTCACTGGTCAACGGCTCACTATACAAATGTAGGTTTTCTTGTTGCCAAAAACGATGTAATATTCAAGCTAAATACTAACCAGGTGTTAAAAGTGGACATACTTCAAATTCTGATCATAATACAGGAAACACAAAAATTGGGTATTTTTTATATGATATTTAAGACTTATTAAGAGCATTATTTTATACATTAAATTCAGTGAATCAGTTAGCATACGTTAGATTATCAATGGAAGCTTTTCAAAAAATTAATTAGATCAGAGCTTTTGACAAAATAAATGAAATTCTAGTTCCAGTAAAGAGTGAACGTGATCTCCAAGAGGCATCGAGCAAACGTTGATGTGAAGTAATCTCAAAAATAGATGGTTACTTCTGATAGTTCGTTTCAATGTTTATTAGAAAAGCTAACAGGTTAGATTAGGTAATGATGCTGGTGTTACTACACCCCCCTGCCATACACCAAAGGCAGGGTGCATATCTAATTGGGGTAAGTCTGGCCACCTTTTATATATCAGCGACCTTCAAGAAATGCAGGCAGGTTTGTCTAGCTGAATGAGCTTTTCAGTGAAAATGTATCACAATGTGGAAAGTGTGAAAATCTTCCCCTATCTCCTAAAGGAGCATTTTTCTTTCATTTTGATGACTGAAGCCACAAACGTTTGACTGTTCATTAGCGAGAGGATATCTTTCAGTAACTCAGTGTGATTCTGCCAATGGACAAGGAAGTCATTGCTATATTTTGTGTGTCAAGAAGTATGAAATTAAATAAGACATGGAGTAATGTGGATAAGAGAAAATAATTAAATGGCAATAACATTTCAAAACATTTTAGGCAGAATCATAGTATTTATTACTGTAGAGTATTTTTACGTATTATTTCGCAATTTTCTTCTTGTTTTGGGAGGCAAATATTCAATAAACGTCGGTGTTAACTATCGTAGTGCCCGAAAATACCCCCCCATCACTTTTATGGCCGATATTTTTTCAAAAAAAAAAAGGGGGCTTATATTCGGACAAATACAGTATATTATACAAAAAAATGGTAAAAGTGAAATTTTACCCAACAAAAATTTAAATCTCCAAACTTTTAAACTAAAATTAAAGAAATATCTTCCAGAAAAAAAACATTTTACTCTTTAACTGAATATACGTCAAACTAGAACAGACAACTACCATTCCAATACAATGTTTTCAATTTCATTATTTTAATTTATTGCATACCATGTAAGTGTGTTTGTTTTTGCTTTTGTACTTTCATTTGATATATTGACTTGTCACATGTCTATATGTTAAGACCCAAGTGATCAATAAAATTATTAATAACCTTGGCCACAACATTCCGTGTCTTCTGCAACCAATTCATAGCCAATTATCTTATCTTCCTCGGACTTGTAAACTAACGCTTGCTTGACTGCCATTTCATCGAAGATTAGAGTGCAATGCCTCCGTGACATTTTTTCAACAAATGACGAAAGATGTTCAAAGATATGGACATTGATACCCGGCTGGAATGAAAGGAGCTTAGTCAGGGTTCTTTTAGATGTAATAAAGAACGTAGGACCTTATACTTTTTAGGTCTTTATGTAAAGATGGAGAGGGCAATGATTTTTTCCCTTTTAGTCCATCTTCTACCTCTAGGCTTCCATTTCCCTGCTCATAGAATAGAACTCAAAATGATAACGCCGGCTGGAGATAACTGCTGTTCTAAAGGCTGTTTTACACAATGCAATTTCCGGATGAAAATTTTTGTAATGACGCAGGAAGTAGAGTAACCAAAAAGTGTATTGGCGTTCGTCTAAATGGGTCTTAGTTTTGTTGCAATAATTAATTTAAAATTGGCAATCTGAGTATAGGCAACCATGCGTTACATGTATATGCTAGACCAAATCCGTAAGGAATAAGGCTCCCGGATAGTTATGTGGACAGCGTGTTTACCTTTGGTGAAAGCGGTCCAGGGTTCAAATCCTGGTGGGAACCAATATGCAAAAGTACATTTTCATTAAGTAAGATACAGAAATTGAAAAAGATGAATTTGAAGCCAAGGGGCTGGAAATTCAATAACGCCCAAAAATTAAGAGGGCATACAGTTATGCTGTTTTTTTGTAAGGAAAAACCTGCTGTTTTCAAGTAATTCTCAAATATTTTTAAATTTATTTTGATATATATTTACCTTGTTACTCAATGATAGACATAATAATTCCATTATTTCACTCGATATCCAATAGAATAACCTTATTTCAACCAAATGAACTTCGATGACAGAGAGCCTCACTAAAAGTATGAATAATGAGAGTATAATAATAATAGTAGTCTTTATTTAGCAAAAGCTATTCACATACAATATATATCATCAACAGAATAGGATAAAAACTAAGTCTACAAAAGTACAAAAAAAAAAGATTACAACAGTTTTTTCTTATTTTCAATCCACTTCCTTGCTTCATACTCAAAGCCATTCATAGAGTGAATGGCCTTTATGTGATTTTCCAATGAATTATACAACACTAATCCTCTAAAAAATACAGAATTCTGAGAAACAGCCTTGCTCACATATGGTATGTGAAAGTCCTCTTTTGTTCTCGTGTCATGGCCATGAATATCGCAATTTATTGTTGTCACTTTCTTCAAATAGGAAGGCAACAATCCAATTTTTATTTTATGAATAAATTTTAAGACTTCAAAGTCCAACATTTGTTGGACGTTGAGCCAGTGTAACTGTTCAAGCATTACATCAATTTTTGTCACATTTGAGAATAATTCTCATCGCTCTATTTTGCAATACCTGTAACCTTCTTGCATCACAGCCTTTCAACATATAAAATATGGTTGGACAATATCGAAAGTGTGGTGGTAACATTATAAATTTTCTTCATACTTTCATGAAACATGAACTTTCTAATTCTTGATAAAAAACCTATTTTTTTGGCAATTATTTTAGAAATATAATTGACATGATCATCAAATTTTACATTTTTATCAATGATGACGCCAAGATATTTGGTGCTATCAGTGAACTTCACAATCACATCATCAATAATAATATTTACTTTCAAATCCAGAGCCAGTTGATACTGAGAGTTTTTCCCTAAAATCATTGCCTTTGATTTGAGAATATTCATTTCTAGATTATTTACACGAAACCATTCACTAGTAGGATCAGATCCTCATTCAAACTATCAATAACAGTGTTTATTTTGGTGTCATGATAGTAAATCTTTGTGTGATCTGCAAATAAGTGATATTTGCATTTGCACAATGCATTTGCTATGTCATTAATGTACAATATAAATAGTAAGGGCCCCAACAGACTTCCCTGGGGTACCCCATGCATAACTTCTTGTTAGTCTGATATTACATCATCGCATTCCACAATTTGACTTCTATTAAAAAGATAACCTTCGAGCCATTTAATTACTATCCCCCAAATCTATATATGTCCAGCTTCTTTAAAAATCTTTTCGTATCAACTGTCTCAAAAGCTATTTTTAAGTATAAAAAAAACCACTCCAACTATTTCCCCACTTTCAATATTTTCCTTCCAGTCATGAAACACACGCTGTAGAGCACTTTTACAGCTGTATCCTGTTCTAAAACCAGATTGGTACTCAGCTAAGATATCATTTTTTATTATGAACTCAATCATTTGATTGTACACTACTTTTTCAACTGTCTTACTTATTGTACTTAACATATTAATAGGTCTGAATTCCTCCATGTTCTTTGTCCCTGCTATTTTTCTAATTGGGACAACAGTTGAAATTTTCCATTTGCTTGGAATAACCCCTGAGAGTATGTAAAAATGCTTTCTCGAATCATTCAGTATTTGTTGGTGATGGTTTATGATTATAGCAATTAATAGGTGTTTTATAGTTTTGTTTCAGATCAATAAACAGTCAGCTGTGACTGCATATACGTCGTAAAGAAAGAAAATTTTGGAACAAGGCTGTTAATGATATAGAGGTTTGAAATCTCCAAAATCCGTCTTTGTCAGCACGTTTGGCATCGTAAAGTGCGGCATTCCTTTCTCGCTTTCTCGGATAACTGGGAAGTAAGAGGAGGAACGCCGACAAAGACTGTTTTTGGAGATTACAAACCTCTAATATGAATCTTCTTGAACATATATGTCGGCAATTCCTTGGTTACTGAGAAACTTTCCAGATCTAGCATCTTTCTGGACGTAACATCTGGCTTGAATGTACTAAAACCTACCATTTATCCAAATAGGGAGGAATATTTGAAAACAAACCTCCTTCAGTTGGAAAGTACAGGCCATGGTGGCCGAGTGGTTAGCGTGCTTGCAGGATATCCCGGGTTCGAATCCCGGCTAGTCGGATTTTTCCAGTTAGGGAATGGTCTTGCGTGATTGTTATTAACTATCAATGTCAAAGTACTGAAAATGGATGTTTGTGGGGTATATGGGATAAATAAAAAATTAAAATGAGAATACATGAGAAACTTATGGCCACTTAGAGTGGGACTACCGAGCCAAAGGCCGACAGGGGCGTGAGCACATGTGCACATTTGTGTTTGAGTATTGTTCTTAGTCGTCTTAGTCTTAGGTGACCTTTTTTGTTTCTTCCAACACATATGGCACTTGCGTTTCAAACTTGATTATAGTTGTTGTAATCATTTTCCATTATTGTGATAATTTTAAGTTCAACGAATCTTTAAATTCAATTAATTTTAATCAATAATGGAATATTTGAATTCAGTGTTAAAATATCAATGTTTATTGAAGTCTGAGATTCTATTTAAGGATTCTGATATTGATGACTTTTAGTATCAATTAGCTCATGAAATTTTATTAGAAATGCAATTAAGTAAAATAATGTGTGCATAGGTTTTTCATTTATAGTCTTTACTATTGCAATAAATCATCACATTTGAGATCTTTTACAAAAATTGGCTGAATATTGCCATAAAAACGACAAAAACACACATGGGCATACCGGCTTTCAATCTCTCAAAGATCAATCTTCTATCAAATCTCAACACTTTTCAATTCTCTCTTATCCAATAACCCTGCCCTTGAACTGTTTCCCCCATTAATTCACTCCTTTCTTCCATTCATTAATCTTTGCTCTTTAGCTTACTTTGTTGTCTCGAGTTTCACCTTTTTCCCCCATATTTTATTTTATTATTTTTCCCCCATCATTATTCTTTTTTTCCTTACATCTCCTATTTTAACTTATTATTACTATTTTTTATTATTTCATTTTTTCTCATTTAATTTAAATCACTAACATTTTTTTCCTCATTTTATACAAATTTTTGGTTGCATTTCAATGCTCCTTTGTTGATATTTATAAATATGTTTATTTCTATTTTTGTTGTACGATTCATTGTAATTGGCCGAAAATGTTTACTATATTCACTCCCTGTCCAATTAGTATCGATTTTATAATCTGGTTGGTAATCTCTCAACAGAGAAACAAAGAAAACATTTGTATTTTTCCACAAAATATATTTGGACGACTAGTTTCGGCTGCTCAGCATTATCAGGTCTGATATTGGCGAGCAGCCGAAACTCCACGAAGTATGGCCAGAAGTTATTTATTATATCTCTCAACAGTTGATGTCTGTTAAATGAAAAGTTCTGCTGTCTTTAGGGTTATGTCTGGAAACACGACGTCTCTACAGGAAACATAACTCGCTGCTTTCCGTTGTCATATTCAAAATTATTTATTTAAATTGAAGTAAAAATTAATCGAGTCAAGATCTTGGACCAGTGACATCAAATTGAGTTGACAGGTGCTGATAACCCACCGATAAAGCTCACTGTTGGAGCATTCTGGAGGTGATGTGATCCATTCCCTTTCTTGATTCACAAAAACTATCATATGTATATTGATTTATCATTTGCATCATAACGAATGGTGTTCCTCCATTTGTAATATACCCACTCCACATCATTACTTGAAATATGATTACAAATAATTGTAAACCTTGTCTTTTTAAGGTTTATAGCGACCATTTTGGATGTTCCCTAGCAAGATTAACAACCTCAATATTCACATCCAACAGAACATGAAGGTACTTTAGATATTTCGGTGATGTCTCATTGGAATCACTGCTATCTTCTTTTGAAGAAGGTCTGCTAATATCTGCTTCTGCTCCCTCATCGCTATCATTCACGAATTCTGCATCTTCATTTTCAAGAAATAATATATCCTATTCTATATAAATATTCTCCTGCAAGATCTCCATGAATCTCTCAATGGCTTCCTCCCCAAGTAATGTGCCTTCTACGATATTTTAAAACTTAAGAGATTTTCAATAACATTCATGGCAGTTAAAGTATCTTAACCAAGGAGTTGCCAGCATATAAGTAGTCAGAGCATATTGTTTACTATCCGACACACAACTATAAAGCACCTAGCGATTGGTATAGTTATTAAATTCCAGAAGTAATTTGCTACTTTTAGTTATGAAATTCTGAATCAAAGTTTCAAAAATCAAAAATTCCGAAGTCAAGTTCCTTTTACATTCTTAGGGTAGTCGTGAAATAAATGATAGTGCTTGCGAATGCTACTGTTTCAAGTACAAGAAGACAGTTAATTTAATTAGTACCAACGAACAATGAATGACTCGAGAAAACATTTTTATGTACTCTCATTCATAATACATTTAGCAAGGCTCTCCGTCATTGATGTTCATTTGGTTGAAATAAGGTTATTCTATCGTTTATCGGGTGAAATAATGGAAATATCCGCCTTATGTCTATCATTGAGTAAGAAGGAAAATATTTAACAAAATAAATAAAAATAATATTTGAGAATTACTCGAAAACAGCGGGTTATTCCTTACAGATTTAGTCTAGCACTGCAGTATAATGCGCGGTTGCCTACACTCAGATTGCCAATTTTCAATTAATTATTGCAAAATAACTAAGACCCATTTAGACAAATCCCAATACAATTTTTTATTACTCTACCTCCTGAATCACCACCAAAATTTTCATAAAAATCCCCGGACAAAAGTGAGAGTCTCCCCGTGAGAGTCAAGAAGATGACATGAATCAATCTAACTCACAATTCATACCTGAAGCAACAATAGATAATGTCAAAAAGATTGTGTTGGAAATAAAAAATAAAGGTCCAGGACTTGAGAACATTAGGATAAAATACATAATCACACCACTCAACTCAAACTTGTCACAAACGCTATATATTGTAGCCTGAACCAAGATACTCTACCAAAAGAATTAAAAATAGCTCTTGTAAAACCAATTTCAAAAGCTAAATTAAGAATGACTTCAATAACTTCAGACCCATCTCTATTTTATCCTGCATTGATAAAATATTAGAGAAACGCATAGCCTGATGAACTACACCTTAAAATATAAGCTTATTTCTGAGTATCAGTGAGCCTTTCAACAGAGTAAGGGGACTAAAAATTTATTGCAGGATTTTGTGAATTTCATTGATAAAAATCTAGATAGAAATGACAATGTGATCATTCTTGTTCTGGACTTAAGTAAGGCATTTGACATGGTCAGTTTTGACATTATGCTAAATGAAATGAAAAAAATTGGTGTGAGAGGAAAGCTATTAAATTGGTTTAAGAACTATGTCAGCAATAGACAAATGACCATCCAATTAAATAATTACTACAGTGAAATGAAAAACATCAATGGTGGAATTCCTCAAGGATCTGTGCTAGGACCTCTTCTCTTTATTCTATATGTTAATGATATATTTTCTATAATGAAACATTGTAAAATATTTATGTATGCTGATGATGTTGCACTTTTCTCTGCTCATGAAAACTTTGAAACATCTACCATGAACAGTCCTGCCCAAAATTAACGCAGCACCTCCCTTGCGATCCTAATGACCGGTTAGTGCTGCATTAATTTTGGCCAGGAGTGTACATAAGGGAAGACCTAAACAAGATTGTAAAATGGTGTCATGACAACGACTTATTAATTAACGAAAATAAAAGTTGTACTAGACATAAAAAATAGGCCTCTCATAAGGGACAGATTACACATAAAATTCCATAATCATTCTGCCTGCATTTGAAAAATTGTAGCAATATAAAAACTATTTCATGTGATTGCCACGATATAAAACAAGTATCAAACCACAACTACCTTGCTATCGAAATTGATGATAAATTTAACAAGCACGTTCATTTTGTTTCACGTAAATTAAAAAGAAAAAACTCTCATATCAATTTTATTACGTCAAGGACATGTTACCCTTAAAAACCAGAAAAATAATGTATTGCTCCCTTGCTGAATCTCCCTTAAGATATGGCATATCAATAAGGGGAGGAACCTACAAAACACACTTTGAGTGAGCAATAAAATTACAGAATAGAATGGTTAAATTTACCTCAAATGAAGCAAGTAGTGAAAAAAACTAACTTTATAAAAAAGGATATCCTTCCCTTTACACAACTTGACAAATATGTAATACTCGCTGATAATTATTTTAGTAATAAACAAAAAAATATTGTGCAGCAAAATAGTATGGTAAAAAGACCTAGAGGCAGATATCATATACCCCATTACTTTAACAATCATGGTGCCCAAAATTTAAATGTAGCCATTACAATAATTTTTAACCAACTTCCTCTACATCTTCATGGCCTGGAAAGGCTAGGTGAGGTAAAGAAAAAAAATTAAAAAGTGGATTTTCCAATCTTGTTACCTGCTTCAGTAATTATTTAGTACATTCTTAACTATTTGTAAATATTATACTTTGACATTACTTATATATTTTTTAGTTTGGTTTGTAATCCGTTGATTTCCTGCATTATATTTATGTGTTTCTTGTCACCTTACTTGTAATTTATTTCTTGAATTAACATTTTGTACAAGCTTTTAACTCAATCATGTATTTTTCCTTTGTTTATTAACACAATCGTCTATCATCTGGCACCTCCTGATGAGCTTCCAAGCTCAGGAATACCTTATAGCTTCTCTTCAGTACTATGGAAATTTAATAATAAATAAAATAAAGTGCAAAAAAAGTTTAATACATTGAAAGTATAGATAGTTCCTTAACTAAATCTTAGGAATGAATGATGAGGAATATTCATCCTTTTCAAATCATATGAAAAGCATAATCATAGGGCCATATTGCTGTACAAACTTGAAATATTTTTATTAATATTTGGAGATGATAGGTGAGCATCTCCACTCCTCATCATGCTAATAATCCTCATTCCATGTACAGGACTTGGACGAGCGAAGTCTTTTTAGTGGTGGATACTCCAAAGCTTCTGCACACGTGGGCCTAGTCCAACAATAGAGAGGCAGTGGCTCTTGGGACATGCACAGAAAAGTATAATATTGTTGGTAAAGAGTAAACAAAAATTTAGTTTTGAAAGTAACGAAAATAAACAGAAATTGAAATTTGTTACTATGTAAAAAGTATGGCTGATAGTTGCCCTCAAAATCCCCATCTCCTCTACGTTTCCCCACTTGCATGATGCCACTAAATGGCAAAAAAAACTGCTGGCAGTGTAGAGATTTGTCCAGAATATACAGTCAAACACATAAATCATCTGAACCCAAGTTACCTAAATGGATTACCATTTTTAAGGCAAACTTTACTAACTTTGAATCCAGTTGCCGTAAGACTTGGCCTTAGTTAATTCCACATTTTCTCTCAAGACATAGCAAGTGAGTGCAGCATCACAGCTTAAGAAAAATTGAGTTCAAGTGATTTTTCTCATTGCAATCTGTTCTTTCCACTACATTTGTTGGAATAATTCCTTCTAACTAGGACAGCTAAACAAATCAACCCAGATGTTTCTAGTCAAAACAGTATGTATGGTAAGCTTACCAATAAGGCAGTGGATTAAATATCTTTGTACAAGTAGTCATAGGAATTATCAGCAGCATATTATGTTACAATTATTTCTATTCTCAAGATCTTCCATTCAAGGATAATTGATATCTTGGTCAAATCTCTCCATAAATACACACCATGTCATAAATTTCATTTTTGAGCAAATGTTAAACTATTATACTGATGATGTTTAGCCACTTACTAACTTTAATTACTAGCTTGATAATAGAGCAATAATAATTTAGAATAACAATGAAAATTATCAAACAATGTGCTTGTCCTCTAAGTGATTTACCTTTCAAAACTATGTGTGTGTGGTAAAACATACATCTCCCTTCCTGATGCTACAACCGTGTCATGTTCAAAGGGTTTACATGTTCCTTTTTCTTAAAGAGCTTTACTGGCTGGAACTTTGTTCCTGGTCAATATATTGACCTCTGTGGACCTTACCTATAGGTAGGTGTCAGAAAAAAGGTAGTCCATGCAGTGCCTGTTTCTCAGTGAGGCATCTCCTTCCCATATACTAGGGCTACTTTGGTAGAGTTATTTTCAACAGGGAAAATACTAACCACAAGGGTGTTGCAGTAGCGTTGGACAAAAAAGCTGGAGAAGCTGTGATAGCAACTGAGCTAATGAGCAACCAGGTTAAGTCGGTTAAGTGTGAACTAGTAATCAGGGCTAAGGTGTGCTTACCAACTTATAATTACAGCGACAAAAGTGTAGAATTAGTGTATGCACTTATAGAAGAAGTCATAGAAAGGATTCAATGCAATAAAAACATCATTGTTGAGGGAGACTGGAATACTTCAATAGGACAAAGAAAAGATGGGGAAAAGTTGGAAAGATTAGATTAAAAAATTGAACCAACAGAGGACAAAATTTCTTATACTTTTGTAAGAGGAATAATCTGAGGAATAATCTATCTCCAACATCCTCTTTAAGCACCAAAACAGATACCAAATCAATTACACCATGCTATTAAAAAAGGTTTAGAAATAGTGTTAAAAACTTGCGAATGTATTCTAGTGCTGACTTAGGCTCGGATATTACTAATGATGAAAACTGAGCTTAAATTTAAAAAGATCTTACAGGCAAAATGTACAAAAAAATGGAATTTCGAAGCCCTATGGGGTAGGAAAGCTAGAAAATTTCACGAGGGAATGTATTAATGACAGGAAAGGAATGGAAAAAGATTAATAGCAGTTCAGGAAATTTTCTGGGGTTATCAACCAGGCCATGATGTTGGATGGTTCCAAGGATTTGACAACAACCTCTACTGACATTATAAATGTGTCTGTATATACCCAGCCTTCACCAAACACACGACATCCTTAAAAATGGCAGCAGAAGTTGTTGCTAAAATGTCGGAACCATCCAACATTATGACCCAGTTGATAACCCAAGAAAACTTCCGGAGCAGAGCACTGACAGAGTTCTGATGGGCTCTCCTCTTTCCCCTGCAGTGGCAAACCTTTCATTGGAGAATTACAAGGAGAAAGCTACGACCACCCTCATACGCAAAGGTACAACACCTTCTTTGTTGGCCACATGGAAAGGAAACCCTTGATATTTTCTTACAGCATTTGAACAACCAGCACCCAAAAATAAAATTTGCGATGTAGCAGGAAAAGAAAAACTGCATGCCCTTTCTGGACAATCTCCATACGCGAAGATCAGATTGGTAATTTGGGCATAGAGTTTATTGGAAGCCAACCATCACAGATTGGTATCTAAATGCTGGCAGCCACCACCATCCGGCCCAACTCAGAGGCATTCTTTAGACATTAGTCCATCAAGCCTATGCCATTACAAACCAGAATTCAAACACCTAAATACTACTCTTAAGAGAACAGACATCAACAGGGCCCTTAAGAGGAGAAACCGATTGCCCCCTCCCCTACATGTCGACTGTTGGGAAAAATTATCAGAATTTCAGGCCAACATCACATTACAATGGTCCACAAACCATACAAAAATTTTAGCTGCATCCTATGCAATGCCCAAGCCAGTCAGGGCCTAGAATTTCCTGAAGTCTCCAGTGTTCCCTGCAGATGCAGATCAACTTACATGGGAGAAACCTGCAGGATGATTGACACTCGCCTGAAGTAACATGAAAGATGCATCTGACTTGGACAGCAGGAGATCATTGAGATCTTCCTCGACAAAAATAGCATTAATTGTGACAAAGGAATTTCCCTCAGTAAAAACTGAAACCTAACAATGTGGAAAATCATACAACAGAAAATAAATGCAAAATTAAACATCCAACGAGAAGTGGTCCCCCAGACTGTATACATATCCAGCCTTCACTGTCCTTGAAAATGGCAGCCGAGGTTATTGCCAAAACGTTGGAGCCATACAACATCATGAAATATCTCATCATGAAGTATCTTCATACTTAGCCTATGTCTCTATCCATCCTGTTTTTGTTGGTGAATCTAAAATTAGTTAATATTATTTTCGAATTAATGATATGTAGATTGTCGGTACAGCTACAGTTCTACTACTTTTAATTTTTGCATTATGCAAGAATAAACATTCAAAGCTAAGCTGCCAACGTTTCTTTATCTGCCCAAAATTGCCTATATCTTCTTACGTAAAGTAAACAGTGTACCGTCGCATACAATTATTAACAATTCGGAAAATTCACCATCTTCCTGTTAAAACAATTTGCTAACATAAAAGTTTTAAAATATTTCGTTTTAAAGATTTTTGATACTCCAGTTCTTTTAGAGACTTATCTCTTCATCGTCACTCTATTAATAACCAATCTCATTAACAATTTACTCCCAACTCAACAAGTATCAACACATCCAAAGTTAGTCCTGAAATCAAAGCCAAGTATCTTACACTTGGCTTCCACGCAAGCGCCAGGAGATGCCCAAGCATTGAGCCGTTACCAACAGACGCAGAGCAGAAGTTTGGCTGCGGTCGTCCTGCTGAATGGCTAAGGAGAAGTTAAAGAAAAACGGTAAATATGCATCTGAAAAACAACACATTTCCAACTTTTTCCATTAAAACATCAAAGTCGATTAGCGTTCAATAATTGTCGAGGAAATGCTGTCTTTGAATCATAATAAGGTGAATTTCTAGATTTTACCCATAATAATAACAACTCGACATCACATCTTAAGGCCGCCATACACGGGGAAATATTTCCAGAAAACATTTCCAGTTATGGCCGACACTCTTTCCTGATTGGTCGAAAATAGAACATGTTCTATTTTCTACAGATTTCCAGTCCGCCATAACTGGAAATATTTGACTATCCTGCCACCTTGGCATCAGCACGGAGAACTTGTTGAGTAAGTAGAAATCATGACTTATGTATCGAGCATTCCCATTGGCCACTGTCGACTTCCGCCTAGAAAACGCCAATGGGGAAGAATTGAGGTAGGGCAGGGACGCTGTCTTCTGCTTTTCTGCTGTCCTCACTGATTTGTTTACCTTTTGAGGTGTTTGTTGATTTCAAGCTTTCGGTTTCGTTCTCGATCCAAATCACATGGACAAGTTTGCGAAATGTAAAACCGACGAATAGATATGCAATAAAACGGTATGTAGATATGAAAACCGCTTATGATAATAAATGAAATCAATCGAGATTGACCATCATCTTAAAAGGATATACTGGAAATGAGCACCGTCGATGGAATAACACTTTTGGACCATTTATATTTACTAGTGGTCGAAATTCAACCGTAATTCATTGAATTTTTAAGTCTGAACTATACTGAGGTTATTTTTCAAAGAGTATACCTTTATAATCATTGCTTATATATTTTTTCATTATTTTTCTATTACGTCAGCTGTGAGAGTGTACAATTACGTCAGTTACTCAGGGTGTGTTGTTAGCCTTCTTCGATACCTACGAAATTTAAAATTTTAATGTTAGTAACAATAAAAAGGACAATTACAGCCTGCAGTTTCATTAATTTCTTTATACAATTCATTGTCGCAGTTTTCATTTTCTTGGTTTATTTCCAAAAAACTCCGTAAAATCGCCGTAATTTTATCCCTATTATTTATGAATCAGTTAGCAAATGTTGGCATCTCAGTTAATTGCCACCTTTTTATAATTTTTGTCATAAGTCCCTACCGTTAATTTGGTATGGAGATAAAATCCTCGTATATTCTAAATGGAATAACGCTTTTTACTACCTAGCTATAGGGTGTACTGTAAAAGTAAAACGAAGTACACGTAATACTGGCAAAACAACTATTTAATACATATTATTCTTAATCGTAAGTTTACACGGTTTAACCTTCGAAAATTGTTCACGAGAATCTTGCGTGTGATAAGAATTAAGAATATTTTTATCGCATTTTGGATCATTTATATTTACTAATGATCGCTCAGTGGTCGAAATTCGACCGTAATTCATTGAATTTTTAAGTCTGAACTTTACTGAGGCTCTTTTGTCAATGAGTATACCTATGTAATCATTGCTTATATATTTTTTCATTATTTTTCTATTACGTCAACTGTGAGCGTGTACAAATACGTCATTAGGGTGTGTTGTTAGCCTTAATTCCCTTCGATACCTCGGAAATTTAAAATTTGAATGTTAGTAACAATATAAAAGACAATTACAGCTTGTAGTTTCATTAATTTTTAATACAATTCATTGTCGCAGTTTTAATTTTGTAGATTTATTTCCAAAAAACTCCTTAAATCGCCATAATTTTATCCCTATTGTTTATAAATCAGTTTGCAAATGTTGGCATCTCAGTTAATTGCCATCTTTTATAATATTTGTAATGAGAAAACGCATAAGCTCGGATTCAACAATCGCCTTGGTCGTAAACTTCCGTTCATTTTGCACTAGTTCTCGTAATTTCGACCTGAATACAATATACTACGACCAAAATAAGAGTCTCTATTCATTTTCCTTTCTTTTGGTACTGATCTCGATTTCGTACGACCATTATTTCTCATTTAATTCTGCAAAAGAAAAAATGTCTGCAATTGCGCTTAAGAAAGACCAAAACGTCGCGGATCCGCCATAACTGGGAATATTTCCTGGAAATATATTCCCAGAAAAATTTCCCCGTGTATGGCCGGTCCACCATATTGGATTTTTTGGAAACATTTCCAGGAAAGATTTCCTGGAAACATTTCCCCGTGTATGGCCGCCTTTAGGATGAATAAACTTTAATAAAAAAACAGAGTTTAGAGAGAAATGTTTAATCACAAGGCGCACTAAAAAGCTAATGGACGTTTAAAAGACATTTTTCGTCAGAATTTTTAGATTATTTATCAAATCAAAAGTTGAATAATGATGAAATAATTCGCAACGTTACCAATACTTTGATAAATTCGAAGTGATACGAAAACAGGACTGAGGTGAGATGATCTTTACACCAATTCTCCTATCTCAACCTACTTACAATCGTTAAAAGTGCTTCGACAACTTAAGTGATTTTCGCTCGTAGGCTCCCACCTGGAATCGAACCCAGGCCCGCTTATCGAAATAAGAGCGAGCACATTTTAAATGGAGTATCAACATTTAACTTCAAATTTGGTAAAGATCTCGATGAGCTACGTCAGGGAAAAAAATTTTCACCCCGTAAATACATAATAACTTGTCCCTTTACTTCACAAGCAGTAACGCATAATAAGTTGTATATTATTTTCGAAGGATAGTCGAAATGGAACCGGCTTTCTTGGGGGTATCAATTCTTACTTTCAACACTCGTATTCGAGTTGTGAGTTTCCATGGTTTGCATGGCCGTGGGTTCGATTCCGGAAGAGTAGGTGCCAAGTAAGGAAATTTGTCGTTAGATTTACCGACTTTTTCCTTCTTTTAACGATCTCTCACATTGATTCCGTCGACCCTCCTCTAACTAAACATAAAGCTGAAATAATTGTAAACGAAAAAAACATTGCATACAGCGACTAAAAGTTGTACAATTTACAGCAACTTAAATTTTTCTAATTACAGAACTGAAATTTTATTTACAGCGAACTATATGAAAGTATTTTGAAGTAGTTTTAAGCGATATTTTTTCTGTTTAGCGGTTTTCGACTAATTTTCCGGCTGCATCTAGCAACTTTTCAAGCATATATTCGCGTCTGGATAATGAAGTTCTAGGAAGGCATTAGTAGAAAAATCATTGTAAATGGAGTTCACCGAACGAAAGATTTTATTCTAATCAATCACTCCGGAAACAGATATATGCAAAGTAAACAACGGGAATTGCCACTAAAAACACCACATCACACACAGTCAATAAACCCTAGAAACCTGGCTGACACGGAGGTACAGTTTCGTTACTTTGTTGTTTTTGGATACATCCTAACGATCCTAACCAACATAAATATCTCACCTTGGATGTTATGAATTTATTATTCTTTACCTTTAATTTATAATTATGATAATCTTCATATAGTCTTGCGTCTAAGGGAGACAAATATTTATAACATCTTGCACTTCACTAGCTTTTGAGAACGCACTTCAGGAAGGAAGCGCATCCATTTGCTTTTTTACCTTTACACGTTGCAGAGGACGTTTCGACGTCGCTTTCTTTTCTGCACATGGTACTCCTGTCCCGTGGGATCATCGTCTGGCATTCGTGGATGAAGACACTAATTATTTTCTCGTATCTTTGCCAGTAATGGATCGCTGTTGGAAAAATTAGGCTGATCAAGCCAAAGCAGTGTATCGATAGTAAATATTTTAGTGAAAGTTGTATTTATGCTTTAGTAATTTAACTGTGAACCCTTAAGTGGCTGATAAGCATTGGTCCGCGCCATATTGACATGCTATCTTTGAATATCTTTCAGGACTCAGTCAGGATTTGTGGTGTTATAATAGTGGACTATTCATAAAATACAGGAAGCAAACATGTCGTCTTCAACTTACAGCTCGGAAGAAAATTCTGCTGACCGGAATGTGGAAATATGGAAGATAAAAAAATTGATCAAAAGTCTGGAAATGGCACGAGGGTAAGCCACTTGATTTCATACTAACCATAGTCTTGTAAATTTAACTCAAATTAGGTAAAGTAAAGTTTTTATAATTTAAGGAAATGTCTTGTTACTAATGTCAAATTCCACGTCATAAGGCGACACCTAATTTTGGTATGATTACGTCAGAAAACGAAGCGGGTGATTGTAAACAATGTTTTGTCAATCTTTTCAAGGAATGGGACCAGTATGATATCTTTAATCATTCCTCCGAAGGATCAAATTTCTCGAGTCAGTAAAATGTTAGCTGATGAATTTGGTACAGCATCCAATATCAAATCTCGGGTCAACAGGCTCTCGGTTTTGGGTGCTATCACGTCAGTGCAACATAGGTTGAAACTGTACACGAAAGGTAAGACCAACATTTTGATCATATTTGAGGGGTATCTTACGTTTCAAGCTCATCTCACCTGAATAAATTTTCTTTCAGTTCCTCCTAATGGTCTTGTTATATATTGCGGAACTATAGTTACAGAAGAAGGAAAAGAAAAAAAAGTAAACATAGATTTCGAACCTTTCAAACCCATTAATACTTCATTGTATCTGTGTGACAACAAGGTAAAAGTCATGAAAATATTTGCATAGTTGTGAATTTAAACCCACCATTTTATGGTCATCCCCATGCATCTATTTCCCACAGTTTCATACAGAAGCTTTAACAGCGCTGCTAGCGGATGATAACAAGTTTGGTTTCATCGTGATGGATGGTAACGGAGCTCTATTTGGAACTTTGCAAGGAAACACGAGAGAAGTCCTTCACAAGTTCACAGTTGATCTACCCAAAAAGCACGGTAGGTATATCATAATTAAATATATCTGAGAGTAAAAGCCTAGACGATGATTTAATTGCTTTTTGTCATCAGGTCGTGGTGGTCAGTCAGCTCTCCGATTCGCTCGTTTGAGAATGGAGAAGAGACACAACTATGTGAGAAAAGTAGCGGAGGTTGCAACTCAGTTGTTTATTACCAATGACAAACCAAACATAGCGGGACTAATATTAGCTGGTAGTGCGGATTTCAAAACTGAACTGAGTCAGTCCGATATGTTTGATCCGGTGAGTGTAGATTCATGATCATCATTTGTCACTACTCCTCGGTTGTAAGTTAGGAGCTTACCTTTTCGATTTGTATCGAGAAGTGTGGATTGATTGGAAGGTTGCTCCGCATTTGTGATATGACATTTTCGAGCGAAATAAATGGAATTTTGTAATTTAATGGTGTTTAACGCGGTGAAAATTATTCAACAGAGATTGCAAGCGAAGGTGATCAAACTTGTGGATGTGTCATATGGTGGAGAAAATGGTTTTAATCAAGCGATTGAACTGGCTGCGGAGTCTTTACAAAATGTGAAGTTCATACAGGAAAAGAAATTGATTGGTAAGTCTGATTTGTTTGTTTCCATATGTGAAATTTTATCTGGTACACACTGAGAAATTTAGTTGCCAAAAAGTGCATAAGCACTCCAATTATGTGGTTGAAATGTTCAGAAGGTAGTTGCCCTATTTGGGAATGTTTTGAAACAGTTTAGGATTATGTCAATGGTATTCCATAGAAATGGGAAACACAGTAAAATGTTCTACAACTTGGGTAAAAGTGAACTTTTTCCGAAAAAATATAGGTATTTACAATTAAATGCTTATATAATTGTTGGCCATGATGAGTACTGAGAGTACCCATGATGCAACTGAAGATTCCATTATTCAATTTTCTTTATGGAAAATGTGGATGTCAAGAAGAACAGAAAAGGCAGAGAGATAGGTCATTATGAGAATAATTTAAAAGCCACTGGGAAAATTAAAAAAATACGTAGTTTAAAATCTCTATTTCAGAGAATTAACACAACTATATTATTCAAACATTCTTGATCCATGATAATTGTCTTTTTGCTTGCAAATCTCCTTCTTTGTTGAAGTTTCAAGTGTGGATACAGATTACAATTCAGGAGTTAGCAGTACTAGGAAATACTTCCTGTAGTCATTCATCATTCCCAAATATTATTTTTACAGATGAAAAGAAATATTTACCAAATATTTTTAATTTGTTTATCAACACTCGTATCTTTCCAGTTTTTCTAAGGTGTTAAACATTTCCTGCAAATAGTTTAACTGCTTTGTGCAAAAGTATTGGTATAGTGCAAGTTTATTTTCTCTATAAGAGATTAGAAATGGTAGTGATTTTTCCAGAAATTAATATATTGTCATATTTTTTCTTTGGAACAATACAAAATCAGGTCAGAAATACTGCTTTGATAATAAAAATGAGGCCATTGTCAAGAAGGTAAACTGTGATTCCGTTTGTAAAAGTTGTGGGTACCATTAGATGAAGCATGTTCCCTCAGACGGAGAACAACAAGGAGTACACATGCAAATTAGTTCCTATCTGGTTGTGGAGGGACGTTCCACTGTTGGGTTTTCAGCTGATACTATTTTTATATAAATCAAAGCCTTAGCCAATCAGGTTGATGGTTAAGTCAGGATATTAACAGAGAAATGGAGAGATTAGGGTATAGATTAACTCTTTCAAATGATATTATTCGGGGTGAATAAATAATCCGAATATTTTGGTTTCTTGTGGAAATTTGGAGTATGAATAGTTCAGAGCTAAATATTCAGTAGTTAAGTTCTTGGGAAGAAAATTTTTAATATATAATTATTCGTGCAGCCTCTGTGAGGTAAATTTAATGACTGTAGAATTTATATATCTTGGAGTTACTCTCACAAGTAATTTATCATGAAGTACTCACATCCACAATATGTGTGGAAAAGCATTTAAGAAACTCAGCTTCGTCAAGAGAATAGTAGCTATAAGTGATTTTACTTAGCATTAGTTGGGTCTCATCTTGATTTCGCATGAGGTGTACGAGACCCTGCTGTCAAGTTTTGTATTCAGGAGTTTTGAAAGGTACAACGGTAGGCACTTTAAAGCAGTTAGTGCTTCTCAGTATGTGAAAAGGGATTGATTAAAAGATGGTAGATTAATGCAAGGGACGAATTCCCCAAGTAAAGAGAAAGTATGTCCTCTTAAGATTAATCCACATGATAAATCAATTCAAGAACTTTTTTTATCTGCAAAGGATAATTTAAAGCAATTGATTAGGAAAATAAGAGTAATGGTGCTTGTACCCCATGCGAAAAGGTGGATTGCAGGGTTCTTACATTGACAAAATCATTTGTCGTGAAGGTATCCATTAGGCTGGTATTTCCTCTTCAAGGAAGTGCAAAGTGAAACAATATATCAGGTGGGATTTTATGGTTAAAGTTCCACTTTAAATTCAAGATAGTTCCGTATCTCATGAGATATTTTTAAACTTTGTCATGAAAAATTGTTCTGTAATTAAGTTCCTTAGTGCGTACCAGTTCTCAATGAGGATCTTATACGAAAGTATTATTTCGGCATTGTTTATGTAGAGATGGATGCTGCACAAATATCCAATTATTTCTTTCTATCATGTTTCCTTTTATTTTAAATAATTCAAAAGTAAATCGTCACAGTCTTTAATGATTGGAATGTGCAGTGATTTCTTGAATGCCTCTCTTAAATTATTTCTAAAAGTGTCTTCAATATCCCCACGTTTCTGCCAGCATTTGTTTGCTGTGAGATTGGTTACGATTATTATCTCCCTTTCTCGAATATTTTACTGTCATAAATATAATGTTGCTGCTCATTAGAGAAATGTGGATATTTCAAATGTTGAGGTGCCATATTATAGCATTCAACTGAATGTCTTTGGTCAAACTAATTTTTCTTTCACTATTTATCACTTATTGCTTGAAAAAGAACTTATTAATTTTAAGATGGATAAATTATTTCCATATATAATATTTCCATAGGACGATATTTTGATGAGATTAGTCAAGACACTGGCAAATACTGCTTTGGAGTGGAGGACACGCTGAGAGCGCTCGAACTTGGTTCAGTGGAAACCCTAATCTGTTGGGAGAATCTGGATATCCAGCGATACGTTCTCAAAAATCATGCCACTGGAGAGGAGAAGATCCTGCACCTGACCCCTGAACAAGAAAAGGACAAAACGCATTTCACAGATAAAGAGGCAAGATGGATTTTATTTGCTTTTTCTAATTCTGCTTTGTTTTCTATGTTTGCTGAATCACAGTTAACGTGATAATTGACAATTACGTATAATTGATCTTGTTACAACAAAATTTTTTAAGCAATTCATTATTCAAGTGCTCTGATTTTTCCTATGAAAGGTGCAAATGTTAATGATTTGTCAAATAATATATGTGTGGCGTATAACGTGCATAACACATTTTTTTTTAATTAAGCCTTGAAGTTCCTGCTGCATGTAATGTGTGTGTATATTGTCGTATATTAAATTAATTACATTAATTTTATTTGGTTTTAAGTATCTTTGTTAGGTATTTGATATGTCCTTGAAACAACTTTCTGCAATCATTTTCACAATCAGCTGATCATTGCTTGTTTGTTTGCTAATCTTCACTTTGGAAACATCACATTTTTCCAGATTATGACCATTATATGATCTGAATGATTAAATACCTAATAATTACTATAATTAATGGAACAAGAGAAACAAATAAGCAGAAAGCACTAATTAAGTATTAACGCTGAAATGGTGCATAGCAAAAATATGCTACCATCTGAAATCAACTGCAGGAAATTAGAATATTTCCGATTCCGCCCCTGTCGTTGGTGCAATTTTTAGTTCTGTTTTCATTCCCCTGGTGGCGTAGTTCACACCTTAACGTGTACATTTGGGTGATAGTAATGTGAGTAATTGACAGAAACACTCCGTAGTTTACAGCCTTTCCCGATAAAGTGCTGCAAGGCAGAGAATTGCAACCTGATTGGATGGTCAACTAAATGTATATGGGTAGTGGAAGTTGTTAGCAAAGAAACCATTACACATTGCGTTTACATGTACATTTATACCCTGCAATCCGCCAATGGTGCGTGGCAGGGGGTGTAAAACATTGAAATCCATATCTAGTCTGGAGACCTATTAGCTTCCCTAATACTTAGCGGAAAAACAACCAAAAGTAACTATCTTTCCTGGCAACTACTTCCCTGTATCGCTTTCTTGTTTTCTCCTGAAGATAGCGTAAGTTTGTAACTGGGATAACAATATCAGTTATCTCCTCCCCGAAATTGGTAGTGATAAATTTATCAAAAAGATTCCTTTGATATTCATGTCTTCTATCTCTAAGAGAATTCCATCTGAGGAATTCTATCAAAGCTGAAACACTGCTGTAAAATCTAAAATCTCCCTTGGCGAACCTTGCTGCTCTACGTTGAACCATCTCAAGATCAGAAATTAATCCTACTTCGTGAGGATCCCAAATCGCATAGCAATACTCAATTGGAGGACGAATCAGGGAAAAATATGCTATTTCTTTTACTTTAGATGAACATCCCCACAGAATTCTACTGGCTAACCTTTGCATCCCTTTCGCCTTTCCTATTATGCTTTGAATATGCTCTTTGAAGGAAAAATTACTGCTGAGCATAATTCCTAGGTATTTATGATGCATCACGAGCTCCAAGAAATTTCATGAAATTCTAAACGGTATGCAGGTAATGTTAATGGACTTCGTGAAAGTCATGGCAACGCATTTCTTTACATTCAGCTCCAGCTGCCAATCACTGCACCGACCAGAAATAATATTCAGATCGTTCTGCAAATAACTAGTGTTATCTTGAGTTATGATCTCTCTATACGCAACGGTATCATAAGCGAATAACCTAATCTTGCATTAAACATCATCCACAACATCATTAATATATATCAGGAACAAAATTGGTCCTGATACACTTCCCTACGGAACACCGGATGTGATGCAGACCTCATCAGATATAATTCCATCCAATGCAACTTGCTGTGATCTGTCTCTGAGAAATGACTGAGAAAAGCTTTCCTAATCCACACACTAGAAATGGCTTTGCAGTTTTGAGACTGCAAGTGAAGTTCATGCTAAAACGCGACTACGAAAACTATATCGAATCAGTTTCCTCTCAATCCACATCAAATCTGAAGCATTTCTAGACTTAGTTAAATTCTCGTTTGAATCTTCAGATGCCAAGATCTTTGCAAGAGATCTGGGGATACATCCGCCGTTGATTTGGTAGTCATTTCAGATTTTTTCTTTTTTAAAGTAATTGACATTACGCAGCACTTTTCGGGGTTTAATTTTAGCTTCCATGAAGAAGACCATGCTGAGACTTCATTGGTTGAGCCCTGAAGAACTGAACAATCTCTGAAGGTGGTGATCTTTTTAAAAGTTTTTCAATCGTCTTCAAAAGTAATATACTGTTTCCATCTTCGATAGCTTCGGGGAGATAATTGATAAATAATGAAAACAAATATGGTCCCAGGACACTCCCTTGTGCAACGCCAGAGAGTACAGGAGTCCACAAAGAAGAATGATTGTTTAATATTACTCTCTACCTTCTTTTTAAAAGATAACTGATGAGGAGGAAAAGGAAATTACTGTGAATGCCAAATCTATTTTGCAGCTTGTAGAGGAGAAGAGAGTGATCAAGGGAGCTGAATGCTTTGGTGAAGACAATATAACAAATATCTAATTGCGAATTGGTTAGGATAATTTCAACTGCATGGTACTGAAGGGAAGAAAGATTGGTGAGGCACGAGCGTCCAGGAAGAAAACCATGTTGTACCTGAGACAGGTAGGGAGAAGTGAAATCTGATAGTCTTTTCAAAATTATTCTCTCACAGATCATTTCAAGAATAGGGAGAACAGATACAGACAACATCACTGAACTTCTGTCACCGGATTTGAAAAGTGGAGTTACATTTGCTGCCTTCCAAGCTGATGGGAAATAACCAGAAGAAAAACATTTATTTAAAAGAATAGCTAAGGGCTGTGAGAGGGAAGGAGCAGCATTTTTTAAGAACACTGACTCAACAAGATTAGGGCCAATGGCTCTATTTGGGGACAGATTTTGAAGAAGATGAAAGCATTCCTCAGAGGTTGTTGTTAAAGATGAAAGCGAAAAGGGACAGACACTGTCCACTTGTAATACTTTATAATCATGGTTGGAAGGAGTAAAAAAGATTGGAAAAATCATTGAAGAGGAAGGGTCTGTTGGGGCCTGAAGCTGTTTTTTGATCGAGATGGAGATTTTCTGGAATCTTTCCCCCTTTCAAACGAGAATTTAACTAAGTATACAAGTAAAATGTTGCTAAAATTACATATCATACCGGGAAGGTCCTGAAATATGACTCCATTATCCCCATCTGAAATGCATACGGCAGTGTAAAAGGCTCTCTGGCATCAAACCAAGGATAACCAGCAAAACCTTAAACAGCGTATATGAAATGTTTTTATGATCTGTAATCGCATGCAGAGTTCTAAGTTTCTATGTTAATGGGAAAGGGTTCAAAAAAAAAATCTTTAAAATCGTAGCAATTTCTAATTTTATGGATGTTTGGATTCAAACCAATTTCTGGTGGATATATATTTATAATTCTTATTAATTAATGAAATAAAAAGAAAAAATATATAATTAAATAATTGAGTAATATGTTTTCTAAGTTTCTTAATTTTGGTATGGTTTGGTTCATTACAGACGGGCGTAGAATTGGAGTTAGGTGAGTGCCAACCGCTGCTGGAATGGTTGGCAAATAATTACAAGAGTTTTGGAGCAACTCTGGAGATAATTACAGATAAGTCCCAAGAAGGGTCACAGTTTGTCAGAGGCTTCGGAGGAATTGGAGGTAAGGAATGACTTTTTGCTGTAAATATGGTTTAAATATTTGTATTGACAGCATTGAGCAAGATATAAATGCTGAAGAAACTAATATTGAACATTCTGCCCTCTTTTATAGCAGTTAATTACTTTGACTACCTACTAATTCATATATCTAGTGTTTTTAATGGTTAGAGCAGACCAAAATATGCTTAAAACCTATTTAATTATATTATATTATTATATATAATAAACATATTTCTATAGAAGTAGAAATATGAAGTGGGGAAAGGCAACTGTATTTAGAAAGGTGGTTGTTTCCGGATAGGTAGAGAATTAAAACTCAAGGAGCCGATAGATATGGCCAGGATCTATCGATAACATTAATGACTTTTACAGAAAATATCCTGGGTTCTATGCTAGGAGGATGCAAAAAACTGCCCTTTTAGTATACATTGAGGTAGTTTTTCATAATTTTTTTTGATGCACTCACCGAAATGGTAGGAAATTCGTGCTTGGCTAGATGTATGGTAAGAATTGGTTTCAGAAAAAAATTTAGATAAGACTACTATTCCTGGGTTCGATGCCAGAGCACAATAACATTTCTCCCAAAGGAATCTTTTTTTTTCTGTGCTTTAGTAAAAGATTCCTCTGTATGGATTTTGATATTTAGCATATTTGTGCCACTTAACTGAGTACACAATTTAATTGCATATTGCTGCTTCAAATTCTGTGCTGTCATTTTTCGATGAGTGTATGGCGACACACTTGGAGCTCTATCTTCTCTCAATCATTGCTCACAGGCAGCTGCGGACAGTGGCATTCTCTAGCTAAGATACCAACCACTTTTTCCACCAAGAACTGTGCTGCTAAAGTATATCTGGAAGGCTGTAAAAATTCGAGATTGAAACTTGGGACAGACCCTGTATGTTGCAAATACATCATCGTCAGCCATTTTCAATCCAACGTCTGATCTAGGCCTCCCCAACTACTCTCCAATTTTCTCTGTTCTGAGCTTCTTGTTGCCGCATTACACCTAAGTTACTTGAGGATACCGCTATTCTACTGCTCCTAAGGCGCCCAGTTATTACGTTTCCTGTCTCTTTTCGTGATTACAAGCATACATTGCTCTATGCTCCTTTGAGTTGCCTTGTGTTATTTCAGCTTTTAACACCCAAGCTTCGTTAGCATATGTCAAGACAAGAAGAATGCGTTGGTTGAAGACCTTCCCAGCCATTGGCAACCTTGACTTCAGGATGTGCAAGATCCTTCAAGGCACATCAGCAAAGTTGCATTCTTCTGTTTACTTCATTAATCCTGTTTTTCTCTCCCGTTGTTACAAGTTGTCCCAGGTCTGTGTATTCCGAGCAAACATCCAGAGGTTTTTCTTGAAGTTGGACAGGTTCTTGCCCTGCAAAATAATTATACATTACCTTTGTTATTTTTTGGTTTATCCTGAGTCCTATCTTCTGTACCGCTGTGTTTAGCTCTTCAAGTCTTGAAGTTAGATCTTCTGCGTTGGCTGCAAAGAGAACTATGTCTTCTGCACAACGTAGATGACTGATGTTCTCCTTATTTACTCTTAATCTCTTCTCTTCCCAATTAAGTGTTTTAAATACTTCTTCTAAAATGGCAGTGAACAAGATGGGAGATAGACCATCACCTTGTCGAACTCACTTCTCAATCTTGAATTCATCGGTCTCTTCATGCAGCAATACAGAAGCTGTGGCATTCTCATAGACACTGCGCAAGAGACAGATGTACTCAGAATCTATCCCTTGATTCTTTAGAGCTTTCAGAGTGGAGGAGGTACTTACAAAGTTGAAGTCCTGTTTGTAATCCACAAAGCAAAGGACGAGTGTCATCTCGTACTCATTCGTTCTGTTAATAATTTCCTGTAGTGTGTGGATGTGGTCCATAGTTCTGAAGCCCTTCTGGAATCCTGCTTGTTCTCTAGGCAGGGCTGAAGACAGGGTCGTGTATGTTTTATAGACAACTGGAAGGAGGCTAATGGGGCAATAGTTCTTCAAATCTCCTTTGCTTCCTTTCTTGTGCAGAAGGGCAATCCTTGCATGGTTCCATTCCTTGGGCTTTCTCCCTTTTTTTTAGACAATTACTGAATAATTGTGCTAAAACATTAGCAATCTCTGTTCCACCAGCTTTCAGATACTTCGCCAACACCCCATCTGCTCCTCTTGCTTTCCCATTCTTCATCTGCTTAATCACAGTAATTACCTCTTCTGGATGAATTGAAAGGGGATCTTGTGAGTTTTTGGCTTTCCTCTTGGTTCTACTGTTTGGAATCTTCCATCTTATATTATAGGTGGCCAAGCTTCATGATTCTATTTTCTTAATCGATTGCATTTGTGTATCATTTGCAGAAAAAAACAATTCTGAAAGCAAATTCTTCAAGTATCTATTTCCATGAACTTCCTCGTAGTATCATCTTGAATAATCATCAATCTATCAAGGAAGAGATTGCTTAAAATGCAATCTGAAAGTGATAAAGAAATTGTTGATCTAATCTTCATATGACTAAATATCCGATGGTGGATCCTCTGTAGACGGTGTAATTGAATCTCCCCTTGAAACAGACAGTGAAGAAGATCTTAGTGTTAGTGATGATGAAACTATATCCTACACTGATAACCGCTATTTGATTGGTAAAGACAATATTACAAATGGAACAGAGAAGAACCCCATTGTAATGTAAAAAGGCGATCACACAATATCTTTTTGGAGAGACAATTTTAAAGGGGATAAGGAAAGCATTGCACTCACAGTGGACTGTTCCAAGCTTCTATTTGATGAAAAAGTTACTAAGCTACTTGTAGAATACACAAACACTCAAATTTCTATTTTAGCTGAAAATTATTCCCATAAGAGGGATGCCAAACCAATAGATGAATGTGCCTGATAGGTCTCCTTTTCTATTTGGGCACTAATAAATCCAGACATTAAAATGTAAAGGATATGTGGGATCAAAATGGATTGGGTGTAGATATATTTTACGGGTCGATGAACTACCAAAAGTTCTTCTTTCTATTGAGATGTTTACGATTTGATGATGTGAGGGAAAGTAATTAGACAAGCAACAGATAAATTGGCAGCCATATGGGAGATTTTCGATCACATAAACCAAAATTTTCAGAAGTATTACACATTTGGAGCGTTAGCTACGGTAGACAAACAACTCGTAGGCTTTCGAGGGAGATGTAGATTCTGTCAGTTCTTACCGAGAAAACCCGCCAAGTATGGAATAAAAATCTTTGCTCTTGAAGATGCCTGCATCTTTTAAACCGTAAATTTAGAGATGTGCTGTGGAATACAATCCCAAGGGCCCTATCAAGTCAGCAATTAACCCCTGTTGATATTGTGAAACGCCTTTTTAGGTTAGTTTTAAATTCAGGGAGAAATGCCACTGCTGATAATTGGTTTGTTAGCATGTCCTTTGCAGGTTTACTCGAGCTAAAAAATACATCGGCAATCAACGTGAGCCCTGAAAATACTTTTGCTAAATGAAAATTTATCAATAAAGGGAAGAATTCTTGCCATGCATTTGCAGATCATTTTCCAATTTTTTTACTACACTCTGAAAATACCTAATCCTCAATGTTCAAAAAGCCACAACACAAAGTTAACTCCCAACAGGACCCCCACAGCCTTGCATTTTATCCATTGATTCACTACGAATGCTGCAGCCAAATGATTCACATCAATGCCTCTCGCAGGTGATCAACCTCAGAATCCAGGTCCTATAAAGAATCCTGAATATCCTAGCGAGCGTGGTGACGGCAACTCCTAACACGTGCTACCACCCTCAGCTTAGATTTCTTAAGTATATCCTGCTGTGACACCTACGTACTTTTATTTCACCTTTTCAATGACAGATAAGGTGGTTTTGCATTGAATTCTATGTGCCAGTATTTGTAAATGGCGTAACGAAGGTGGTTTCAAGGTGCAACCTCCCTGCTCAAAAGGGTTTATTGGGCTTGTTTATCTTTGGTTGATAGTTTTATGTTAGCGGGTAAAAGTGAAGTATGGCACAGTAATCTTTTGATATGGCTTTGTTATGGTGATGTTAATCAACTTGGCTTAAATATAAGTTCTACTCTTTAGCATTGATGATGGAGTCCTCAATTCTTTTTATTTAAGGATATAACTTGAACTTCTCATATCATTAATATTATGCAAGAGGAGGTGCTGTTATATCACAAAAAAGTATCAGCATTTTGACTTACATGCATTGAAGTATTTGCTATGGTAAATTGTATTTAATGAATAATCTAGGATTTTTTACTGTAGGAAATATCCACTTTCCATGTAGAGAATACACATCCCCCATAGTTGACATCTCAAGGATGGAAACTTTTTAAGTTATTCAAATAATAATGGATGAAATTTGCTTCTTCTTTTACCATCTTATGAAGGGGCTGAAAGTCCCCAAATCATTTCTGTTGCAGGGTGATTTAAATTCTTGGGGTTTCTCTCCTGCCTGATTCCAAAAATAAGTTTTACTTAGCTATAAGTTATATAATGTAATGTTAGGATTTTGATACTATCTAGCAGGTGCCGTATTTGCAAGAATCTAAATCAATCCCCCCCATTTATTGGAATTCTGAAAGGGAAATAATTAAAGTTTGAATAATATTTACTGATAGTTGTTGCCAGACACAGCCTCACGGTTGTGAGTGCTGTCACGAGGGTCATTCATCCTGTACCTCAAGTATATAAACTGTGCAGACGACTGTTAGTTAAGCTGATGACGGAGCATAAACGTTCTCACACATCAGCTGTTTTAATGTGAGATAGGCCTAACCAGAGAGTAGTATCTCCTACATTGTCTTTGGCGATGAGTAAATATTACTCCCGCAAGTACTCTTCCAGCTGCGGAGTTGAATTTTTTTCTGCAAATAATTTAACTTTTCTTTCAAAAACTGCAGTGTCATGTTTCTTTTCTCTGCTGTGGCAATACTCTGACAGATGTGATTTCAACTGTACTCTCTAATTAGCGGAAAACTAAGAAGCATTCTTAGCATTGCTAAATCCCATGTGCAGACATTGTAGCAGTTAACACTATGACAGCATTGACACTTATCGCAATCTAATTTAGTTAAATTGTAACTTGTCGTATGAACATTCTGCAAGTTGAGATAATTTTGATGAAACTTTAACTCAAATGAAATTTTACTATGTACTAGTATGTACCTACTCTGGTAATATTTTGATTAGTAATTCAATTGAAGTCGTTCTGATTGTGAGATGGATCCACTCTCCTGAGAGAGTCTGGAAGGGTTAAAAATATCATCTTTGATTCATGCAAATGTATTTGTGTCTCACATCTTGGATGTTTAATAATTGAAATTTTATTTAATTTTATGCTGCCTTCCCCTTAATTTTCCAGGTATTCTAGCCACATACTAAAGTGGTTTTCTGTACAGAAATACCTTGTAATTTTTTTGACTTTGCAAATGCACTATCCTGGATGTGTAATATTTATGCTGGCCAATTTTGTTGTCAGTGGTAGCCACGATGCGTTTTTTTTTACTTCAATGTATTTCCGTTTAAGTATTACAATTTTTAATTTTTACAAGCTCATTATACAATAACCAACCCAAGTTAGTTGTGTAAATGTTTATTTATAAAAACAAAATTATTTAATTTTGTTTTCAATTACTTGTTTCCAGTTTAAATGATTTCTGCTATGATTGAGCCTTTTCTCTGAAGTTTGTTTATGACAGGTTAAATGTGACTTCAAGTTATGTGTGAATTTTAGAGCAGGGGAAATTGTGTGTATGGTATCTAAGAAATTCTATGCAGATGTAACATCAGTAAGATTAGACGCTGATGGGAAACTATTTATGCAGACATTTTGCCTTACTGCAAAAAATGTGTAACGTGTGGATTTATTCCTATAATTTAAAAATTTTTCTTGATTCACATGATTCGCTTCTTGACACGGTCTACGTGTTTTCAATCAAAAAAGTGTGATTTTGATCTGTGATTTCCTCATTGCATAATGCTTTGTTTTAATTCCTTGTGGATGCTGACCAGGATTCACCATCTAAATCGCTTTATGTTTAAGGGTAAAATGTTGCTAATTTCTTACACTTTGATATGAACTCTTCTAGTCATAAGGCTGTTGGGATTAATTAGTAATCATTATCCAGGTAAGAGCATCTCCTTGTAAAGCTTTCATATTTATCATGCGACTCTTTGAGTCAAAGACGCAAAGGAAAAAGTTTGTGTGATGGAAGTTAATTTAGCTGCAATGAACAAATATGTGCCATGCAGGAATTCTTCGCTACAAGGTGGACTTCCAGTCGTTACAAGCTGATGAGCCAATGGATGATGTGGACCTAGATGATTACTAGGAGTCTAAATGAGAGTTAAATGAGGTTTATTTGGCCACTGCAGAAGGTAGAGAACACATATATACACTATTATATATGTGTATGTGGAAATTATTTCATCTTAGCCTTTTTTATTTTATCATTAATAGTTTTTTCTAAATGAATGCTGTTAGTTTGTGCACATTTCAGTTTAGCCTAAATGTTGCTATTTTTGTGTTACATGTTTGAATAGGCTTGAATTAATTTTCATTCTGAGCTACTTTGGATTAGCTTATGGAATTCCAGAATAATATAACCGAGATGAACTTCAGATAGCGAAGTATAGATGTTCTAAATGTGTTTTCCTCCTTCCCTTTGGATATAATCAGATGGAGCTACAGATGGATGGAACAATTCATTCCTATTCAAGGGAATCCTAGTTAATCTCGTAAATGCATGTTATAAAGTGAGGCACTGTCGATGGATTGCAAATGGCATGATTGTTTATTTCCAAAAGATATTAGTTGATATTCTCATTTTGTGTTAGCACATTAGGTTAAAGATTTCGAACTAAGTCATTGAAATGAATTAAATTTGAACATTTTGTTTGCATGTGTTAATGTTTTATAACATGAGCAAAGGTACTAAGAATACCAACTGTGCTGCTTTAATTTTGTCCATATTCTGTTGTTGAGAAAGATAAAGTTGTACTTAGTATAAAATTCTACATTCTGGTTAGGGTTGCTTTTCATCCCAACTTTCATCACAATATTTGTGAACGTGAAGTATCTCTTTGTAAAATAAGATGATGCTTCCAACTAGTTTCTGCTATTTTGCAAGGAAAGGATTTTCTGAATTGTACATCGAAATGTACAAGTGCACAGTGGTATATCTACGTATCATTTTAAGACTGCACCTAGTCTATAATGCTGTCATTTTGTTATTATTTCAAAGTTTTTTTAGTGCATACGTTTATTTTGCTGTATAACTTTGGCTGGATGAATTATGTTGTTTCTTGAATGTTAAATTGTTGACTGTTAGAATTTTTTTGAGTAGGACTCAATCTTACTGTTTGTTCAATTGTGAGTCTCATTGATGACAAATTTTAATCGGATATTTTACTGCATTCATATCATGATTTATATATGAAGTCCAGTAATGTCCTCTGCCCATACTTTTTAAAAATTTAATTTCCCAAGTCCTCGTTAAAATCCATTCATAGGACAATTAAATTAGAAGTAAACGATAACAGCGGATGAACACATGCAAGCAACTCCTAACCAGAAAAATCTGATCAGCTGGGACTTAAACCGGTGAACTTGGGTTGAAGTAATGACTACTGCCATGGCCGGTATAACGTGACATAAAAATTTTGTCAATGAAATTTACTAATTGGTATGAACAATATAACATTTATTTCCATTGTCTAAAGCCTAAATATTGAGAACCCAACTATAATTGTGTACCTTTTCCTAGTTTTGAAGATCTTCATGGCATTTATCCTTGTCTTAAATATTGAGTTGCCAGTCCATCTGCAGTTGTATGTTATTCAAGTGCAGTCATGGAAAAATAACTTTTGTGCTATGCAGGTTTGTCAACAATTGATGATAATGAAAATGATTACCTTTGTGGCAACTTGCAAACGTGCATCCCTTCTTTCTCCTCACTTTCCAGACCATATTTCCGCTGCATTTTCAGGTAATGTTGTGAATGGAATCTTAGCGAAGTGAGGCTGAGGAAGGCCACCTCTTCAGTTAGAAAGAAGTGTCGCATTGGATGGACTTGATTATCAAATTTTTGAAAGAAAAACTTTCTTTTTTAGTGATTTGTAGATGCAAAATTTCTGCACATGTTGTAGCTTTATGCTCATAGCATAAATTTTCAAATACGATTCACTCTTTGTTTTAAAGAAATGAGTTTTAGCAAAAACCATAGTAAGGTGAAGTAGAAGCAAAACATTTTAGGTAATGGTTGTAGAAGAAATGTTGAATGATCAGTGACAATTTGCAATTAAGCTTTAATACTACATGTATAATATGCATTATACTTCTTCCCATCACATAGAGCTGGGGAAATGGTATTGCCTTATTTTTTGGGTCAACTTATACTCTGAAAACCTGAAATTCACCTCAAAATTTTAGGGGTTGACTTATACCCCGGCATATACAGTATTTATCTTAAAATACATCCATATTGACAATTTTTCTTACAATTACTTATAATACGGGTTGAATTATTAAGGACTGTAATTTAATGAAACATTTCTTTCGTTTGGTGTTCTAATTTCTTCAGCCTTGATCAGTGGGTGACCAAGATTGATCCATGTCTCGTCAGTAAATAACATTTTCAATCATTGAAATAGGCAATCATCCTTAGTCAGAAATGTAAGAAAGTAATTTTTATGAATTATATTTTTTTAAATACGGATAAATATATTGCACCATTCGAGGCATAGTTTATTTGTATATCAGGAATTATGTTTTGTTTTAAGAATTGAAGATGGGTTACTTTCAGCTGTGGAATCAATGAATTTGCTTTGAAAGTGAAGGTCTTTTATGTATTGAGATATCCTTACCAGAGTTTGAGAGTAAGTTTTGACTTTTACTTTTGATTTACCTTGTTTTGCACCCTTTTATAATAAAAAGCTGCTGTAATATAAATAATTAGAAGATCGGGAAATATTAAACTTTGCCTCAATACTATGGGACCAAAAATATCAGCGTTTTGCTCAAGAGACGGAAGAGTTGCAAAATGGTTAATGGAACTGTGTGTACATAACTGTTTGAAGGCATAGGTTGGACGACTGAAAAGATTTGGAGTTGAAGGAAATTTTGTTAAAACACTCCATCCAAAGTGATAAGAGAAGCCAGAATTAACAGTTATAATGATGAAGATAATTATATCAGATATGACACAATCAGTTAATAGATTCGGCTGAAACTAGGTTTTTCATTAATTTGTCCAAATGTTGAAATTAGATTGAGGAGATCAGATTTTGCAGATAAGGGCATTCGGATCACCAAACAATAAAGTGTTATCAACTTTAGCTGATACAACGGACAATCACTAAACTTCAGAAAGAAATCACTCAAGTCACTGATGTGAAATATTGCATAGCGGTTAACGATCTTTCAACACTCCCTGCACTTAAAACAATATAAGATAATGCAAGATTTTTATGTTTAATTTTATTTTATAAAGAAGTGATTTTTGAAGGATTTTCAACTTAAGAACCTAATATATTCAAAATTGTGCTAAGTTATAATAACTTACGGGAATTGGGTCACGAATTCTAGCTGTGCAATTTTTACTGCTTTATTGTTATTTAATATCTATTATTGTGACATTTATTACAGATAATCCTATAACAATAGTTAAAAAGGTTAATGAGGGAAATCCACAGAATATTTAATGCTACACATATTTTTTTTCCTACCATTCAAAAATAAATATGAAATTTCACCATTCAAAAATAAATATGAAATTTCACCATTCAAAAATAAATATGAAACCAGTTTCAATTTACAATGAGAGGCTCCGGGATAGTCATGTGGACAGGGCGTATGCCTTTGGTGAAAGTGGTCCTGAGTTCAAATCCCGGTGGGAGCCAATATGCAAAAGCACTTTTTCATTAAGTGAGATACAGAAATTGAAAAAGGTGAATTTGAAGCCAAGGGGCTGGAAATTCAATAATTGAGAGGTCATACAGTCTGCTGTTTTTTTTTACAATGAGTGCAGAGATTTATCATCTCAAAATTACAGAAATAGGTTTTTCTTTCAAAATTTGGAAATCAATCCTAGTAAGTGTATTCCTAATCACAGCATTAGCTGAAGGAAATGAGCTTTTGATGGCTGGCACATGGTCGCCAACTCTGAAAAGCAGTTTGTTTGATGGTCCTGCACATTAATAACTGTTTTTTTCCCTTGGCTGTGCTACATTTAATTTGAATAAAGTTGGTAAAAGTGTTTCCTTCGCTTCAACCATTGCATACTCAGTATGGAATAACTGCAGCATGTGGTCTTTCCTTGTTTTAAAAAATTTGTACAAAATATTTCAAAATGGTTTCATGGGTGATATTGCAATTAAAAACTAAATATTCCTGTGTTTCAAATGGAATTCAAACTAGGAAAGCAATTTATTCATGGGGATTTCAATAACTTAATGCATCCAGTATTATGTTATTTTTAAATAAAGTCTTCATTTGAAGGAACCTTTTGGAAAATTAGTTTGAGGAACCACTAAGGATCAGAGCAGGATACATGTCCTTTATTATAATTTATTGCTCTTTGCAATTCTTTGTACTAAATATGTTCAACTTCAGAATCTATTCCATCTTTTATACTGCAAACCACACACAGTTACATAAATGGCATTTTGTTTACATGATGGCTGTGTGCTATTGGGAAGAATTTATTTCACTCAATTGCAATTTTATTGGTTTAAAAACAAAAAGAACTACTTTTAATATGTATATTGTCATATACCATTCTTCTCAGGATTTCTTTAGAAAATCTTAGTAATGAGAATCTTATATAGTTTTACTTTGGGTGAAGTCAATTGCCCCAACTGCATTTAGGGTCCTTAAGCATTCATTTTCCCTAAAAGTAATGTTTCCACTCACCATTTCCCCATCACGAAAGGTACGTCTGCTTGGAGACACTATTTCTAGATTGTCTGATTGAGTACAGGTGTTTCTGTATGCAAACATTGCAAGATTGACTGACATGTCAAAGAGAGTCACACTAATTTCAACTTAATTAACATTGAAATTTTGCCCAGTCTTTCTAATGTAGACCATGTTACAAGCTCCTGAATATATTTTGTATTTATTGGTTTAGTTTGGCTCAGTTGTTATTTTAAGTTATCAGATTCCCTAATGTATGTTTGGTTTATGTATTTATTGATGCATTGATTTTTTTTACATCTGGAAAGGCCTTCGTCCTCCTCACTGTACTTTTAAATGATTATTAAAGTCATTAATTTAAATATGGTGCTTTATATGGTTTACTGGGTCCTAACTATTCTTTATTATTATATTATACATCTCTCTAATTACCTTTTCGTTATTTTAGTTGTGTTTTGGGCTCTAAACTCTAACCCTGAATATTAAAAAAATGAGAACTTTGGAGGATGCCTATCCTCTCGCCACAAATCATATGTTTAGATTGTCTTATTTCACTCCAAAAACAACTTTAGCATAGTGTGGTACAACTGTTATCCAGACAAAAATGTTCAAAGCACTGCTCAAACATGTTAATAAAATTTAACCTAATGAGATTCATGCAATTCTTATTTTGACATACTATATTTGTAAGCCTCTTAAACATTAACTTGAAATATTTATTACACTAATATTCTTTATTACAGTTGGCCACTTTCTCATATTTTCACACATTCGACTTATCTTTATAAATTGGGGCTTATCTCTCTGTTATTATAATTACTTTCTATCTCCGTTATTATAACGAATTACTTCAGAAGGATTATTTAAAGGAATTGAAGAAAATAAACAATTGCTGGAGCCTCAGAAAATTTATTTCTACATCAGTTGAAGTAATTACACTATACTCTTGTAGAAGCTAGGTTTTTGGTCCATTTTTGATGTCCCCTTCAAGTGATGTTCCCACTCACCTGTTCTCTAGTGGAAAAAGTCTGCTGCAGCCAGGAATTTGCTTGTAAATTTCTCTCTTGCTCAATAAACAATTCTTTTGGCATTAACTGATTGAACTTACTCTACTAATTCATTACACTATCACTGTATTTTTTTTGGTATCTATTTTTATTTTGAAATGTACCTGTAGTTGCTACCTGTCCCACCCACCCTTGCCTTACACTCGAGTATAAATGTATGCAAATTTAAAATTTCTGGGAACATTATCATCAGAATGCATAATTATTGTTACAATATTTTAATTGAAAAACTGGTCAAAACCCTGAACATCATCGGCACAAACCCCTCTTAGAGGCAAGTGTTGAAGCCTCTCTCAAGTCTGAAAATATGTAATTAAATGAACTTTGTTCTAATTTTTAGCAGGTTCTGGATAGTTGTCCATAAAGCCGCAAATTTGTCATTATATCCCTCTTATTCCTTCTCCAATCTTACTCTGAGGGATGAACTTATTTTTTGCTTTAATATTAGCTACTGAAACAAGAGTTTCAAAAATCTTTATCTGAGAATTATCACCCTTTTCAATTCCTTTTTATTGATATTAAAGACTGACTAAACTTATAAAATTGATGAGTACACTTTTGCTGTAAACCTCGTCAAAATGCCTAATTATATTGGAAAAGTTTCCTGCAATAAGATATATTTTATAGCTGAAAAAATGCTAATAATTCTTTCAATGGCAGGTTGTAATGAAAGCCGTTATGTTTTTTGCAGTGACAGAAAATAACGCTATCAAATTTAATAATAAAAATGGTTAAAGATGTGTGAAGGATGACCTTAAATAAAATTTTGAAGAACAATGCCAGAAGTACTAATGTCAGAACTTACCTATGAAACTATCGTTTAGTGCCAATCTCTGTTTGGGTGAAATGTTTTTCCCTAACATTAGATTTTGTAATTTTCAGCTAAACCATTGCTAAATGGTTATTCATTTAATGGGCATATTCAAAGTTGTATAAGTTCCATTAATAGTGAACAGTCCCAAACTCTGGTGTTTCAACACCCACTCCTGAAGCCACCCTTATTTCTTTGCTTTCAAGTTTTGTAAGCAGCTAACATCCTTAACTACTTATTTACCCAAGCCTTTGATTCAGTCCTTTATGCGTAAGAACAATATCTACGTAGTGTCTCCACGTGGATGCACCTTGTGGACTACCTATTCCTGTCTTATGCTATCTTAAGCACATGGCGTACCTTTATCCCTCTGATCCCCTTTCGTGTCAATGTACAAATACTATTGCAGTCATTTCAACCACTACTGCACAAACAAAAATGCATCAATACAATTTGTTTAACAGGATTACCATCTAAACTTTAGCTACCATGCAATTTAGCTTCTTTTAAGTCGCCTTTCATTATACTCTACAATGTACACATATTAATCTTACTGTAAATATTATATTGGATGTCCTTAGTACCTGTTTTACCAAAAGTGGAATTTCCATATTTTAGCTGCGAGATAGGGATTGATGTTCATAAGTTTGATAATTTTATTGCATTTAAAGTTTTGTTACTTACTTTTTTGGCCTAGTTGGAGGTCATAAAACTATTTTGTGTTGATTGCTTAATGCCATCTCAATTAGCAATAACAATAGACAATCTTATTTATTGTTGGAAAATAATATTAATTATAATATATACTAATATACTGCCCTTTTTTCAGGTCTTCTTCGTTACAAAGTTGACTTCCAGAGTATGCAGCTCGATGAACTAGACATGGATTATGAAATGGATGACTATTAGAACGTTAATTAGCTGCTTGGGTGTGAATTTATTTTGGAATCTCGTCTATCAACATAAAGGAAACGACATTTACCATGCGCTGCCATGAGTTGAAATCAGTGAAGGAATTGAGTATTGCAAGTGCCCTTTTTCTTCAGTTAATAGACATTTGACCAAGTCCCAAGTTTTTTGTGATTGTTCAAGGATTGGAGGCTAAAATAAATATTTTATTACTATGAATCGGCAGATAATATTTGTCGCAATGAGCCTTAGCAATGTTCCCAGCTTCCACGCCTGCTGTCATCTGACCATTTATGTTCCACGTGGATGGTGTAGTGAATAACAATCTCGAAACTTACTAGCACTTAATTGCAATGTTTCGTTTTGCAATTTATGTTAATCAAAATGTATGTCTCATTTTATGTTTGTAGTCGAGGGAGGAAATGGTTTAACTTTTGTAATTCTGTGTAAAAGAAAATGATTGTGGTTTTGGAGTATACCTCTTGTAACAGTTATCTTAGTTTTCTTTGAATGAAAGAATGGTTTTTGATGATGCAAGTTTGATTCTCTCATTTGGAAGAATTGTTGTGTACATATTTATAAGCAGCAGTCATTGCTCAATTCATGTTTGGCTGTTCTTTGACATCAGTTGAGATTGTCTCATTACCAATGGTGAAATTCAAGAACAACTGTTTTTTTTTTGAAATAACAGCCCTGAGGAGGAATCCCATAGCTCTCATTGGAAATTTGTTGATAAAATGTTGTCTGGCTAGATTATTAAGCCACAGAACAATAATTAAGGCTGAATGTTAGGTAAGACCTTATTGTTTGATTTAATTAATGGGTTCAATTTCAAAATTCAGGCTGTTTTAAGTAAACATTTTGTGATTAGTTCACAGTGAAGGTCCCTTCTTATTTCTTCATAATTCTGCTTTCGTCTGAAGTGCATATCCATCAGGTGGTGAAAAGGTACAAAAAATACTCCAAAACATTTTCCAAATCAATACCTCTTCTAATCCAAAATTTTGAATTAGATCAACTTTTGCAAATTATGATTAAATAATTAAAAAGAATCGATCTTAAGCTTTATTTCAATTGATATGGTCAAATACACAGCAGAATTTCAATGCTGGAATTTAATTTGCCCACTTTTAATGTGCTACTTCATTTGTTTTATAACCATATTGTTGCGGAAATTTTGTTGAATGAAGGGCAAGTATTGCCTTGTATGATAAAAAAAATTTTCTTCAAAATAATTGTACAGTTCTATACAAATATAAAATTTTTAATTAGACACAGGCTAAGTTTCCCTGCGGGATTATTTTTCACAATAGATAATTTATGAAGTACAAGATAATCTCTCTCACAGACTTGGTTCCTTAAAACTGACTGGCTGTGATGGCGCATGGGTCGGTGGGTTGGGAAGATCTGTAAAGAGCCAAGGATAGTTATTGGTAGATGAAATTTCCACAAGATAGATCCAGCTGGGGACAACATTTAAAAAAATGCATCACAGATTTACGAAAAAACATTTTATGGCGCATGGCACTGAAATGTGCATATCGAACAAAGGACCATTAGTGGAACGTTAAACAGTACATCTATTATATATAATTCCTTCTCCAGATTCACTCAACTAGATAGATAGGATACTAATTCACAGGCTAAACCACAAGCATCATTGACTTGAGATTTTTACAGCATATAGGCCCTAATGTGAAACCCCCAGGAAAAATGCGACTTTGAACCTCAGTGTCATGGGTTTCCTATCCATCCTACAGAGATGCCGTTTAAAATATTTTTGTAACCGTATCATAACTAATTTTAAATTCCCGCCAAATGTATCCAATAGTGGAGACGCCTGGTGTCGAACCCAAGATCTTTTGGATGATCTGAATACATAGAACGCCCTGATAGAAATAACACTTATTTGATTCACATTTTGAAGTCGATATCATACCGAGAAGGTCCAAAATTTAGACTCCATCATCCCCATCTAAAATGCATAGGGTATATATATATACCTGGTATATACTCTGGGATCGAACCAAGGACCTTCAGGAAAACTTTAAACAGCGTATATGAAAATTATTTATGATCTCTGTTTACAAGACAAGTTTCTGTTTCGTGGAAGGGGTTAAAAAAAATCTTAAAAATTGTAGCAATTTATAATTTTAGAGACGCCTAGTATCGAACTCAGGACCTATTGGCAGATGTGAAAACACATTATGACTTTGTAGGACTTGATCTTATTTAATGCAATGTTTGAAGTTGATATCATACCGGGAAGGACTTAAAATAGGATTCTGTTTTCTCATAAGAAATGCATTTGGGAATGATAATGACTCTCCAGGATCGAACCAAGGACCATCAGCGAATCGTTAAAATTTGTTTATAAAATATATTCATGATCTCTATCCACATGCCGAGTTTCAAGTTTCCATCTTATCAGGAAGTGATTTTTTTTTTATCTTAAAAATAGTCTCAATGTAATTAAAGCGGGAGATATTTGCCCTGTTGGATTATGGTAACCCGTGCCGACTTGATGCAAACAATTTTGAGAAATGAAAATTTGTACCCACAAGGGGGACACCATGTTAATGGATAATTAACTAACGGATTACTACTAATCTTTCAGGGCACACTATATATTTATAGATGTATAGATCAAACTAAAATTATTGCTATGAATGTATTTGCTTACACATTGTACATAAGGAGGGAGTAATTTACCTTCCAATTTCATTGAATCCAAGGTGTTGTTGAGCTCCGTCAATGCTTCCACGTTTGGAAGGCTCTCTTCAACAGGTGGCTCTCCTAAGAGTTCAAGGAGCTCCTCTTCCAATTCTTCCTCTTCCGTCACACTAATCTTCCCCACTTCAGACAGAGTGCAAGTTATGTCTTCATGCAGCTCCAGTACCTTTAAATTCAAACAAAAACGTAAAGAATCCCACGAAAGGTAAAGTTACTCCACCTACACAACTTCTACCAAAAGTAATTAAGTGCTGCTACAAAGTTATTGCTTATACTACCCCAATGTTGCTTTGATGGTTAACACAGCCTCCCAGATAAAGGAAGAACTGGGGTTTGATTTCTGTCCCATCAGACTTTTTTGCGGTTAATTTTTCCTAAGGAAATCCTTACCCAGAAAGAAAGAATTCAAAACAGGAAAATAACCCAAACCAGTCACTTATCCATTCTACAGCAAAAAATTAGTACAAAAATCCCTGAATGGAATATAGAGTACAGCAGAACGTTTTCATAAAAAATAAGCAATAGTTTACCAATTTACATTATTTTGTTCATAATCATTCAGTCAATAATTTCTGAAGAAAGAAATGCATGCCAGAGTAAAGATAAGAAATATTTTGCTCTCTTGCTACAAGAAGGAGGGAAGTAGCTGGAAGAAAAGAAAGGTTTTCTGTAAAAAACATCAAAAGAAGGAAGATGCTAATTTTTGAGACCTTCTAAATTTCAATAAATTAATATATATCCAATTTTAGAGATGGATCGGTTCCAGTTCTTGGCCCTTAGAACCGGTAACGAGAACCGATCATATAAAGTCGGTACTTAGGAACTGGCACGAAGCGGCAGCAAGGATTGGAATTTTGCACCCAAACCCAAAATGCTGTCTCAAGGCAACTGTCTTACATAAGCTTTTTATTTTTCATTCATAGCTTAAAATATTTAAAAAGAGCATTATCAACAATTCTGTAATACTCCTTCATATGCTCAATGTACTTCCTTATTAATTTTGACATTGCCATCTAACAATGTCAAGACTACACTGGCATGGAGTTTATGCATCCAATTCCTTGTATTTAAGCTGGAAGAACCCAAGGGTAAGAACCGAACCACTACCAAGAACCGGAAAAAATTAGGAACCGACTTATCCTTAGTCAATTTAATTCTTTAAGAAGACACTTTTTTATTAATTATTTCTTTTTACCATTATATATACCTGATAGAAAGATTGTTAATCTGTCATTAATATACCATCTAATGATTTCCCATTTAACACAGCAGGTGAATGAAGCACAAATGCCCGTTTAAATGGTTCAAAAAATGAGGAAAAATAAAATTCTATCCACATCTACTTTTTTATAAAAAAATGATCAAGTACCACACTTAAAGGAAATGTTATTAAAATACATTAACGAAATATTTTACTGATTACCATCTTTAGAGATTCATAACTTACATCTTCGAGATCCGCTTTGGCATCTTCTACACTATCAATCGTCAAACCACCTTCTGAGAGAGTCTTCTTCAAGGCAATCACACCAGCTCTATAAGATTCTAAAACCTGAAAAAGAGCAAAAACTTTACTATATATTTCATAGATTCCCTAAACAATTTTTAAAAGTTGTGATGCAAAAACCCTTATCGTAGTGCTGCAGATAACACTTTACTAAGGGGTTGGCAAGTACCCAAAATAATTTATTTCAAAGGAATAATATATTATTAATTGTTTTCATCTTTTTACTTCATTATGCCTAATCCATTAACTAATTATTACTTTGAAAGTAATGGATAGTAATGCATCTTAAGCAATAGCATCAATTGGAAATTCACAATTACTGAACAACACTGGTGACTTGAGGAACCGCAACATCTATTGAACACTGCACCAATACGGCTGTTGCGTTGCTCAGGGGTTGCATTCCCAACAGCATTGGGTGATGATAAAATCAACAGGCAGATATCATTAAGGAAATTCAAATGCACTTACAAAGGATAACAACAAAAAATGTTCCAAATGGAGAAGAATGGCAGGATTAAATAATTTATAAGGAATAAAGATATTTATGCAATGGCAAGTGAATTTTATAAGCACGAAACTGACATGTAATCTATATGCATATAAAATAGATGTTGTATGTGTGTGTGTATGTTCGCTAAACACTCGAGAACCGAGAGACACTGAACTTTGAAATTTTATTTATTATTAAAAGTCGACCCTGCGCTGAGTATAGGCTACTTTTTATTTTCATAAAGTCCACAGTTCGAACCCAGACATGTCAAAACCTTTTCATAAGAAATTCACGTAAGGTAATTTTTTTCATTGCAGGGTTCATTTATTTTACAAAATTAAATTAGAAATAAGGTTCTTAGAAAGTCGAATCAAGCACCAAAAGAAAGAGAATAGAATGACAATTCTTATTGTGGTCGTGGAATATGGTGTGCGATTCGAAATTGCGCACAAAAAGAAAGTGAATATTTGACCTAAATTTTGTGGTTGTAAACAACTCATTCCCTTAAAGATCTAGGCGATTGTTGATTCCGAGCTCATGTACTTATCTGAAAGGACACTTAGAGAAGATATGCCTACTTCAAATTATTATTAAAAATAAGTGATAGATTTTATGAAGATGGATAAATTTAAGAGGATAAAAGTAGCTGCAGCTATGAATGATATACTGTTGAACTGCGAGATGTAAAGTTGTAGCAAATCTCGAACGCCATATTCCTTGATCAGAAAGGTAAAATAAGTTTATGTTTTGTTATACACATAATGCAAAAAGTAATTCATTGTATTTTTTTAAAGCGCTTCCACTTCATATAAATTTGCTATCTCTCTGTTATTGGTGTTCAATCTCGGTTGTTTCAGAGTGATATAAAATACATTTTGGTTGTGTGTGATCATTGTTTCTGATATCCATTTCTTCCTTTCTGAAAATGTCTCCTTAAACATGATGCTGCTTATCCTAATGCTATCTTTGAATATAAATTTTAAAATCCTTAAACAAATGTTGTTTTCATCGAAGAATTGTTAATTATAATATTTAGATGACTTTCCAGATTTTATTATAACTTTATTTTGTTTGTTCATTGGTTTGGAAATGATGATAGCGTGGCATTTGCTATCTAGCTAAAATTATGAGGTATGTGTTACGATCAAGTCTGTAGCAAAAGTATTTATCAATTTTAATTTTTCCCCGTTGAGAATCAACGCTAACTTCAGCTAGTCTCATTAAACATTACTTACTTAAAATTCTGGTGTTCTAATAGTTGATAGGAGAGAATAAAAGCTCTACTATTTTTGTTACTTTAATATAAATACGCTTAGCAAATTAATTCCCCAGAATAGTTCTTTAAATGCATACCTGTGCATCTGATTCAGCTTCCTTCACTCTATGCAGCAAACTCTGTATATTGTCCAGGGCCTCCACTCTCTTTGCAATGTGATTTTCCACTGCATGCCTCTTCCGCAAACTACTCTTTGCCTGAAACAAATAAATTCAAAATTTGTTAAATAAAGGCAGCCATAATTGTATGGAGATCTTACATCATTAACTATCAAGTGAAAATCTTCCTTTAACCTAACAATTCTGTTTTACGTATATATTTGAAATTAAAGTATGTTGTTATTTTACTTATATCGTAAGACAAATTAGTATTAAATAAAAATTGTAAATAAATGCAATGGCTGTCCCAATGACTGAGGCAACCAGCTTATGAATAAAAATGAAGTTTGCCAAATGTACAATTCCTTGAAAACTGAGATCATGGAAATGAACTTCCACTAAGACAAGCATCAACGTATTGAGAGCAATTTCTTGTGTGTCCAAATGATACCAAAGCCCACGAAAGCACCATAATTGAAGAGGGAAATTGGCTTTTCCTTAGGGGAGTACATCCCTTAAAACAATATTTTGCAGCTGTGTCAACAAATATATATTTACATACTGCCACTTTTTTTTAAGCCTAACTTGACTGCATCTGTGGAATTTGCCTGAAATTGTAACTTCCAAAAAAGGTTAAAATTCATAGCACACCCTACTACGAGGCTTTACCAGAAAGTAAATGTACTGAATTTTTGAAGGTTACAAAAAATTTTATTCAAACAAAAAAATTACCTGTTTATTATTATTATTCGACATAGTCGCCATTCCTCTCAATGCAGATGTTGAACCGGGGTATTAATTTTTGACGCCTTCCTCGAAGTAGTTTCCCGCCAAACCCTTTGTCTACTTCTCCACCTCCCCCTTCACCTCCTCGTTGGTTGAAAATCTTTTTCCACCCATATGCAGCTTCAGGGAGGTAAAAAGATAGTAATCTGAAGGTGCTAGGACAGGGGAATACGCGGGATGGTTCAGGACATCCCATTTAAGCGAGGCTAGCAGTTCCTTCGCCCGGCCCGGCCTCCACTCGATTCAACTTGTGTTAGTCTGTCAGCTGTTTTGGGACCCACCTCGCACACAGTTTCCGATATCCGAGGGTTTCTGCGATGGTTTGGTGTAGCAGAGATCTGAATATTTGTGGAAACATCGCAGAAAGTTCATCCACAGTCAATCTGCGATCGTCACGGAGCGCATTTCCGATTTTTCCACAATATCGTCAGTCACAATTGAAGGTCTTCCGCTCCTCTGATCATTATGCACAGACGTACGACCGTTTTTAAACTCGCGACACCACTTAAACACACAAGTACGATTCATAGCTTTATCACTATATGCAGTGTTTACCTCATTATAAACCTCAAACGGAGTTTTTCCCTTCCAAACAAGGTAACGTATGACGTGGTATGACGCCGCGTATTTCGCACTTGGCGGGAGATCGGGTTGACATTTTTCACGAAACTTATTGTCGCGTCGACAATTCTCAACGTACTGACATTGAACCAGTCTTGTTGTGGAGGAAGGAGGAATCAGGCTACACGGCAGAGTAGCTAAAATGTCAAAAAAAAAATCCCTCCGGCCGTGAGAGCCTCAGTACACTTACTTTCTGGACATCCCTCGTATTATCCAGCTTACCCTTTCTCTATTTTTTAAATATTGGTCAATTGTATCTGAGCTTTTGTAAAGAAGAAGGAAGAACTCCTTCACCTTTTCATTTGTATAATACGTGGGAAAATCTTCATTCAATTACAAGGCCCACTTAACATTTTACATAATGTCGTTTTATATTTACACCTAATACCAGCGGATTAAAAAACCTGCCAAAGGCCATTCCCTCAAGTTACAATTATAAAATATCTAACATCATAGCCAGTGTTCAGGATTAACTAGGGAGAGTTTCGCAGTAAAGAAAACATTTTGCTGTGAAACTTTGCATAAAGCTTCATACTTCCTAGCATAGAGTTTACAAAGCTACACCTTCATCAAATGATTTTATAAGCAATAATCGTATTTTATCCTTAATTGACACTGATAATCTTGCAAGGCATATTTGATGTTATCTCTTGGAGTGTCTAAATTCTTTTGTTATTACCATAATTTCATCGCGGAACTGAACTTGACCCGGAACTGAACGTCCAGTTCCAGAACTGTCTCCGCGAACAAAGCTTATATTTATGATGTCTATCTACATGCCGAGATTCAAGTTTCCATCTTACCGGGAAGGAATTTGAAAAAATCTTAAAAATCAATGCAATGCATTTTAAAAGGGAGAATATTCGCCCTGATCTAGCCTCGAACCAAGGATAATCTTCGAAGATGTCTTCATGGGTTTCTTCGGATATGCACGTTTTCTAGCGATCCCTCGAATTTCAGCTCACTAGTTTGCCGGAATATGCGTCAAAACATTTTCGAAAATCCACCCAATGCATCCTTATCGAAAAAATCGGGTTAGGGCCTTCTGTCATCAAACCCACGACACTGAAGTTCAAAGTCGCCTTTTTCTGATGTTTACATGTTATGGCCAGTACGTCGTTAAAATTAGCAGTCACTGACACCTGTGGAACATGGTTAGAATTTTTATCCCCAGTGAATGTGTGCATAGAAGTGTATAGAGTAATGTAAATGGCTCTATGTCAAGTTTATGGGAAGGGGTTTAAAAAAATCTTGGCAATTTATAATTTAAGAGAGTAATTATAAAATAAAGTCAGTATATTTTCTATCATCCCGAGTAATGAAGAGTCTAATGTGCAGACTTTTAATCGTCCAGAATGCTTAAGAAAGGAACGAGTACCTTTTGAATTGTCGCTAAACTCATCTTGTGATGTGCCCTCCGATAACAGCCCTAAAATAAGACAATCCTAATTTATGCATCTAATAATGGTCATTTCACAAAAAACCACTTAGCCATTAACTTTCGTTTTGCCGATAGTCTCGAGCTATTAGCGGACTGTGAAAAGAATTTTCGGATGTTCGTCTGTACCTTATGAAATTCAAATTAAACTCTCCTTCGAACTGTTCACTGTGAATATATCAAAAACACTACTCACGAGCTTAGCTTTGCATCCACAACTGTTTTAGTGCGGCGGACCGATATATCGGCTTTTGCCGCTCGGCTGATAAGTGCGGCGGGCCGATATATCGGCCCGATCGGCCAATTATCATTATTATATTTATTACGAGTAAAATGTAGCTTGCATACTGCAAGCAGATCGACAACACTAATTTCATGTCGGCATCATATCGGGACGGCCCTCAAAAGAATAAAAAGGGATTGAAAATATTCTTAAAATTCGCTGCAATTTAATCGTCTGGCATCGAACCTAGGCCTTCCTGGTGAATCTACTATGCAGTATAACAGAAAATCACCATCTCTTACTATGTGTGAAAGTTCAAGCAGAAATATTGGCTTCAACTGCCTCAAACGACGTCCTACTTTTCAATAATGTAAATGGCTCTCTGGACTCGAACCAAGGACGATCTAGGAATTCTAAAATATGTTTTTGAAGTGTATCTATGTTCTCTATCTATATACCTAATTTCATGTTTAAATATTATTGGAAAGGGGTTCAAAAAAATTCCTAAAAATCGGATAATTTACTGATTGTAGAGACGCCTGGTGTCGAACCCAGGAAATATTGTTAGCCCGGAATGCACATTATGACTTATAAGTACTTCATCTTATATTATGCAAAGTTTGAAGTCGATATCATGCCGGGAAGTACCTAAAACCTTTTTCCGTTATCTCCATAAGAAATGCATTGAGGAATGTAAATGGCTCCCTGGGATCGAACCAAGGACCATCAGCGAATATGTAAAATTTGATTATGAAAAATTTTTATGATCTCCAACTTCATGCCGAATTTCAAGTTTCCATGTCATCGGGAAGTGGTCCAAAAAAAATCTTAAAAATCGCCACAATGTATTTTAAACGGCCGATTTTTGCCTTGACCTAGCATCGAACCCAGGATATTTTCCGTAAAACTCATTTATGTTTTCGATAGATCATGACCATATATATAGGCTCCTTGAGTTTTAAGTCCCTACCTATCCGGCAAGTATTTTTTTAAAATTCCCGAAAATTAACGCAATGCATTTAAATGGGAAAAATCGGGACTTTGGGGCCCTCTGGAATCGAACCCATGACACTGAGGTTCAAAATCGCATTTTTTCTGGGGGTTTCACGTTAGGGCCAATAGTTCGTAAAAATTTCAAGTCAATGACGCTTGTGGTTTAGGCTGTGAATTAGTATCCTATCTATCTATCTATCTATCTATCTATATGAATGAATCCGGAGAAGCATCTATATATAATAGATATTATATTATTATTTATCATATATTATATTTATCATTATTAACCACTTTAATCCCATTAATAAAAAAACTCATATAGATATGTAAAAATAGCTTTATATTGTTTTTATTTTCCTAGTTGCTACATTTTTTTAAAATACCCTACGCATTTCTCGCCAGTACCCCAGGAAGAAGGATAGCACTAAGAGGTTATATTTTTGCGAGGAGTAAACAAATCAGCATTTTCGAATTTTCTCCTGGGAATCTAATCTTGTGGTGTGAGCCATCTAACAAAAGGATAGGCTTAAGAAGTGCTCGCGTTGAACATTGTGTGCGAGACACTCGTATCATAGCGTCCCATTGATATCGATGTCGGCTCTAGGCCAACTCCGCTACCTAAACATCTCCTTAGCTGACATCGGAGCCATATTTACGGGCATGCAGAGCTTTCGCTGAATTTATCTAGCAAACACATGACTGGAAGTGTATCTCTATGAATTGCATGATGATTGGGGTTTTCTTCTCTTCAGCAGAAAAAAAGCACAGAGCTAGTCATAGGACTTGACTCTTGGAGGGGTTCGAACCCCTAACCCCCTCCCCCTCGCTGCGCCACTGCCACGAAGAACTTTCACAAACTTTACGTTCATTTTCATCTAGTTCTCATAATTTTGAATCTAAAACGATAAGAATATATATTATTATTCATAATCAAATAATATTTCAAATGAAATTAATAGGTGCCACCAGGTGAAGGAATAGACAATGACAGAAGGAGATAAAAAACTGCTTTATTTTACTGAATTAGTCTCCAATTCTGGACCCACAGGAGGCATCCCTGCTCCCTCTAGAGTCATGTAAGTGGCATAGTGAGACGTGAATAACAGTTCCTTACAAGTGTCATCTTATTTAGTCAAACAATTCTCTCTAACCGAACTAAAATCTTTGACAATTTTGTCGTTTTTGTCGAAATTTCGAAACTTCGTGGTAAAGATTCTCACAGAAAATATTACTTGATTAGGAAAAAAATGATATCTATAACATGGGGTGGGCTACTTATGCTGGTTTTATATTTCGATCAGAAAAAGTGACAAAACGACCCACTCCATTGCCGAACCAACATCACCAACGCAAAATTCCTTTATATTGCGCGTTATTAGAAGAATTTTGGCGCACTAAGAAACCATTTCCCCGATTCAAACGCACTGAATCAGTAATATTAAGCATCATACAAGCAATATGTGTAATATGTTGTCATTAAATCACTCCGGAAACATTGAGAAAACTTCAGGAAAAATTGAAAATATTTGACATTTTACATAAAAACTTAAAACTTTGACGAAAAGGCGCAGCCTTAACATATAATCCGATCGAGTTGAAATTTTTTATGGGTTATAAGGACCACCAACCACAAACTTTCAGCACTAGCCGCAGAGAGATTTAGAAAGATTGTTTTTTCGATCCACCTTAATGATCCACCTATGCTACACGTGCGCTGATACCCGATACAAGGAAAGTATGCCGTGAGGAAGACAGATTTTGTTTTAACGTCTAGAAATTCGTTCATAAATTATCATCTAAAGAAGGCTGCTTTTTCGTCCCTTGAATGCACCTGCTTCGGTAATCAATTCGTTTTCCTCTTCACAATTCAGACGTTTATAATTAAATACGGCACTCAAATGATTGATCGTGTATTCCCAAAGGTATTTCTGCTAAATTGGCCCCCCGTTAAATACTACCGCCATATAATGCGCTCATTTGATGGCCTCTAGTATTCCGATTTCGTATACTTGAGGCAATTTTCTTCTCTTCGTCCTCCGTATTCCATTGGCATTCGAACACAAATGGCGAAGGAAATAGATCAAGGGAAGCAGCAAATGAAGGCAAGCTATTCGATCTTTAGTTGTGACTTGGCGGTTGAAAGCAACATAACAGTGAGTAGAAAGTATGGTGTAGTCATAAGAATAACAATAAGTATGAAAAAATCGGTTAACGATAACGGGAAAACGTTTGTTTTTATCCATCTTTCATTTTATTGCTCGTTATTTAGGGTTAGATGTAAGATGAGACTCATAAGTCTGAAGCTCGCCCTTAGATAAACTCGTTGATTATTAGTTGATGGTAGACGTTTCTTTCCGGGAAATTAATTTTAGAAAGACTCGTAAAAAGGCACCTCTGCCCATTTATTTATTTCTTTATCCCAATTACCAATGGAATTGAGGATTTTTCAACATACACGACAAAATGAAAATTGAAAATTAAGATACTAAATCAAGGACTACAATGCATTTCTAAACATAAAATATGTTAGATTTGAAAAGTGAAAGAAACGAATGGAATGGACAGATAAACCCATTGATCGATAGAACTTATATATGAAAGAAACACGCTTCTGTCTGAAACCATGATCATATTTACATAACCACATCCTTCTAAACTTCCTAAGATAACCTGCGACTAGTCCCATCTTGCCATGTAGCCTCCATTCAAAGCATCCCTTCTGTTAATAATTTGTTTGGCATTGTCATTATTTCTCCTACCACGAGGAGTGACTGGAGTTTTATGATATACCCTTGAATACCAGAGATTAAAACAATTTGCCTTTCTGTATGATTACTTATCATTTTGTCATCCTTATATTTGATTGCAATAATCTACTCTTTGCGTTTTCTTCAAATACATATCTTATACAGAATTTACGATTGCCCTCTTTTTCTAAAATATTAATTCAATATTTTTCTTTTACTTTATTTTTCTCCTCCTTTAGTAATTTAAAATAATATTTGTATTTCTTCATGTTACATATATCAAGATTTCTAGCTTTGTATGCTTCCCTTTTCTTCACTTCACTTTTCAAAACTCTAATTTCTCTATTATAGCATTTCAGATCTGGATTGCTTTTAAGTGCCTTCTTTGGAACATACCATTTTATCCCTTCTGTTAAAATGCCCTCAAACCCTCCCCACATTTCCTTCATGCTTTCTCCTTTTACAGCCCAAAGTGGAACATTTATAATTAGAAATTCTTGAAAATTTGTCACCCTTTCTGTACTGCCATATCTCTGTTCTATGTGTGCAACAAGTAGCCAATCTAGAGAATTTCATCGAATGTAATGAGTGAGTAAAATTAAGCACAACATGTTTTCCTAATACTAACGTACTGCACAATCATTTGCAGCAATATAACCAGGCAGAATCTGCATAAATTATGCAGCTACTTCGTAACATGTATGAGAACAGCAACCTGTACCTAGTGTACTCTAAGATTCACAGAACAAGTACAATAAATAGTTTGCAACTAAATATAATGTATATAGATAATAATATATAGCTAGAATAAACTGATTCTCTCCTTATTAGAATATTAAAAAAATAAACCTGCAAAGGAAAAGAAAGAAACATTACTGAAGAGGAGGAAGCAGAACAATGTACATATTTCATGTACGAGTAAAATGTTGCTTGCATTCTGCAAGCATGTTGATAACACAAATTTCAAGTCGACGTCAGATCGAGAAGGTCCTCAAAAGTAGAAAAATTATTGAAAATATTCTTAAAATTCGCTGCAATTTATCTGTCCGGCAATGAACCCGGGTCATCCTGGTGATAGTTAGTATGCGGCACAATAGAAGATTACCGTCTTTATGTGTGAAAACTCAAGCAGAAATATTTGCTGCAACTGCCTCAAACGACGTCCTACTTTTCACATATATTCCTTATGTTAGAAATTGTAATGTGCTCTGGCATCGAACCCAGGAAGAGCATGGTTTTATATACTTTTTTCTTAAATGGAGTCTTAAGATACATCTTCCTGCAAAGCAAGAACTTCCTATCATTTCGATAAGTGCATCAAAAAAAATATTGAATTCTGCTTGAATTTTCACACATAGATACAGATGGTGATCTTCTGTTGTGATACATAGAAAGTATTGCCAGGAAGCCCCAGGTTCGATGCCAGGCGGTAAATATATCTCCCATTTAAAGCACAATGAGGTAGTTTTCATTATTTTTTTTGATGCACTCATTGAAATAATAGGAAGATCTTGCTTAGCTAAAAGATGTATATTAATACTCGGTTTAAGAAAAAAATTTAATTAAGACTATGCTATTCCTGGGTTCAATGCCAGAGCTCATTAAAATTTTTCACGTAAGGAACATATGTGAAAAGTAGGACGTCATTTGAGGCAGTTACAGCCAATATTTCTGCTTGAATTTCCACACATAATTAGAGATGGTGATCTTCTGTTGTGCTGCATAGTAAGTTTACCAGGAAGACCCGTGTTCGATGCCAGACAATTAAATTGCAGCGAATTTTAATACTATTTTCATTCCTTTTTTTTACTTTTGAGGACTGTCCCGATATGACGACGACATGAAATTAGTGCTGTCGATCTGCTTGCAGTATGCAAGCTACATTTTACTAGTATGGATATATACATGAATAAATCCGGAAAAGCATCTATATATAATAGATATAGTTTAGGTTACTCTAGTAGAAATACTTATTGGTTTCCAATAAAATTTTCTAGTAAATATCCAATAGAAATTCTATGTGCTTCCAATAGGCTTTTGGCCATCAGAATCTTTGGAGTCGATCAAATTCAATATCTCATATGCTTTTCTTTTAATAACTAAACAGAAGTTAATGGATAGTCAGCTTTTTTGTAGATTAAATACTGTTGGACATATTCTCAGGTAATCATTTAGAAAAAAGGGCATCAGAGTGGACCCTTGCCTCCCCGCCCTCCCTCAAATCCTATCTTTATGATTCTTATATTATTTAAGCTATTTCCGAACTTCTTTTTATAATTATCCTTATTTCACAAAAATATACCCCGAAAATAAAGAGTATACCAAACAAATACTTCATGACACTTTCCTATACAAAAATTAAGTTCATCTACAAAACAATGAATCAGCACACAGGTAACTTACCAATTGAAATATTTCGGCTACTTAGTAAGTTCAAAACTATTATCTCCAAACATTAGGATATATAAGAAAGCATAAATTACTGGTGTTCTTTCAAAGAAGATCCAAATATGCCGATTTGAGCTTCTTATAAAACCTTCTATTTCTAACAATATTTTGTTGCAATCAACTTCCTGCGAACCATTAATAAAGCATATTATGATCTATATTTTGCTAAAATCGTGATAAGAACTTCAAAATAAAATATGATATTTATAACCGGTCGTTTTACCTTGCCCCCACCCTGGGATAGTGATTGAAGCCCAAACACCTCCTGCCCTGGATTATTTTGAATTCCTTCACTAATAAATGTAGCTTAGATTATTTGTAGTCTTTTTAATAAGAACCAAAATATTTTACAGCATCATTAAGATACAATATTTACCTCCAACTTCCACAATTTACGGTACCTTAAGGCTTACAATTTGAGGAGTGCAGTCCGAGGCAATTTGGCAGCAATGCAGGTGTTTATAATACAAATACACTTGATCATAGGCACAAATCTGTCAACTGTCCAAGGTTGCTGCTGCCAGGGAACTTGTAAGTTTTCTCTGGTGTTGGCCATTGACTTTTTTAAAACAATTAGTAATTGCAGTCCACCAAACTGCAAGCAAGTCGTACGCATCAGCCACCACAGATTAAATAAAGTTTTCATTCTTATGCATTTTGTGATGTAATAACAATGTCGTAGTGGTTACTAAGACAGGGAGCAAAAATAACTAACTCCTTGAGGCTTTCCATTTATAGTTATTAATCAGTACACTTACTTGAAAGGGGTAAGGACGGGGCCGGGGGGTCTCGACTCTTACTGGCCTAAAGTTGGAACGGGAATCGTCGATGAGGACCGAGGTTGGATCTGCCCCGTAGCAAGCTAAGGTCAGATGATGAAGGAGATAGGGTGGCTCTGCCCCGTAGCAAACTAAGGTCAGATAGGATATGTTTACTTCTCATTGGGAACGTAGTCCTTATATACTCTTTGGCAGGACGCTACCCCGACTCCTCCAGGTGGACGCTACCCCGTATATACAAAGGGTACAGGTGGAGGTGCAGCCTCTCCCTAGACAATGACTAGTGTAGCGTCTCAATCAGTCCTCATAGAAAGGTTAAATTTATCGCTAGCAGCTTGAGTGGTGCCTTTCAGCGTGAGCTAGCATTTCCAGGAAATGCTAGCGCAGCTGTAAAAAGAATGCGTACCGTCGAAAAGTTGGTACAGAGGAGCCGAAGGTGCTTGCCTTGCCAAATTACCACAACATCAATACCCTTCTTTATGTATCATACGTTGTTTAATTACAGTATCATCTGTCTAGCCTGCCTAGGACAATGCAATTTTCAAGAAAGTGATCTTGATTTTCATGAATATATTTTATAAACTTTTGCTTATTTTCTATAATGTGTCATTCAAATTTTAAGTTATACATTTATTATAAGTCCATGGCATTCAAGTCCACAAACTCTATGTGTTTAATGGTATATCCCATGAATATTCTCCAATATGGCAGAATCCAATAAGAAAAGCAAGCTTCCTAATACCAATACAAACCAACAAAAATACTACAGGAAACCAATAGGAACCAATGAAAACCAATACAGGGAAATCAAAAGCAACATAAACCAATAAGAATCTTAGAAAATTTTCAACAGGGTAGGTTGTAGTTCCTAATTAGGTTTGCTTTATTTTTTAATCTACTTTCAATTCACTACACGTCATATTTAATTTAATGTGTTAGCCTTATACGGGGACAACTGGATAAGGAAACTAGACTAAGTTCCACGAGATATTTTAATTATGGGATGAGAATCCTCTCTCGCATCCAATCACATCGACCCCTCTTCTCCCTTTAATTATGCAGTACTTTTGTTAATACCTACCTGATGATAGCCATCGCTGGCCAAAACCAGTTGAAATAAAAACATCTTGTAGAACATAAAAAGTCTAGTTTCCTTATCAAGTAATGCAGAGATATTATCTACCTAAGTGTGTTTAATCAACCATAAACAAATCTTGGATGTAATTGGTTCCAGCTTAGGATCTGACGAAATTGCACCAATCAGTAGTTAGCAGAGATACAGCTGAAATGTCTCCATTTCACTACCTGGTTGAAAAATCGAGAGGAATTCATTTTCTGTTTCCGTGATGATCACTTTAAGAGTGTATATTTGGAAACATGCAAACAGTTTCCAATACTCAAGATTAGTCACCACATTACGACTTTATGGTGCGAAGAATAGCAGCGCATTTATAAAATGAGGAAGCTCACCAGATGCCGCATTCCCTTGCGCAAGTACTCCTTGGCCTCGCCGTTTAGCCTCTGCTTCTCTTCCTCCATCCGCTCCACGCTCTCCCGCACCCTCTTCTCATCCTCGCCCAACATATAAGCTGCCCTTTCGCTTTCCCCTATTCTGCCATCTGAGCCCAATTTCACCACCGTCTTCTGGCCGCACTTGGCAAAGGCAGCCAGGCCACGACGCCGCAGATATACCAATACCAAACTTGCGTTCTCCTCTTCTCGCTGCAGTTCCTCCACATCCACCAATTGCGATGTGCGTGCCGCCAGCATTTTCTCTGACATACACTGCAAGAAACAGGAGAACATCGACTATGAGATAGTCTCTATATCAACTGTAAAACATCCTTTTCACCTTCATGCCACCCGTATTACTGTCTATAAACAGCAATTAAGGAGTTAGATATCTTAAGGGTATAACTGATCTACAGCAGTTTCTAAGATGATTTTTGATGGAATTATTTTGTTGTTGAAGACATATTCTTATTGAATTGCGCATAAATTTGAGGCATGGAATGGAAATAGATATTCCTTTTCAAAATATCGAAATTAAACATGTCAGATAAAAATTTATGCTTGAAACAAAACAGGCCTCTCTGGTAGACATGATTCCAACAAAAACCATGTTTTACCATAGGAATTGTTATACCAACTAAATCTGTAAGGTCATAATGCTGAATCAATGGTAACCATTTTGGAGATGAAGAAATTCATGATGGTTCTATTTAAGAATAGTAAGGCAAAAATGTCAAAAGAAATACATTAGGACGACATTAATTACCAATTTAGAACCCCTTTCTGAAGACCACTCTCACTCTGCACGTACAAAAAAGTCATAGATTTCATATTGAAATGTGCTCTATCTTTTCCATCTTGATATCAACATCGATGCAAGTCTGTTTAACTTACACTCCATTAAGATAAACACAGGAATTTTGGAACGTTTTTAGGGCATCATTGTCAATGAAGAAATACCGTAAATGCAGTCGTATCAGTCGACCACTGATGCCTAAAATAATCTCTCAAAAACCAGGGGTCGACTTATATGATGAACATAAAATTTAACCCTTTACTACTAAGGGGTAAATAAGTGAAACCGCCCACTTAACACTTGTTGTACACAAACTCTTGCAACTCACCACAATTATTTCTTACCGTAACTAATTTTCGGCAAGTCTAATTAATGTAGATATCACATAAAATCAATTTCATCATGAAAAAAATTGTGTCCGAAAATATAGATGCAAATCCCTGCAAACTAATTATTGGTGAGCCAGTGGTGCCACCAACATATGCAGCCGGTATCACTTTCTGAATCAGTTTAAACAACAGCAGAAAATTTCACCATGGGAGCCCCTGAAAAAAGACAGAAGTTTGACAGTGGATTCAAACTAAAAGTTGTAGAATTTGCTAAGAGCTCAAATAATTTTGCAGCTGCTAGAGAATTTGGCATCAGTGAAAAAAGAAGGAAGCGTCTTTAAAGGGAATGCATAGGAAAAAAATGTGCCATTAGAATGGGAATTTGTGCATGGAAAACTCTCGAAGATCATGTGTCAAAATGGATACTGAAAAACCATCAAAATGGCTAAGCTGTAAGTAGAAATTCCACATGCATTTATACCCATAATTGGGCTATAGCTCACCCTGACTTTGAAAAAGGGATCAGCAAGTTGGTGCTGCAGATTCATGAATAGGAAAGGTCTAGTTTTGCATAAAAAGACAAGAATAGCCCAAAAGTAACCAGAAGACCTAGATGAAAAGATTACAAGTTTTCATAGTTTTGTTATTGGGCAAAGAAAACAACACAATGTCCCTTTATCACGCATTGGGAATATGGATGAAAGTCAAGTAAATTTTGATATGCTTGGCAAAAGAACTGTAGATATAAAAGGAGTGAAAACTGTTTTGTTAAATAGTACACGGCACGAAAAACAAATTTTACTGTTGTACTCTCCTCTATGGCTGAAGGAACAAAGCTAAAACCAATGGATATTTTCAAAAGAAAATTAATGCTCAAAATTAACTTTCCACTACTTTCTTGTTTGCTCATGTCCACCCAAAAAGGTGGATGGATAAAAATGGTGTAACGTAGTGGATCAAAATGGTTTGGAAGAAGCCTTCGTAAAGAGCACGGTCTTTTGGTGTGGGACATGTTTAGATCACATCTGACAGCTAAGATTAAAAAAAAACCTGCAAAGAAGTAACACCAAAATTGCCGTTATACGTGGGGGGTTAATATCTGTTCTCCAGCCGTTAGATGTGTCCCTCGATAAGCCTTTCAAAGATAACATCCGTCAACAGTGGAACAATTGGCTGAGATAAGACATTCACGAAAAAAGGATATATACATGCTGCTTCACTTGATGTTTTGCGCAAATTTGTTTTAAACAAATTCACCCATAAGGAAAATGGACTACTTCACACTTATATTTGAAGCACTTCCCAAGCATATAGAAAACAGTAATCCAGTATGACATAAGAAATATTTACAAATCAGATATATTTAAAAGTGTCTTGGGTTCGATTTCAGGTCGTTTGGTATGTTCTCACAAGGAAAGTTAGGGGTATAATGGGAGTCGTTATGGCTCGAAGGAATTCATCAAAGTAAAACTTATTTCCAATAAGCTGTAAGTATACGAGGGTGGTCTGAAAAGTTTCCGACCTCAACGTGAAGATGGCAGCACTCGTAAATAAAAGCTAGTGCATTTCTTTGTTCATCTGTTGACAGTTACTCACCAAAGTTTCAGCCATTTTGGACGTGCAGTTGTAATGTAACAGTCGTTTAAGTGAGTTGATGCGACTGTTTTCGTGAAAATGGACAAAATCGAGTATCAAGCTGTCATTAAATATTTGCTTTTGAAAGGCGATACGCCTACCCAAATCAAAGATGAGTTAGATTCTGTTTATGGGGACTCTGTACCATCATTTACCACAGTGAAATTTTGGGCAGCGTAATTTAAACGTGGCCGTAAGAGCTTGGGAGACGATGAACGTTCAGAATGTCCAAAAACTGCAATTACGGACAAAAACATCGCCAAAGTTCACCACATGGTGCTAGACGACTGCTGAATTAAGCAACAATAACAAGCAATATTTACAACTCAGGACCTATCGGCAGATGTGAATACACATTATACTTTGGTTACAATTAATCTTACTTAATGCAAAGTTTGAAGCCGATATCATACCGGGAAGGACCTAAAATAGGATTCTGTTATCCCCATTAGAAATGCATTGAAGAATGTAAATAACTCACTGGAATCGAACCAAGGACCATCAGTGAAAGGTTAAACAGCATACATAAAATATATCAATGATCTCTATCTGCATGCAGAGATTCAAATTTCCATCTTATCGGGAAGGGATTAAAAAATAATCTTAAAAATCGCCAAATGCATTTAAAATAGGAGAATATTTGCCCTGACCTAGTGTCAAACCAAGGATAGCCTATGAAGATGTCTTTTTAATTTTTGTCGGATATGCACAGTTTCCAGTGATTCCTTGAATTTCAACTCTCTAATTTGCTGGGAAGTGCCTCAGAAAATGTTTCGAAAATCTCCTCAATGTATCCTTATGGATTTTGAACCTCAGTGTCATGGGTTCGATACCAGAAGGCCCCACAGTAACAATTTTGTCCATAAGGGTGCATTGTTGGGATTTTCGATCATCTTCTAAAAAGTCCTGGGTTCAAGACCAGGTGGCACTTCCATTTGGAATTTAAAGCGGAAATTTCCATTTTTTATGTTTCATTTACCGAGAAGTTGAAAATGACTATGACCATGCATGTTAACAGAATTAATGAATGCTTCTTAAAAACAGTTTATCTTTTATGAATTTTGGTTCGACACCATTGGGGCACCATTTGTATTCTACCATATATTTCAAAGGGGGAATATCAGAGCGGAATCAGAGAAGATAAAATAGGATGTCATTGGCACCAGCAAAGTCAGAAGAAAATCAGAAGAGCTACTTACACCGAAGGAACGACATTTATTCTTTTACAGGGGTACCAAGGATGGAAGAAATGGAGGCGTTGGATTCTTGATCAACAAGAGATGGAAGGATAACGTTGTAAAAATCAAAGGTGTATCAGACAGAATTTGTAATCTCACACTAAAGATAAATGAGAGTTACTCAGAACAGGTCATCCAAGAGGCCATAGAAAATAATAAGAGGGCCAGACGATGCCTAGCAATAGGTAAGAAACAGATTTTAGCAATACAGAAAGGAGATGGCACAACAACATATACAAGACCAGCATTATTGAGGACTGTAGCAGAATACTTAGGCAACCAATACATGAAGATGGGAAATGCCGAAGAGGAAAACCAAGAGGAAATCCATAACTCACAAAATTCCCCCTCAATTCTCTCAGAAGAGGTAATGGCGGCGATTAAGCAGATGGGATGTTGGCGGAGTATCTGAAAGCAGGTGGAACAGTGATTGCTAATTTTTTAGCACAATTAGTCAGTAATTGTCTAAAACAAGGAATGGAACCACGCAAGCGTTGCCCTTCTGCACAAGATAGGAAGCAAAGGAGATTTGAAGAACTATTGCCCCATTAGCATCCTTCCAGTTGTCTATAAAACATTCATGAGGATAATAGCTGAAGTAAGACGACCCTGTCTTCAGCCCAGTCTAGAGAACAAGTAGGATTCCGGAAAGGCTTCAGCACTATGGACCACCTCCACACACTACAGGAAATTATTAACAGAACAAATGAGTACGAGATGACACTCGTCCTTTGCTTTGTGGATTACGAACAGGCCTTCGACTCAGTAAGTACCTCCTCCACTCTGAAAGCTCTGAAGAATCAAGGGATAGATTCTGAGTACATACATCTCTTGTGCAGTGTCTATGAGAATGCCACAGCTTCTGTAATGCTGCATGAAGAGACTGATGAATTCCAAATTGAGAAGATCTTTCGAAAAGGTGACGATCTCCCATCTTATTTACAGTTGTTTTGGAAGAAGTTTTTAAAGCCCTTGATTGGGAAGAGAAGGGCTTAAGAGCACATGGGGAGTACATCAGTCACCTCCGTTTTGCAGATGATATAGTTCTCTTTGCAGTCAACGCAGAAGATCTAACTTCAAGACATGAAGAGCTAAACACAGTGGGACAGAAGATAGGACTCAGGATAAATCTAACAAAAACTAAGGTTATGTATAATTCTTTTGCAGCGCAAGAACCAGTCAAAATTAAAGGAAAACCTCTGAATGTTTGCTCGGAATACACATACCTGGGACAACTTGTATCATCAGGAGAGAAAAACGGGATGAATGAAGTAAACACGAGAATGAAACTTGGCTGGAGTGCATTTTGTAGGAACTTGCACATTCTGAAGTCCAGAATGCCAATGGCTTTGAAGAGGAAGGTCTTCAACCAATGCATTCTACCTGTCCTGACCTATGGTAGTGAAACTTTAAATGGCAGTATGAGGACGTGGACGATGCCAACAAAGAAGGCAAGAGCCTATGGATATGGAAGCCAATTTGAAGAATCGAGTACTGGTGCCATCGTGTCTATTCATCTGCAGAAACTCATATATATTTATTTGACAGAATGCTCACCTTGAGGATGGAGAGCAGCACAATCGGCTCCTCTGCAGACACTTGGTCGATTGTCAAGAGGCGAGCAGCAGCCCATTGGAAAGGCTTCTTCAGCATCATCTCCACAGCCCAATCAGACCACGACTCCGTGCGTTCGCTCTCAAAATCAGACAGTCTGCACCCCTCGCCATTCCTTAAATGATCAAAACCATTTATTGGGTAGAGTGTGCTTAATAATAATATTCAAATAATAATGCACTGAAGGATCCATGACACTTAGCCAAACCACGCCACACTTATGAAATATCCACCACAATCCTAGGGTAGCAAATAAATTTGAAACAGTGTCTTCATGATCTATATTCAGAAGCCTTAAGCAATGACTAAGTATTAGAGACTGGTTATTAAAATCACCATTTTCTTATTACCTACCCTTACTTTATCTTGAAAATTGGCTATAAAATGATAATAAGAAAATTTAAAATATTATAAGTTGTAAAAGATCATTGCATTGTTTTTTCCAAAAGTTTCTTTCAAAATCTTCTACATGGGAGTGAAAAGTTCTCCAAAAAATCCAAGACTCCTTTTCAGTGAAAATATCTAAAGATAGATGGCCAGTAACATTTTGAAAAATATCGAAAAACGACTAACAGGAGCACGAAACTGAATCATTTAGTAATAACTATGCAAAGATTCAATTACCAAAAAAATTCATTCTTGTGAAAAACCTATTTGCAATTCTAGCCTACAGCAGGCCGGCTCTAGCCTATAGGAGGGAGATTGACGTACATTTGTGGTACAGTCCTGGCCAAAATTAACGCACCACCTCCCTAGCAATCCTAACGATGCGGGTGGTGCATTAATTTTGGCCAAGTGTGCTCATGCATGCTGTGAGAGGAAAAGCTTGTCAATCAAATAAAAAGTCTTTCAAACTGGTTAACTTCTTTCAGTATTTTTCTACTATTAGCCAAGAATAGTGGGTCGAGCCATGTTACTTCGCAATATTTACGCAATTAGTAACACTACATCTTAAGTTTACATCAGCTCGGATACCCAAACCATATGCTACATATTCAATCTGTAAATTATTGTTGACTAACTGAAGAGCCCTTTGATAGGGAAAATGTAATTAGAATAATTTGTTCTCTTTTTATAGAAGAAAATCTAGCATCTCTCATATTAGCTTTGCTCTATGGGGCAGGTTATCAAAACATTTTAATCTTACCAAATTCCTCAGGATTTGTTGCTGAAATTTATAATAAACATCGTCAATTGGTGGTTTCTCCTATCAAGAGGTTTGCTCTCATAGATCTCCACTTGTCTCATCTACTTGCTTTCCTTTTCCTCATATTTGTTAATGTCAGTCCAGTTCCTTAAATTGTCAAACCATTCCATCCTTGGTCTATATCTTAGTCCATCCTTCCAGCGCTGTCACTATTCACTCCCTTTGCACATGTCAGGCGTATTTCCACTTTCTTGCTTTCACCTCATTCAATAGGCTGCTTCCAATTCTTCTCCAAACTTCTGCATTTGTTATTCTGTCTGACCACTTAGTTTTCAGTATCCTTTTGGCAAACCATATTATAATAAATGTAAAGAATAAATTCGAAAAAAGGATATCAATTTTCATTGAATTCAATTCTTAAAAATCTAGTCTTGAGCCAGTTTTGTGATTTTTTATGTTATCTTACCATTGAAATAGAGGCAGAAAATGATTTTAACGAACTTTATATGTGTATTTCATGGAACTTATACATCCCGCTGTGGATAGAAGCAAGGACCTACAGATTCAAGGAGCATAGACTTTAAATAACGTGAAAATTTGCTTTTTTACATCTTCTGGGTAACGAGATTCAGCAAACCGTCGTCAGAAATCTTAGTGTAGAAAAATTGAAGAGCATGTTGATTCTCAAAAGGGAGAAAAGAGATACATAATAGTAAATAAATAAGTATTATTTGTACAACGGAGAAACATTTATCACTCGTATTAGCTTAGTTAAATGGGAATCATTATCAACAACAATAATTTTCAGAGAGAATTTCAGTATCTTATCAAAGTCCTCGTAATTCGAGGCAAAATCTATAATCAAGTATGGGAAATGGTGTGAAAACCGACACTAGTGTAAATATAGACACCCCTCCCAAAAGGGAGGTCCTGCAGACTGGTGGTTATTATTCTAAACTGTGCTACTTGTTGAGATAAGATAGCAGTGAACAGTTGGAACCTTTCTTTCAAGTAGTGTGGATGTCAGTCATCGTATGAATTAGTGCTTGCTCTGGAATATAAACTTTTGACAGACTTGTGAAACCGTTTTCCACTCATGTCCTTATAGTTACTTCAAAATAATTTCACAATTGCCCCCAACTCGAAGATGCACAGCTATACCTCCTGATATTAGTCTAAATACATTCAGTGCTTTACCTTTATAGAACTGATAATAACCCTTAATTATAAAAATTGTGGTGACCTTTTAAGTAAGCATATTTTTATAGTTTCTTCTTGGTGATAACATTCTTAAGAGGGCATATTCTTTACACAAATGTAAGCAAGTTATCAACTTCTTTAGATGTTTATGTTAACTCATTGTCCATAAATTGTTGGACTAACTGCTTATGCATTGTGCAACAAAAATACATAGATAAATAAACCAACTATTAGAATTAAACAAAGTCTTATATCAGTGGAGGAATGATACGATACTTTTCCAGCCAGAGGAGTATAGGCTTGTTAAAAGGTAGTCATTCATGTATTATGCAATGTAGTACTTTTATGTTCTAGCTTACGATAAAGGAATCTCTTTTAAATATTTTTGGTTATTTTATCAGTAGATTTGCACCAGTTTTTCACACCTTCCTTCTTTGAGACCGTGTTACAGCTGTGGATATTATTTCTTAAGTTTCACTTACCTTTTTTATATCCACAACAAAATTTTTCCTTTTCAATATCAAATAACATTAGTTTTTATTATTATTTACTAATATGATTCAATTGATGGTGGATTAAATAAAAACAATTTATTTGTTACTTATATGTGGTGTATAAAAACGCCTATGAGAAGGGAATGGTAAAATAACATGCAAACTACTTAGAGACAAGGATAGGGTTAAAGGTACTTTGCACATAAGGGCACCCAGGAAAAATCCCAAGGAAAAACAGACTTGAAAAAAGCCTGACAGGGCCGGGAATTGAACCCTGGATCTTCCTCTATCCGGGAGGCTGCCTTAACCTTGTGATTCCTTAAGGTGGGTTTCTCCCTAACACCATATTGTGTTGCCGGTGCCTCAATGAGGCCATGGCCGTAGAGGATGCCGCACAGTCGGGCAAAACTAATCTTGCCCTTGCACACAAAGTTCTACAAAACGGCTTGTTAAAATGTTCTGGTCGGGTAGCCTAGATGGTTAAGGCAGCCTCTCAGATAGAGGAATATCCTGGGTTCGATTCCCGGCCCTGTCAGACATTTTTCCAGTCCGTTTTTCCTTGGTACTTAGAAACACTTAGGTTAAGAACCAAAAAAGAACTCAGCTAAACAAAATTAAATTACAAAAAAGGTAAAGAAATTCAAGAGATATGCAGCAACATTAAGATACAGAAAGGTTAAGAAAAATTGAAAGTTTTATTATTTAATACAATAGCTAGAAACTTAGAAAAAGTAAATGCTTCTTCAATGTTTGTTAAAATCATGACATAAAATACTTATAGGTGATTTTGTATTCCACCAAGGTCTTCAGTGAATATTAACTCAATGAAAGTGATGGTTTCCAGCGTTATTTTGTGGAACTTCTCCATCTTATCAGAATAAAAACAACTTTGTAATTTCCACAGTACTGTCCCTAATTTAGACCACGACCTGGGTTTCATTGCATTGCAACATCTTCAGGTGTTTCAAGACATGAAGATGTTGCAATGCGATGAAACCCGATAGTCATGAATATGAATGAAATAAACATATTTTTTAAAATAACATCACATATCGGGAATCAGGTAGGATTTTTTTGAAGCAATGCCTTTTAAGTATTAGTTGGTTTAATGAATGATAAAAGATTCTTGAAGAGTTTTTATTCATTGCATTTTTTATTGAATCAGCAGATGTGCAAAATTGTAAAAAATATCCTACCCCAAAGTAGCACAGTCCTTGTAAATTTTTTTTAGCATTTCAAGCAAACTGGTTGTCTGCATTTGCAGCAAAAGATAGACCTTTTTTGTTTTTAGTATGGAGGGCGGAGTCTTCTGCTTCTTTAGTTTTCCTTTGACTTTTTCTACCTCTTCCAATGGTACGTGGAGATTTTGGCCTAGGTATATTGGCTCATAACTGCATGTGAGTTCTAGCATTCAACATTTTCCTACTTAATTGCAGCCACATTTGCTCCGCAGCTATGCATTTGATAAAACTCTCCCTTTCCCAGGATGCTCAGTATAGAGAATAACATTATAAGTGCCCCTCCAGAGATTGACCTATGTAATACAAGTGTTATCTTGCTAAAAAGGTCATTGTGCATGTTTCATTTTTCTAAGCTTTTATAGATTTTAACAACACTTGTAAAATGTTTTTTCCTTATATTCTAATGTATTTTACTTTACTATGTTGTACTTGGCTTTTTAACCTTATGTCTGCGTTAATTTGTTTCATTGCTTAGTGATTAATTTTTTCTTTGTTTTATTATTATATATTAGAGCGCAACTTAGAGGGTTATCCTGTTTGAGCTATAGACATAAATTAAATTAAATCTTATCCATTCAGATCCTTCTTGTCTTTTAGTAACTGTGGAGGCACAAGAGAATTAACCAATGAAACATCCAGAATCCTTAAAAAAACTGCCATTGGCCATCTCGTTGTTCCTCGGCTAGATAGTAGCTGCTACTCATCAAATAAATCTACTCCACCCAAATTAGAGTTATGTTTGCCGTAAATCCATACAACGAATGCTCTTCCCTTTGTGGGCTCAAACTCATTGGGCATTTCCCTTTTATATTTTTCTCTTACTGTCCCAACATATGTCAATCCTTTCATCCTTGATTTCTCCGCCAGTTCAACTGATGTGAACCAATTATCTGGTGTGATATTTCTATGTGATTGATTGATTAGCTCGGAGAGATGCACAACCGATTGTGAAGGTTCCGATGTCTTCCTCAGACAGACCTATTCCATCAGTGTCTTTCCCAGCATAAAAATAGGCATTATAGAAATATTTGTTTGATGTATCAGTGAAACACACAATTTACATTTTGGCTCTCTACAGCTCAACTTACTTTTCCCAAAGTATTCTTTATTTTTCTTGGGAAACGGATTTATTGCGATGTATCTCTCCCTCACAATACCCAGCTCTTCTCATTTGATATAGCCAACCTCTTCACTTTTATCCCAACCCTCAGTTTAATAGAATACTTGTATCCAAAAGAAGCGTTGATCCTATTTTTTCAAAAGACGTACTTGATCTAAAACCTTTGCTTATACCAAAATTATTTTCACCCCAACAGAATATGTTATAACCAAATTTATGGGTCAGAAATGGGTTCACCCCTCTCACCTTAATTAGAGGACATTTTTATTGATAATTTGGAGACTTCCCTTTTTTCATCAGAAAATCTTCAAAAGGAAAAGGTTCGAGTATATATACGAGTTAAATATATTCGATTTAAAATGTCAGTATTTTCTGGCTCACTCGAAATCTGTCGATGGGCTGAAGTGTTTGTTGACTTTTGAATACTCGTACGTGGTAGGTGTAATTTATAGACTCTAACGTCGTTCTAACTACTGAACGTTAATAACTTTAAAACATACGAGTTTCAACTCGCGAGGATGTGCCTTAACATTTGAAATTAGTTCATTAACAAGCTAATCCATTAGTAACGTAACATTGTAAAATCTGGACAGTTTTAACGATGAACGGTTCCCATAATTTAGGATCAGAAGAATGAAAAAAATTGAAAAAATCATACCTTAAAATTTCACTGACAACCTCGGGAATACAAAGCGCTCTTTTTCCATTTCTTTCAAAGACTGAAGTTACTTCTGAGACAGTAATCACGGGCTTATTGTTCCAAGAGCACCACTTCTCTATGAGCGTTTTCCAAAAAGTTAATTTAGAGTCCCAGTCTTGAGGATTTGCACTTCTTTTACGAAAAGGAGCAAACAAGGAATTCATTCGAACGTCATCCTTCCAACAATCCGGCAATAAATCCTTAGTTATCTTCGCGTTCTTTTCCATGATAGAAGTACTTGTCATGGATTAAAGTAAGGATGCATGGAAATGATTACTTCCATACAGTTCAAACTTGAAAGATACTGTACTGTGCATCATCTCACAGTATTTCAGTTCTTCCCTATTATTATACAAAATTAGATTTCAATCCTCCAGTCAGAAGATAATTGCCTGACGATATCAAGATAATGAATTGGAACACTAGAGGGCAGGAGTTACCCTGATTGAGATTTCATGAATCAGGATGACGGTGGTGTGAAAAGGTTCTACGTTTTTGTGAATTCAGTGAAATATTCTCCGAAAAAATTCATTTGCATTATGAAATAATTAATATATTTGACCACGGGAGATGGTAACATTTTCTAATTCTTGTATCTAGGTTAACTCTCCCATATCTAATCCAATGAGATAATCCTTAGCTATTAAAAAAAATCTGTCTTCATTACTAGATAAATGTTTAGTTAACTTAAAGGTCAAGGTTAATAAGAATGTTGCAGCAGAGCCAGGATTTTCATTTGAAATCCTTCTGCTTCTTTTACTGTCTTGTGGAGTCCTCTATGAGGAAGAAAAACCATATTATCAGGTGGTAGCAGAAGACGTCATATAGTTTATGACCAGTCGTCGTAGTCAGTGTGGTAATTTTACAGTTAGGCCGTGAATGACAGGAACTGTAAGTTTTTTATTTTGTGGCATTTCAAGATTACACAACTCTATTTGGCGGTGCTGCATATATTTATTGTCACCAGAGAATGCCCTAAAGTTGTGCAACTATTTGGAATGAAGATTTCTGGCGCCAGTCCTCAGAACTAGTTAAGATGATTTGGGGTGTCGAATGTTAGTGGCTGTAAAATTCATTCTTCAATACTTTTACTGCAGGTGTAACGCTTACTTTTCGCCTAACAGCGTTTTGCTTAGGGTCTGAACACATCCAAAGAAATTTAATCTTTTTACAGAACTAAAAATGACGCTAGTGAAAAGTTTTCTCTCTTGATGATGATTATGTGAAATCAATTAATAATGGCAAATACCGATTTTTCTGCCACTAATGGCTCTATCGAAATTGATAAATCCGAAGTCCCACGTAAGTTTTTAGAAATAGATGGATTTTCTGCTCCGCATTCGGACCATTCACTGTAATTTTTGTTCACAGCCATGCCTTGGTTTGGGATGGATATCGGTGGAACTTTATCAAAACTAGTGTATTTCGAACCTAAGGATATAACACCCGATGAAGCTGATGCGGAGGTGGAGACCTTAAAAAACATTCGGCGGTATCTAACAAAAAATTCAGCTTACGGGAAAACTGGACATCGTGACTCGCATCTACAAGTAAGAAAGTTCTACTTACAAAATCTTGTCTTTTGAACTGATTTTTCATAAATGTATTCTATATCAATGTTATTGTTTATAATTTATAGATGGACAATGTTGTGGTTCGAAGGAGGAAGGGCTCTCTTCACTTCATTCGATTTCCAACTAGCGAAATGGATACATTTTTAGAATTGGCGAAATCCAAAGGCATGGCCAATCTTGTGACCACAGTTTGTGCCACTGGTGGAGGGGCGTACAAATTTGAAGATAATTTTAAAAAGGTGTTGTATGCTGATAAAATATCTTTGAATTACCGTTTAAAGTTTAAATCTCATAATTAATTCATTTTTTGCTGCAAATCCAGTGATCATGTTACAGTCCTGTTGCATTTTACTAACAGAGTAATATCGTCGAGAATTTTCCGTTTTGTTGGAAAGTGGTTTCTGTAACGTTCTATTACTAGCCTCACTGTTGACTGCTAATTTACAGGATCTAACGATCATTTCAGACAGATATTGCACAAACAAATGACCGTGTGCCTAACTACTTTTTATATTGATTGATATACGAATGCAAGTGAAAAATAATGAAATGGACCACCAGTATATTCATTGTTATTTAAGTTCAAATATAAATAGTTTTCCTTTATACTTTCAATTTCCTCCTAGCAACTTGAGCTAGTTAAAATTTAGGTCATCACTCCAACTTATTAAAAAAGTGTATCTAGTGGAGAGGTCTATGATGTAATTGTAATTATTGCTGATGTAATTGTAATTAAATTGTAAATGTAATTACAATTATTCTTCAATGTAGTGTAATACATAAGTAATATAAGTATTTAGTTGGGATAAAGTAGTCTTTGTGGTATCATAAAAATGTTACAATCTGTGGATCAAAGTATAAAAAAACTGAGAAAAACTTAGTTTCTTAAATTAAAAAGCAGGAGAACATTTAGTGATTCTTATGTTGTTATAAAAGTAGCAACAAAGTTATGTAAAAAGAACTCCAAATGGTGAGAAATTTCATGATTTTTCAGGAATTCTCTTTCGTCATCTTGTAAGGGAAGCCTAAAATTTTGTATATATATCATTATAAGCCATTTTCATAATGACATCGGATGTAAAATATATGCACGCAGAGATGTGTGTTTGTGTGTAAGAACGTTCAACAGCGTACATAAAATATATCCATGATCTATATCCACATACCGAGTTTCAAGTTTCCATCTTATCGGGAAGGGGTTAAAAAAAAATCTTAAAAATCGCCGCAATGCAATTTAAATAGGGGAATATTTGCCCTGATCTAGCGTCAAACCAAGGATGATCCTTGACAATGTCTTTATGATTTCGGGGATATTATAATCCCTGAGTATCTGTTGAAAACCATGAATACATATTTGAGGATTACCCTTGGTTCGACGCTGGGTCAGGGCAAATATCTCCCATTTAATATGCATTGTATCAATTTTGAAGATTTTAAAAAATCACTTCCCTATAAGATGGAAACTTGAAATTCAGCATGTAGATAGACAAACATAAATATATATCTATGTACGCTTTTTAGCGTTTTGCAGATGGTCAAACTTATTATTTCTGGGATCCCAGTTATTTACTTTCCTCAATATATTTCTTATGGAGATTTCGGAATCAAGTTTTAGGTACTTCCTGGCATAATATCAACTTCAAACTTTGCATTAAATAAGATCAAATCCTAACAAGCCATAATGTGTATTCACAGCCAATAGGTCCTGGGTTCGACACCAGGCATCTACTATTTAAAAACATATGGCAGGAATTTATAATTATATATGATCCTGTTTCGAAAATATTTGAAGCTACATCCCGGTAGGATAGGGAATACAAAATCATAGGGGTCATGGGAAACACTCTTCTTTATTGTATCTATGAAACTAATGAAGTTTCATAATAATTAAGCAGTTCCATTTGAAACAAGAACAGAACTTTGGTGAAGTTTTTGTAATAATTAATGATAGATGTGTACTTTTCCATGTAAAAACCTGGCTATGATTTGGTGAGAGTGGTCTTTCATTAAAGTAATTAAGAATGGACAAGGGAAATGGGTGTGTCAAATATTGAGTGGGAAGGGGCTGTTAAAGAAAAGGGGAAATCAGAGAGGGGAATACAAAGACAGAAGATGTAACATGACATAAAGGGTTGAGTAATCTACCAAGAAGTGAAGAAGATGGCATTGAATAGGCATTTTTTTGCACTGGAATGTAGTAAAAGGAGGACATGCTCGAGGATGATTATAAATTACATCAAGACATAGTATAATTAAATTATTCTAGGAGGGGGGTTAATCTTCAAAATGCAATGTAATAAGATAGCTATTGAATTGGATTTGTAATGGTTGGTTACTTATGTTACAGTTCTTAATCTTTCCCTTTGACTTGCTTCTCATTACTCTTTCTTTAAGAATAGTTATAGTGATCACGTGATGTGATGATATTTAGGAAGTATGTATTCAGTTATACTGTGAACGGTGGAAATGGGGAAATCATTTTAGCATAGTTCAGAATTTGTCCATAATCAAAGGTTTGATATTCACTTATCGTGTATGCTAGTATCAGTAGAAGAGAGTGCATTACTGTATTCAATTTGTTGGTAATAATTTTTTATAGATAGCTCATTGTTTGTGTGATTGATTCTCTGACCATTTCAGGAAGTGAATCTGGAGCTGAGGAAGTACGATGAGTTGGATTCATTGATAAGAGGAATGCTCTACATCGAAACCAATTACCCTAAAGAGTGCTATTTTTGGTCAAACCCTACAGAAGAGGATCATTGTGAAAAATGTCTATTTGATTTCAGCAAACCATACCCTTTCTTGGTAAGTATTCATGTAGAAATTCTTTTCAATCTGTACTAGAGATTTACTAAGATAGTTCTTTCCTACCCTACCTTAGAGCAGATTTTTCCTGAGCAAGTATTTTAACTGAATCTTTTAAATGTTCAACCTGCAGAGTAAGGTTGCCCTGGAGGAACTAGTAAAACTGTCGTAGTTGTCAAAGTAAACGTTGTGTGTCAATATTTCTAGTTTCTTAAAGTTATATTCGTAAAAAAATTATTTCTTATTTAACCATTTGTCTTGGGATAAATTAAATCATGGTTTCTATTTTTCTTAGACACAACTTTAAACATTTATGAAAACCTTTAGATGAAAGTATTTGAATTTCTTAAAATATATCAGGTGATGGAGAAATAGCTGAACGGCATGGAATTAGTAATTGAGAGTTGGCTCTGTTTAGGGAGCCCTAAGGAATGGATCCAGTTTGGCGTTGCCCTTATTCTGTGATTGAGGAGTAAATATAAGCGTCAGGAGTGATACATTTTTCAGAGGGACTGATTCATTTCTTAGTTTTTATGTTTGCTATATGTATTCAGTTTTTGTAGCTCACATCTTATTGTTTTAGGTGTTAACCCTAGAAGGATAGAGATTTAACTTTACCTTGAAAGACGAGAAGGGGTCATTTGAGCTCTATGCTTTTTATTATCTGTTTGAATGCTTCTTGAAAGAGTCAAATTTTATTATTTAGGGCCGCTACTTTCTGCTTATTGCTTGCCCATGACTCGTTGTGTGATGAGTATAGATGATTATTTCGCAACTCATTTGGAGGCTGACTACACCACTCTTGGTAGAAAAAGGCCAGAAAGAGCCTTCATCCTGGTGTGCAATGGGCACTTTAGTGATATTCAATAAATGACTGTAATTGCGAGTATTTTATCTATTCATTGTACATCATTCCCTAATGTTGAAGATTTTGTGCTTAAATTAACTTGAATATTTTTAATATCCTATTGGCTGTTTGAAAATTTTAACGGTGACATTGTTATTATTTTATATTCAACAAACTACCTACTAAAAAGCTACCATTCTTGAAGTGTATACATGAGTGTTATAAACAGCCTTCTTAATGAAATAATCACTTCTTTCTACTGCATGGTTCAGAAACTTGGTTTTCCGTAACTTAGCAGAGAAAGATTTTATAGTTATTCCTGAAATATGAACTCGACCGAAAATACCGTGAATGTCCGAATATAAGCCCCCCTCCAACTTCGGAGTCTCAATTTTGGAAAAAATTTAACATCTGTTATTGGTATGTTACTTTTCAGGTAAACATACTTTTGTGTCCAAATAAAATATGTGCCTGAATTAGGGACATACATACTAGTTTTACGTGAATTTTTTAAATATCTAAGCCTGAGATTGAAATACAACTACTTTGAACTTTAACAAATTTTTAATAATTTTGAGCCTTCACTTATTTTACAAAAAATGTCTTTCTCTATCTTTTCTCAGAAATAATTAGAATAAAGTATAGTTTTCCCTCTAAATGCAACAGTAATAATATGGAGAAATGCAAATTCTTATCTTTTTGTCTGCGATTGCTTTTTCAATTCACTATCACCTGTCGCATCACTTTCTTCTTGATCACGAGGATACATCATCATCTGAGTCCATCGAAATAATATCATCCTCTGTACCATCAAGTTAGTTAGATATGCAACATTATTTTAAAACTGTTCATCATCCTGATGGGGTATATTGCTTTTGATCCTCCAGCATCCACTCAGCATAAATTGCCTTCAACCTGTCCTTAAAGGGCTTATTTATCAACACTCAAAGTGTCTGAAGCAGGCTTGTCATTCCTCCAGGGATTATAACCATGTCAGAATTTCCTGCCTTGATATCCTTTTTTAATTCCTTAGTACCATGGCCCTTAAAGGAATCTAGCACAATCATAACATATTCTATGACTCCTGAGGACAGTGGCACAGCCATTGAAAAGAGCTTTGGGTGCAATTATAGAGCGGCATTCCTTTCTTGCTTTCTCAGACTACCGGGAAGTAAGAGGAGGAACGCCGACAAAGACGGCTTTTCTATTGAACCCTTACATAAATCGCAGGAGGAAAATTATCTTTTGGCAGAGTTTTCCACTTGAATATTTCATAAGGTGGTAGCTTCCTTCCATCAGCTGTGATGCCCAACATGCAAGTAATTCTCACCTTTTCATTTCCTGTGGTTTTGATTGACACTGATCTTGATCCCCTCTCTTCCACAGTGGTAGAACTGGGCATGTCAAAATAGATTGGTGTCTGGTCAGCATTGCCAATTTGCCCCAATAGGTAACGTTGCTACTGCTGTAGGTGAGTGATGAATCGCTGAAAACATAGCATCTTCTCTTCATAGAATTTCGGTAGCCTCTGAGCGGTAGTTGATCCGTAACCACCCAGAACTGGCCTTGAAATCTGCCCTCGAGATCCCCATTTCACAAGCAATCTTTCTAGCCTCTGTACAGATCATATTGTGTGTGACAGCTAAACCATTCTTTAGATTTTCGCATAAAAATCTGACAACATGCACTTCCAATTCTGTGTGTCTGCTGGCAGTTGGACCCCAAAATAGGCAGCGAGATGCAGATGTTTTGAGCAGTAGAGGAAGCTGTGTTCGCCAAAGTCAGTCACTCTTTCTGAATGTTTCCCATGAACATCAGCATCTTTTGCTACAGCAATTTTAAAATTTGCTTCATAGCTCCTACGCTAGTGGGTCTTTGATTGCCATATCCTAGATCCCCTTCTTTCTACTGAATTCATATTTACATCCACAAACAGCAGTGAATGGTTAACCCTCGAGCACTCGCGCCCCATGGCATAACACAAGCCGTCGCGCCGGCGCACTCTGTGCGCCAGTGACTATTTTTTAAATATTTTCTTCAAATCAGATGATTTCCATAAATTTATAATTTATAGCCATTATACAATAGTTTAAGCCTTGAAAATCGATTGATCGCATTTATTTTTTAATAGATTTTCAATGATAAACGGAAGAAACCATGCTTTGACATTTTGAAACCCTTGAAACCTTTCTAGGAAATAACTTATGTATAAAGTTGAGCACAAACCTTGACAGTTCACATTCATTTATTATTACATAGAAATGGTCTTATTATCACAAAAAATACTCCTCTTTGCAGTAAAATATTCAAATGAACCTGGGCATGGGATGTACCAGCACGACATGAGCTTCAAAAGAGTTTTTTTTGTTGCCGTAAATTGAACCCAATTTCTGCGAAACTCGGGTGGTACATAGATAACATTATTGTAGGAAGACTTGTTGTAGGGACACAGAATGATTACAACGAAAGATAAAAAAGTTACGAATAGAAATGTATACTCAGTGCGCCAGCATGAGTGCTTGAGGGTTAAGAAGCAAAGGCTCTTTCTAGGATGTCGAGAACTCGCTGCCGAGCAGACCTACACATAGAAATAACGTAATGTAGTGCGCTAGTCACTCCATCCAGAAAGGATAATTAGTATCACATTCCATTTACCTATCATCATGATAATACTAATCATACCAAAGAGAAAATAATGAAATTGCAATAAAAATTCAAACCATTTTCAGCAGAATCATTGTATTTATTGCTGTAGAGTATATTTACGTATTATTTTGCAATTTTCTTATCGTTTTGGGAGGCAAATATTCAATAAACGTCGGTGTTAACTGTCGTAATGCGCGAAAATAGTCCACCAAGCGCTTTTTATGGCCGATATTTTGACAAAAAAGGTGGGCTTATATTTGGACGAATATGGTATTGTTTTTAAGATGCTAAATTTGTGGCCTCTATGATTTAAGAAGATTTCAAGACGCACTATTATTTTTATCATTTTTCTATATTTTTTGTATAGATAACACACGGGTCATCTGCCAGAAAATACAGTACTTCCTTTTTAGTCTTACATTCTGAATGAGGAAATCAATTTAGGCAATATAAATGCTGCAAATCAGCTGAGATTGATTATGCTCTAAATTTAGTGGTGTATCACTTATCATTTGATCATAATTTAGCATTAATTATAATTCCAGAAAATGCAGTATATGCAAGCTGATTAAAAATGTTTACTGTATAGACGAATAATTATAATTATCCACTATTCATCATTTTTATTATTTTTAGATTTTCAATGTGTGTTTGTATACTATTTAGACCACATTCACTTATATGGCTGATGAATGTAATTTTATTTAACCTTAATAGAATAGAGAAAGAAGCATTTCATCCAAGTTGATGCTTTCTTGCATGATTATTTATATGCATTGCTATGTTTAGCTAACAAATATGTACTTTTATTGTTTTATTTATCCTAAGATATATGTATAATAAACTTCATGCACAAAGATCTAAATTGAGAACTTTCCTCATTTAAAAAGTTACTTTCTTAGCTGTGTTGTTCAGGAAAAGAGTGAGTTGTGATCACAAATAAGTGATTTGCTATATTGGGTCAACTCCATTATTAATGTTGAAGCCGAGGCTATTATTGAATAGTAAAAGATGTAATTTTTAGTTACATGAAAAATTGATTCAAATTTTTATCTATTAATAAATTTCGGTCAGTTATTTTTAAACCTTCTGAAATTTTTATGTTTGTAACAGGTATAATTCCTTCAATTAATACCAAAAAGAAACAATTTTGAGAAAATATAGAATGTGGCTTTATAATGTGTTTTCCCTAATTATTTGAGAAATAACCACATTTGTGTTTGATAAAAACGTAATTTTATTATTGTTTTAAAATGTTAAGACCTGCGTGGAATATCATCTTATGATGATGGAACAATCTTTGCTTTCTTCATGATGATAGAGAAGTTGATTTTGGTATCATAATTAACTTCCATTTACATTATTGTGAAAGTTTTATTTTAAGAAACGAAAGTCAGTACTTTTATTCGTAACCTTCTAAAACTTATTTTCAATGAAACTGAAATAAAACAAATCAATTTTTCTGTTCAATTTATATTTTAATGAGAAAATCCAGGAAAGTTTTAATCTCCTTGAAAGACTTAAACAAGTCTGAATGATGAAATTTTTGAAAATAATCATTCAACTTTTGTAAAGCTTAGTTTTTCCTGGAAAAGCTCTTTGCTTGGATGAATTTTTAGTGCATTACTTTTTGTTCTTTGGATAAAATTCTATCTTTCATGCAAAGAGTTGCTTTTCATGCATTAAAAATTTCTCTTTTCTATGCATGGTTTTTGTCAGACTTTTCCGACAATTAATGGGAAACCCAATGATTTAATCGCCATAAAAACAAGAATTTTGGCTTCAGTGAATCATTATATGATCCTCGAATTATTTTGCATCATGATACTTTGCATTAGTAATAAGAGCAATAATATCTTTTGCAGATTGTCAATATTGGGTCAGGAGTTAGTATATTAGCTGTTTATGGTCCAAAATCCTACAAAAGAATATCTGGGACAAGGTAAATTTAGAAGATACTTTAATGTCTTATTGTTTCTCTACTTTTAACTTTCTTTTATTGGAAGGTCTTTAATTATCTGAATATATTTAAGCAATTATTATTTGATCATATTATTTCCTCAAATTCCTTTGAAATTTTTTCAATAAATCTATAGAAAGTTAGTCATTGACATGGAATTTGTTGTTAATGTCATGAAATTTGTGTAGACTATCACCATCAATTTTGGATAATTTATTACTGTTAGAATAAAACAATCTTAACTCTAACTTTAACCATGATTTGGAGACTGACTCAATTTAAGAATTGACTTAAACAGTGAAATACTTTACTGGAAATCATTTCTCACACCAATTTTATAACTCTGTCTCTTTCTTTTTATATTGAATTATTTAATTCTTAAGTTCAACAGAGTACTTCCAAACATATGTAACAGTTATCAATTGTACCTGTGCACATTTACAAATTTTCAGTGGTCGTACCTCAAATATCAATGAAAGCATATGTGCAGTGTATGTAACCATTGCCTTGCACCTAAATACCAACTGGACTGGGAAAACTACATTAAAGTATTCTTCACTGTAGACTAGGGAGCTAAATAATTCCGCAGCATTGTAATTTGCTGTTCTATCTCGTTACTACATTCATTCTTCAGATAGCCAATGAAACACTGTGTATTGAGTCATAAATTATGATTTGGGTGATGATGACTTGCAGCAAGTTACAGTTTACATTATACGCATGACTCTAAATGTGGTTTAAATTCAGATACAAGGTTCTATCCAAAAGTTCAGGGACTTTGAATTTTGCATGCAAACCATTGGTGGTACAACCTGCTGTTCTGGCTAACAGCACTCTTTGTGAATCAGTGTTCCAACAGCTGTGATGGTGAGAGATTAAGTTTTTTGCGGTTGTGTAACACTGTGTATTGGTGGTTTTCTAAATGGCAGATTTTAAAGAGCAAAGAACCTGCATCAAAATTTGTTTCAAGATTAGAAAAATTGCTGCAGAAACCTATTGCATGCTTGCTGAGGCATTTGGCGAGAACGCTTTGTGTCAAAGTAAAATTTTTTATGGCACAAACAATTCAAAGATGGACAAATGACAGTCGACAACAAAGAGCTTTCAGGACAACCATCAACAAGCAATACATGGGAAAACATTGCAAAAGTACAAGAGGCTATTGTTGCAGATCGTAGACGAATAATCCACAATGATTGTGCAATCCTAGAAATGTCATACGTGCGAGGCATCAGACAATTTGTACATGTGACACATTGCTGCTAATTTCGTACTGATACTATTGAAAGGTGGCCAGAAAGAAAATAGCTGCAGTGAATTAAAAAATGCTGCAAGAGATGTCCCTAACTTTATATCGTAACCAGTGATGAGTCATGGTTATGACCCTGAAACTAAGATGTAGTTGTCCCAGTGGAAGTTGCCAAGTTCACCGCGGCCAAAAAAAGCATGCCAAGTTCGCAGCAACGTCAAGTCCACGATGATTGTTTTTTTGACATCAATGGAATTTGATCCTCCTGGTCAAATTGTCTATGGGAAGTTCTATTGTGAAGTTTTGAAGCAGTTATGTGAAAGCATTAGGTGCAAACGTTCAGATCAGTGGGCTAACAATGGCTAGGTTCTGCACCATGACAACACGCCTGCTCACATTAGGTGTACAAAATTATTTTTGCTTCCAAAAATACAGTAGTGATTCCTCTCTCACCCTATTTCCCTGACCTTGCCACGTGCAACTTTTTTCTCTTTCCCAAAATAAAATTTCAATTGAAGGGCCGTTGTTTTAATACAATTGAGAAAATCCAGGAAGAAAACGAAATGTGTATCACTTACACTTCCAGGGAACCGTGGAAAAAAGCGATCGCTGTAACAATGCCCCAGGGGACTATTTTGAAGGAGATGGTGGCAAATAGAAGTTATGGTTAGCAATTTTATTTTATAAAATAAAATTGCCAAAAACCATACTTACTTACTTACCATAAAAAAAATCTCCAAACTTTTGGGTAGCACCTTGTATCATGGAAACTTTGCCATGCTACATGAACAGCCATCCGGTAATGTACAGTTCTGGCCAAAAGAAATGCAACACCCCATGTCACTATTTGCGGAGATTCACGGAACCTCTTGGATGGAGAAAGCTTGAGAGTTATGGCAGGGAAGAGGCTTAGAGTATGGAAAAGGCAGAGCCTTCTTATGATTTTCCTAAATATGGGATTAACAACAAACATAGGAACATAAGGGAAGAAGGGCCCCAACGCTCCATCAGTTTCCTTATGTAACCTTTCCATGCCATACTCAAGCTGTTGAAAGGCTTGTCAAACTTGTTGCCGGATCTGCAGAAAGTATGTGAATAAGAAAACAGAGATACCTACATTAAAGCAACTTTGCTTTCAAGATTAACAGAGCAAAAATTTGACCATATATCTGAATTTAAGACCACATTCTTGAAAGCATCTACATAACATACAGACTAACTAGTTGGGTAGGGTGTGGGTGGTACTCGAATTTCAGCCACCTCCTCGCGAGTTCTGGATATAAGTTTACAAAAATAATGTAAAATGAGCAAACAGCTACAAAATGATTTACTGTCATTAACATTGAATGTATATAAACATTCATATAACAGATAAATAAGAACTTTGGTCCTAGGTTATCAAAATTTATGTCTGCTTACAAAATGGTAAATTACTAGTTTTTCACGAAAATTTGAGCTGTAATTTACATATTCAAATGAACTGTATGGGTTGTGATATTATTTTTCCTATTACAATGAGTCAATAATGAAGTTCCGTGAGGCTGTTAGAAATTAAAAGTCATAGTCCTTATAATTTTAGCATAAAGGTAAATTTTGGGGGTTTTGGTGATTTTTATTTAACTATAGACCTTTTTTTGCAAACTAAAGATCTAATTGAAGAATTGTTTCCTTACTTTTCCATTAATAAGCAGGCAAATACTCAACTTTTGAGTACTATTACAATTTGATACTCGAAACATTTTTTTTTTTTTTGGCCCAGCATAATGTGGCGCCAACATAGCAACGTTGTTCATATTTTAAGAGCTGTATTTGCTCGTGATGAAAGACCAAATGTACTTTTTTAAGAGGATTGAAACTTTCAAATGAAAATGATTCAAAAGAGTATTCAAAAGGTCTTTATTTTCTAAGAGCAGAAAATAACCTATTATGCGTTCTACATTTGTAACCACAAATGTCATCCTCAAAGTTGTACCTAATTTTAGGGCCTTATATACCCACGAGTGTTATGAAATCATTGTGTGAATAAAAATAAGTCAAAATTGAAAATTCCAAAGCATAATCATTAATCCTAACTTTGAATACCTCAAAATGTGATATCCAAAAACTCTTTTTTATTCCTTGATTCATTGTTCCCCATGTGCCTGATGGTATGTGTTACACTAAATCTGTAGGTTATTCAATATCATGAAGAGAATATGTGTAGCCACTAATTTCTCTTATTTATGGAATTGATCTCCCTGCTATACACTACTCTCTGTCTGATTTCTGTAGTTTAGGTGGTGGCACATTCCTAGGCCTTTGCTGCTTACTCACCGGCTGTAATTCTTTTGAAGAGGCGATCAGTCTTGCTGCTGGTGGAGACAACACAAGGGTAGACAAATTAGTAAAAGATATCTACGGTGGTGACTATGAACGCTTCGGTCTCCCAGGTGATCTGGTGGCCAGCAGGTGAGAACTTTTCATTTACTAAGTATTTTTGTGTTTCCATAATCTTGAAAGAACTTTTGCGTTCTGAAAACTTGAAATCTGTTAGTTTCTCAGCACTAGTTGTTATCCTTCTTATCTAACATAGGAAAACCAAAGGTAATTATTTGATGCATTGATATATCTCTTTAAAAATGTATTAAGTTTATTAATAAAAGTCGTAGAAATTTTAACTTGTTTTAGAGATCAACCTTTGAATTGAAATTTTACAACTAAAATCTTAGATTAACCTATATGCCTTAGAATTATGATAAAAATCTGCATTTTAATTAATATTCTACATTTAGTGTGGTTAATTAATGTATTCATTTGCCAATTTATCACATACAGCTATACAGCCATTTTAAAGTGACAATATAACAAATAACATTAATAACATAAATAAGAATAAACAAACTGAGGGAAGGATAAGTAACAAGTTATCGGACCGCAACAATAATTTTAGGGGAGGGTAAGGGGGCAACTTGCATTGGGATTGGGCGTGATGAAATGCTAAATTAATGAATACCAATCCTTATGTATTTTACATGGGGGATGTATTTACCGCCCGGCATCGAACCGGGAACTTTCTGGCAATTCTTTCTATGCAGCACAATTGAATATAACTATCTCTAACTATGTGCAAAATTTCAAGCAGAAATTTTGGCAGCAACTGCCTCAAACGACATTCTACTTTTCATATATATTCCTTATGAGAGAATATTTAATGTGCTCTGGCATCGCCGACTTCAAAATCTCGATTTTTTCCTATTTAAATGCATTGCTTTGATTTTCGGAAATTTCTTAAGAAAATGCTTTCTGGATAGATAGAGAATCTAAATTCAAGGAGCTTACATATAGGGTCTATTTCAATGCCGGACAGATAAATTGCAGCAAATTTTGAAAATATTTTCAATCTGTGTTATTGATATGCTTGCAGTATGCAAGCAATATTTTACATTTTAACATATCATAGATATATATATATATATATACCTCAATAATAAAATTGGAGTCAAATTTTATTAGACACGGTGATTTACGGCGGTTTTCGTCTCATGCCGAAGGCATTGTGTCGTGAAATACTGTTGTCACATTATTCCTCGTACATTTCTTAGTTAATATTCTTCACTAGCAGGGCATTCTATACTGTGGAGGTAAACCACAGCGGCAAGGTCTTTCGCGTAGGGTGTGCTAACTTCGTCTCTCATTCTCACTTGTGGAAGGCGCTGGTCGTCGCGTTATTTCCCGTGGTCGTCTCTTTCGCCTACCTTGGGAAAAGGTCTAGAATCTCCTAGCACTACCAAGGGAATCCAGAGGGTCCCCTCATTTGGATCCCCCGCCACCCCTACAATAACGTCCCCTAGGGGTCCTCATTATATTTTATGTGAACTTTAAAAATGTTTATCCGAATAGTCATTTAGATATTTATCGTAACGTTAGGAAAATATTATGAGATAAAATTTTCTCTATATCACATTTCCATCGTTTGACAGAGGTTTATTTTTAATATGCTGACATTCTCTCAAAACATCTTCTTTTTGTTGATTTAACAAATATTTTATTAATATCATTTCATCACAGAAAGTATGACATCATACATAATGGGTGCTCCACTTCCTAGATTTTATAAACTCGACGCCTCGAACTTTGGAAATAAGGGATACAAGAACGTGCTATCCTGTCCTGCGTTATATCCTGTCTTTGGAAAGGGGATACGATGCCTACAAATAATTAAGCTCTTTTGAATACATGGAGAAAATCGTGCGCTGGCTACATCGATTTTCTCTTAAAGTTTTCCATTTCCATGTGAGAACGTACTCCATCTCAACTACATGTGATAAATTTAATGCAATGGAAATCACGATAGGTCCGTATTGTAAATTTTATTAACTTTGTGCCTAATACTTTTTAATTAGTGAATACTTTTCAATTTCGGGATGGATTTTATTGAATAAAACTTTTGGAAGGTATTTCAATTTTGGGAAAAGTTATTACATCCAGCATAAATTCGGTAAATATGGTTAAGGAATGGCGAAGCCATTCGTGGGGGTTCGTAGGTAGGGGCAGAGCTCCCTACCGAGCAGAGCGAGTATATATATAATATTAATAATTTAGATGGGAAACTGAAATAACGAGTTCTTGGATGCGATGGAACGATGACATAGAACCTTCATATCATTATGAGGATTAATAATTCAATTTGAATTAGGTATTCCATAAAATATCCTTCAATTTTGGATATAACTTATGAACTGAAAGTGGAGGCTGTGCCAAACTAGTTCTGAATAATTTCTGGTGAACTATTTTGTTCGGAATAATTTCGGGTGATCTAGAGGTTGATATAGTTCAGAGCGATTTCCGGTGAAATGTTTGTTGCTGTCATTTAGTGATTCAATGATTAAAGCAGGAACTAGTCACTAGAGGGAATAGCTCAATTTGAGCGATTCACCTTTAAACTACACATCTCTACATCCTTGAATTTAAAGCTGAAAAAATAATTTCAAGTTTTATCTTGACCTTCATATATTTTATATTTTACCAATATCAGCTAACATCTTTTGAAGCAATGCATGTAATAAAATCTGCTGGTACAAATCAGTGTAAATTTGCTGGAATCCCCTATTAGTATTTAGTAATTACTGGAAAAGCTTGCGTCTATCTTTAAATGATATAGGTATAATGGAGATATCAAGTAAAAAGTGCATAAGATGTCACGAAAATTTTTACCATTTATTTTGTTATCAATGGTAAAAACTTGGACGATAAAGAAAATTCACATATTTATTCCCAAGGTTTTTTGCATTTATCAATCATAGTTGAGCTAAATATGATGCATTTATACGAGGTTTGGCTATTAAATAGTGAGACTGACGCTGCTACAGAAGAAGAGCACAAACACCAGTGACTGACTGTTGTTTATCGTGAAGCCATCTCTTTCTAATGCAGTTCCTCTTGCTTCTGTTAGCAAATCAGCATAGCTGTCGCCTTCGTTTGCATTACAGTTGTATTTTGCTCTGCCGGAAAATTGTTAAGTGTTGCAATAGAGCAACGAATTGTCGTGAAATTTCAAATGAAACTTGGAAAAAATGCCGCTGAAACTTATAATTTTTTGAAAGAAATGAATGTTTACAAGGCACACGTATTTTTGAGTTTTTTAATTGTATTCAAGATAGCGGAGAAGACGTTCATGATGATTCACGCCAGTGTCATCCTTCCACTTCAAAAACGTATAATATAATCGAAATAATCGGTAATCTTATTCGATCTGACTGTCGGTTAAATTTTCATGCAATTGCTAAAACTGTAGGAACTGATAAAGAATCCCTATGGCAAATTTTACATATCAATTTAAACATGCAAAAAGTGTTTGCAAAAATGGTACCTAAGATTCTCACGTTTGAACTACATGATGTTCGCAAAAATGTTTGTAGTGAAGCTTTAAATGCCAATGAAAATGACACAAACTTATTGGAAGCCAAAGTGACAATCCATGCAAGAGCCCATCTTCGCCAAGAGCCAAGAAAGCTCGAATGGACAAATCAAAATTTAAACCAATGATCATTGTTCTTTCCGATATTCATGGGATTGAGTACCCTCACTGGGTTCCTTAAAGTCAAACTATTAATCATAACTACAGTAGAAGATCGTTTATCCGAACTTTTTTCGAGACAGGTCAGTTCGCATAATGGATATGTTCGGATAATAGGTATTTTAACCTGAATGAGAAAAAGGAACTGAAGAAAAGGCTTTGACGGGTTACAGTATGAAATAAGTGATGATAATGCACCTATATATTATTGAAAACTTGTATTTAAGTAAAACTATATATGACTGTCACACGGCAAAAACCCAAGAAAAGATTTTTTATCAACTTAACATTACAGGAAAAGTTTTTGATTAAATATGTTTAATATAATGTACATCAACCTCACAAGGCAAACATCAAATTGTCAAGATTGGTCAAATAACTTAATGTTATAGGAAAACGAGAAAACATTTTCACCACACAAGACTTCTTAATGTGGTGTTGCCTATTTACTGCTGCTTATGGCTTGATGTAACAGAATCCTTGGAATTTGAAAGGTTGGATGATGCAGATGCTCTTTTCAACATATCTGTCAGTGTAACTGCATTTTTTTCTTACGTCTTTCCTTTTCAAATTTATCTTTAAGCCTAAATATTTGCAATATTTCCTGTTCTGTTGTAAATGATTTTTGTTACATGAAACATATAAGTTTATCACAACAGGAAATACCCTCTGCAATTGTGATTTTCTCTTGATCATCAACAACCACATCGCTGTCATCACTATCTTCGCTTAATTTAGGGCATAGCACAGCATCGACAATTTCTGAGTCAGTTAATGTTTGAAAACTGGGAGCACCTTCATCGGATTCAACCCATTCCTTTAATTCGTTCTCACCTAGACTCAGAGCATCACTTCCTCACTTCGAAAATCTTATCATTTCAGTATCTTCATCACAATTGTTCGATATATTGAATCCGTAAATTCGTTTCTGTCATCTGTACATGGTAAAATAACATGAAAACATTGTTTAAGAACTGCAGATGTAATGTTACTCCATGCTTCTGATGGAAACCAAACAGCTTCTTTCAGAGTTAAAGTTTTCTTAAAATTATCAAAATTGAATGTTCCATCTAAGTTCACAATCTTTTGCATAATCTCACTTTGATAATGGCACTTAAGGCTTCTAATTATGCCTTGATCCATATGCTGGTTCAAAGAAGTGCAGTTTGGGAGCAGATACAAAAAAACACATTTAGTTTCGATAAGGTTTTTGGCGGTGGATGAGCTGGGCAGTTTTCCAGCAATAATAAGATATTTGCATCATCTGGCAGTCCAACCTTTTTTGCACACTCCCGTACTTTCGGAAGAAAATGATTTGAAATCCAATCTTTAAATATTTCTTGTGATACATACGCACATTTATTTGACCAGTAAATGACAGGTAAAACTTTAATACCCTTGAATGCACGGGGTTTTGCATTTTTTCTGATCACCATTTACTTGCATTTATGTGTCCCAGCGGCATTGGCACACACCAAAACAGTCTTTCTTTAGATTCCTTGACTCCTGGTGCCAATTTTTCATCCAGATACAGGAATGCCTTCACTCCTACGTTGGCGAAACCACTCATACAACACTTTGTCCATACTGGTGTTACTAGGTCCCCAAAAGGTTTTTCCTTTTAAAAATGACTACCTTTGAGTCAGCTTCTGCAACAAATGAAAGAATTTGGTCCTTCTGTAATTTTATATCATGTATAGTTTACTGCAAATATTGTATTCATGCTGAAGATTGGATGAAATGACACCGGGTTCTAGTTTATTTATCATGTCCACTTTTTGCTGTAATGTCAGCACCTGTCTTTTTCTCTTGACATTCCCTCTGCTTGAACAAGCTTCTGTACACTTTTTCTTCTTATTTTTATCCATTCAGAAGGTTAATTAATATAGCATAAATACTTACTCGTGCAGACCTTCAAAAGATGGGCACAAAACACACGTAGCAGTGGCATTCAAAATTACTGTATATCTATCGTGAAATGTTCGTTGTTTGGATGTGTTCTTTGTTTAGATGTTTGGATAAACGATCCTCTACTGTACTACCTTCACGTCTCGTTGAACTCGGTGACAGAATAAGGAAAAAACGACCTGAATAGTGGAAGGACAAGTCATGGGTTCTCTATCAAGACAATGTGCGTTCATTCCGCGTTGTCTGTCAAGAGGTTTCTAAGCAAGTACAGCATCCCAGTGTTAGACCACCGGATCTTGCACTGTGCAATTTCTGTTTCCTAAGTGGAAATCTACATTAAAAGGAACAAGATTTGAGTCCATGAAAGAGAAAGCAGCATGTGTCGTGAAGGAACTGACAGAAGAAGACTTCCTGCACTATTTCGAACAATGAAAGATTGGTAAGGAGCGTTTTAGGGATACAGAGGGGATGTATATTGAAGTTGATAATAAGTAAATATGTATGAAATCAAAATAAAATGTTTTACAGTGTCAGTCTTGTTATTTAATAGCCACACCTTGTATATTCTACTGATCGCCCGAGGTCGAAATTTGACCGCAATTCTTTACATTTTTGTTAGAACATTATTGAGGTACTTTTTTCAAATAGTATATCTCTATAATCATTGATTATAATGTATTAAATGTTGTTCTGTTACGTCAGCGTGCACATATACGTCATTAGGATGTGTTGTTTGCCTTAATTCCTTCAATATCTACAAAATTTAAAATACAATGTTAGTAACAATTGAAAAAAAAACAGTTAAAGCGTTTAATTTTATTTATTTTTTGATACAATTTATTGCCAATTTTAGCTTTCCCATGTTATTGTTGGATCAAATAAACGCTAATAAAAATGAGACTTGACATTTATAGAAGTATAAGATATATCCTGTATTTGATTAATTTTCAATTTTTTAAGATACTTGTATAATTTTTTCTATGCATAAATGTAAAATAAACGAAAAATAGGAGAAATGAGGCTTAGCTTGGCCAAGCCTTATTTAAAACACAATAACGCATTTTTTGACACCTCCTTTTTATTGCCATACTGACCAGGTTGTGCCAAGGCTACAAGGATATTTTGAATTATTCTATTTATGTAAATTTTAAATAAATAATACATTAAAAAACACATGTCTCATATTTATTCATATTTTGTTCATTGCGCTTAAATAGTTTGGAAGTGAATTAAATGATTCAGAACTTCTGTGTAAATTTTTTTTTGTAAAAACTCTTTCCTCATTTGCTAAATGCCCTTGGCTTTATATTCAGAAATATAAAATCTCAAATCATTGAATGATTAAACTCTACTTACTGTGACGTACAATTGACCTTGTTTAAAAACTGTCTGCCTAAAAAATTCCTATCAATGGTTTGATGTGAAATATTTCATTTAATGTATTTGCAACAAATATTATATATAAGCTAGTTGATTATCCTGTCAAAAATTATGGAATTATAACAAAATATATGTTGTGGCTATCTATTGATCTTTTCTAATGTTAAAGCGTATTTTCTGTTGACACAAATAGTGCTTGTTAACTGTTATAATAGAGTTTTTTTTTTGCTAGAATAATAGCACGTTTGTGTACATTGTTGCCTTTCAACTGATTTTGTCAGCAAAATTTTTCAAGTTTAAGAGAACAAAAACATAATATCTTTTTAATTTTCATTCACAAAGCCAAATTTTAAACCTTCATTATAGAAAGCGATGATATTTTTTATAAAAATAGATAGTTGAATTTTAATTTCCAAAGTTTACTCATGGTTTTATTGCTATAAAATGTCAGCTCCTCTTCCCAATACAATTCTTATGAGCCCATATTTCCCATAGATTCATATGAGAGTCCAAAAATCACCTTTGTCATTAGGGAATTGTTTTTGCCCTCAAAATTATACAAATGTTTTGTCAATATTGTCTGAATTCTCTCAATTTTGACAGGAATACGATATTCTACGACCAAAATAAGAATTTCTATTCAATTATCTTGCTATTGGTATTTACCGTGTATGCTGGCATGTAATAATAATAATAATAATAATAATAATAAAGGACTTAATTCAGGGCAAGATTGAGACTATCAAGTCTCTTCTTACACCTAACCCTTATTCTATATATATATTGGTTATTAGGTGGTTAAGGCATATAAGTCAACCCCTAAAATTTTGAGGTGAATTCCAGGATTTAATGTTCAGCATATAAGTTGTCCCAAAAGATGAGCTCTATTTTATGGGAAGAAAAACTATGGTATGCATATCTGTAAGATAGCATAAGGAATATTTACCACACAAGATTAAGATGCTAGAATTGTTTCTGCCATGTCAACATCTTGCCTCTGCTTAACTATTCAACAAGTTTCTTTCGTTGATATCATTCAGGCTACACAAATACAAAAGCATTACAAAACAGAAAATCAATGGTATAAAAAATTTATTATAGAAATAATGGTAACTTCCATTAACTACTAATGCTAAGTCAGATCATAATGATTATATATTAACAAAACTAAACCATGATGTGCTTATTTATCTTCATTTGTAAACAAAAAACATTCAATTTTTAAATTAAATTAATTAAATTTTGGTAAAATAAAAATACATGTGAAGAAATTAATACAATTTGTGAAGGATAAATATGATTCTTATTTTATAACTTATTTTAAAGATATGAAAATATTTATTATTTAACCTTCGTTATGAAAACATAATACTTATACTACAATACTTTAAGCCACATTTCTATTTTGTGATGAAATTTGTTTTGTATGATATCTATGTTAATTAGGTTTGCCAAAAATTTGTTTCACTAAGAAATAATTGCGGTGAGTTGCGAGAGTTTGTGTACAACAAGTGTTAAGCAGGCAGTTTCACTTATTTACCCCTCACTGGTAAAGGGTTAATGAAGAAATGACTCTTGTAAATTTTCCACACTTTTATTTTACTTACGACCAGTAACGCTACCATAGTAGAAACTTCTATTACAGAAAATAATGTTAAGCTGTTTAAATGTCTTGAAGGGTTGGAGGGGAAGAGGAAGGAGAGGTTACGGGAATATCTTTTTGGGAAGGGAAATGTTGTAACCGATGACTTCCTATTTTAAATTCTCTGCTTCATTGAGTAGTTCCAGCAATTGTTCTTCTCTCTTCAAGCTGCGGCAGTTGTAGATTGTGAATTGCAGGGTAGTAATTTCACAGGTTAGATGGAAGAGGAGACTTTTTAGGCTCAATCTTGCCTAATAATAATAATAATTCTTTTCTTCATAAAATCCACGGAGGAAGGCGTAGTTTTGTGGAACTCCATCTTCGAAAAAATCAGGTAGACGGGGTTGTACTTTTTCACAGTTTTATTTCAAGACCACCGGTTTCAGCGAGTGATCCCCATCATCAGGCGATCACTCTGAAATCACACACGCTGAAACCGGTGGTCTTGAAATAAAACTGAAAAAGTACAACCCCGTCTACCTGATTTTTTCTTTTCTTCATGATGCACCTCTTTGACCACCACCTCCCGGACATCCAAATCGGTGGTGCTTTTATGTCCGGATAAATTTCCATTAAAATGGCTCATCATGAAAATTGTGCTTGTATTTGGGGGGTTAGGACAATAATTCACCAGGTTATCCTACTGCCGGTTGGTGTATATACTGCACTATTTGGCCAGAGATAATGTTGAAGCCTTCGTAGCTTGAAGAAGAAGACCTATGTTAACACCCCTCTGCTCTTTGATGCAATGAACTGTGTTTGTGCGGATATATATACAAGTAATGATTGTTCGCATTATGTAAGCATGTTGATGATAATATTGATATTTATGAAAGAACTTCATGATGAAATTTTACTTCGCACAAGGAAGCGTGCGCTTTAAACCCAATTTTTCACTCCTTTTTTGAATGATTGAATTTTTGAAGCGCCTTGTTCTATTTTAAGGATCTTCTTCTGAGTGGTCAAAGAGGGCACAATATCAGCTAAATCGTCTGAAAATCTACTTTCTCTAAATTTATTAAGAAAACAAATCTTTGTCTCAAATCTTAGGTTTGCAAGATCATATACAGTCAATCAAATTAATGAATACAAATTCTCTTCACCTACTTCAAACATATAAACGTGCTAATTATGCCTTTCAAAATGAAACTTCATTGTTTCCATTTTAATTTTGTATTAACTGATTTTGTTTTTTATTGATTTCTTTGCACATCTTTGAATTCACCAGATCACTATATTTTAGCAATGCTCTTCTTTTCTTTCGATAATTATCCTTCGTACTTTCAATTGATTCAGGCGAGACTTTGTGATAGGAAGCCACTTCACGAAGAGTTTCCAATACAAGTTACAAATAGCTTTACTGAACATTATGTTTAATGACAATAACCTGTATAATTTGCCTGAAGATGACGCGATGTGTCAAAACCGTGGTTGTAATTAAATCGTTACTGCGGTATGGGTAGAAGTGTTTCGTATTCATTCACCGTTTCCTACTTCCATAATGCATCCAGCAAAGAATATATAAACAATACCTATAAAATTTTTCTGACATCCACTTTATTCCTTTTTCTCTCCCACATAACATCCTTTGATTCAGCCAGTGCACACATTATATCTTTTGTGTAAAAATGATGAAAATACTACAATAATTACTTCATTTTATACAGTAATAACAACAAATTTCCTTGACCTAAATGTCATTGAATAACCAAATCGCCACATACCAAATTGGAGTAAGTCCAAATCACTGTGAACAAAGTCACAAAATGCCCTTAATTTCATATATTATTTTAATGATGGAGATTTGTTTATGCATTTTATGGAAAAAATAATTTTATTTTGGAATGGTAGTAGTTTATTTAGTCTCTTAGTTTCTCGTTTAATTGTTGAAAGGGTTTCTTGGAAGTCCAGAGATTTCCTTAATAACAGTTGTTTCCATAAAATTGAAATTCTTTCCTTCATGCTGATTAATATGTTTTAAAATATATATAATCTTAAGTAATATTATGTTACTTTAATTTTTAGAGAACAGTAATTAATATGAAATTTACTTATTTGATATTACCTATGTAAATGTGAAACTCCTGAAGGTTAATTCAAGTGATCTAAGCCTTCGAAGCTCTGCATTGCACCTTTCTTCCTTCAGCTATAACATGATCAAAGGGCTTTTTGATATCAATAATTGTATTGTATTGGTGTCCACAGTTTTGGTCATATGAATTCCAAGGAGAAGCATGCATCCGTGTCCAAGGAGGATCTGGCTAAAGCGACCCTCGTCACAATCACCAACAACATTGGCTCGATTGCAAGGATGTGTGCACTCAATGAAAAGATTGAAAGGGTGCGTACATTCAGTGCGTATTTATTGCACATTTTCTTTTACATCGATTGATGTTTGCATTTTTCACTGCATGATGTTCCTTGTAAGAGATATCAATTACATCACTTTTGAAATAAACTTAACCTATGAAAATATTTTAACCCATAAGGTAACCCAAACCTTTGAAAGGTTTCATTCGTATAATACAAGATCATTTAATATTTGAAGCAATTAAATTTTGTAATTGAATCTGCAATAATTGCTTAAATTTCAGGAAAATTTCAATTGTGATTATGTGAATGATAATTATATAATATGGTCAGTCAAGTTAGGTTCTGTGTGCAATTATATGTGATGGTGTTTTACAGTAAGGATGAATAAGTAGAATTCAAAGAATTCAGAAAAATCCTTTATTTATTTTAGTATGTTTAAATAGAACTATTCTTAAGACCCTCTATATGTTTAAGTTTCGTTAATTTAATCCTGTTGAGCTTACAAATTTAAATTGTGTTATTTAGTGTTAATGTAGAGCCTTAAACAAATTCAAGGGTTGTGTAATACAGATAATAATAGCACATTATGTACTGTTGGAAGTGTCAAACAATCCGCTGCATAAAATCTCAATTACCTGAACAATACTCCTGTACATCTAAGTGTTGATAAATTGAAGGATTAGATAGTGAAGGACCCAGTGAACTAAATGAACAGGTCTATATACTAAGCTGTATTAATTCAGACAATATTTATATAAGAAAAACTGAATAATGTTTCTAAGCAAGACAAAAACCACATATTTATGCTCTAAAAATAACAAATATGTCGTCTAATTTTAGTAAGCATTAGTTTCAATATGGAAATAGTAGTTATTTTATTATGATGTTCTAAGATCAATATTAACTATAGTGCAAAATTGAGCACCTTGGAGTGCTAGAAACTGTCATAAATACCTCCAAAAAATCTTTATTGATTTCTTTTTTTTCAGCCCTTCCCCCTTAGCCCTTCTCCTTTAACCTTCTCACCCCCTTCCTTCTTTAACCTTCTCACCCCCCTCTCCCTTCCTCCATTTAACTTCTCCCTTCCTTTAACCTTCCCCCCCTTTCCTCCTTTTACCTTATGGTATGTCTTTTGGAAATAGATCAAAAGAATCTTTGCACTTTTTCTACAGTGTAGTGTTTTTTTAAGTTTCAGCAATTGCTTTGATTTGGTGATGATCAATGGTTCAAACTAGTAGTGTATTCTTTAACCCTTTCACTACAGCAGCTATATTGACAATTTTTACTTATTTATAATGATATTGCCCGTATGTATGAGAATGAGATTGTTTTCCTTCATGGTTAACTGCAAATTAAAGGAAAACCTTTCCGAGTATCAGAAGCGTTCCCCCACTCATTTAAAACTGATCGGCATGAGCTTCCTGGCACGCTCTCCGTACCTCGGTAAAGAACCAGAGAGCGTGCCGGCACGCTCGCCGTAGCTAAACGGTTAATGTTTGTTTACAAGGACACTGTGGGAAAAGTACAACTTTTCTTAATCACTTAATAATCCAGTTGAACTTGTGGATGTGTTAACATTTCCAGCAAAAAAATTCTCGGTGTGAAGTTATTTTAACTTATTTTTAATTCTGTTCAATGAATCTGAAATTTTGATTGGACAGGTGGTGTTTGTGGGGAATTTCCTTAGAGTCAACCCAATATCCATGAAGTTATTGGCACATGCGATGGACTATTGGTCAAAGGGGACTCTGAAAGCTCTCTTCCTGGAGCATGAAGTAAGTATTTAATCAGAAAACATTTGTCCTTTTAGAAATATCATATTAGTTTGTTATATTTAAAAATTTTATTATTTGTCAAAAATTAAAAACCCAACGAAAAATTTTACAAAGCAAATTGTTTGTACCCACAAACAGTTAAATGATATTCCCTTTTTTGGGTTGCTAGTTCTTCCATGCATCACTATTTGGTGTTAGGAGGCGTCACCGAAAAGATAGTTTGCTTTTGGATGGGATAAATTTCTCATGAACCACCAAAGCTGCTCAAATTAGTGCAGACACATCTCCTAGTGCATTCCTCTTTTTCCTCTCCTATTTCTAATCTCTCTTCAGTTTTTTTTTCAGAACACTTCTGTAATCAATGTCAAACTCTCCCTTCATCTCAATTCTTTCTGTTTTTTCATTCTCAAATACATTCTAACTATATTCAGCTTAATCGTGACACTCCAGAAATTAGCTTTCGTCGAACAGTACAGCCATTTTATACATCATTAAGTTTACCTCAATCAATAATTCATTCGTAATTAATCATTTACCACTGGAATTGTAGTCCTCTACAGCACAGTATGCCCAGAATAGTGTTATATATATACTGTAGAACCTCAATTTTATGAAGTCAAAGGGACCCAAAAATTTGCGCTTTGTAAAATTCAGGTTTTGTAAATTTGAGGTTATCTTTCAAAATCTGTACAATATCAATCCAGGTTCAGTAGCACAGTGCATAAAGTTAAATGAGATTGAAAGGAAGGGAATATTTCAATAAAATGAATTATACATCCAGTTTAATGTTTAATGCAACTGAGAGAAAATTCTAAACTGTTTAAATTTTAAAGTAATCATCAATTTTTGTTTGTTTTTTGAAGTTTCTATGAAGGATGAAACTTCAGCACAACAACTTTATGAAACTTCAGCACAGCCAGAAAATAACTGACTCTGCAAGAATATTTCGAGATGAAACTGATGGAAATACAATACAAAGGGTAATCGTTTTCCCTAAACGTACACAGCTGGGTGTCATAAACTAATCCCTTTCAAAAAGTTTTACTTCGGTTTTAGGGCACTCTCTGGCGCGTGCTCTCCTTCCCAGGAGAAGGTTGTGTGGAATAACGATAGATGTGAGCTTACTCATCTTGCAATTAAAGGTCGAAAGAGGAGATAAGAGTAAGAATCTATAGCTTCAAGGATTTATTTAAAAAATTGAAATTTCAGAAATCATGACTCTATCGAGAGATTTGAAGGAAAATGTAACTCACTCCTAATTTCACTTTTTCTTTAAGGATTAAATGAGAATACTTTTAAAATCTTATTTTTTCTTCATCTCAAGATAAAACGTAACATTGCTTTAACATGATATTTCTGAAACACAACCATTCAGAAGCATTTATCTCCGCATATCCTCTCAAATCCAAGTCCGTCTTAGAAAGTGGCGCTCTGCCGCGCGGCTTGCTCATGCATTGCCATCAAAAAGTCGCTTTATTTGTCGGCGTCGCAGGATTTTATTTCAGCTTCTTCTTAAGAAATCTTGAAAGAACATTGTGGTATAAGTTAGACTGTGTACATAGTGGTACATACATCACTACTATTTTCCTCAAGGTGAAAATTTGCCTTAAAATAAGGGTTTGCCATTTTGTTGTATAAGTATTGTAAATATTGAACTGTTATCATTCAAATCCAGTATTATGAGGCATAAGGATTAGGTTTATAACACTGCATCGTTTTTTACCCAATGAGTTTGCTCATTTCGGTTTAGGATTGGCTTGAAGTTGAAGAATTATGCAAAAAATCGAAGACCGGCATTTTTTGTGAAATTTGGTCAACTTTGACCCCCTGTAGAATTGTAATGTGCGGGAACCAACAAAAATGATTTCGCAGCTATATGCAGAATTTATTCAAGCATGACTATGTGAAGTTTCTAAGTCTGCACTCAAAAAAACCACTTTCTTATTTTTGGCCAGCTTTTATAGATTCCAGCCCACTGTGCGATGAGACGTACTTAGTTTTTAACGATGCTGTTGCATGGCTAAAACTTTTTTCACTAGAATTGTCAATTGTTGCTAATGTAGATAAAGAAATGCCATAGTTTCGAGCAATTTCTGTTTTTGTCTGCCCGTGATCACATACTTCCTTGATAATCGACCTTTTGGTGACCAAACTCAGGGACTTCCTCTTTTTCTTGGTCAGCGATGTTTTATCCATTATTTTACTGATAGGCACATGGGATATCATGTCACAAGCCACCTCGCGCAGAGAGTGATTCTGACTGAATGCATGCAATTTTTCCTCGCTTGGAGACCAACATTTTTCAGGGTGTCCATGCTCGCTAGGGGGAAAACATCGCTGGGGGTGACTCAAATATGTGCATTAAATTTTAAAATGTTGTTAAGGTGTTTTGATACCTTTTACAAAATTTGTTGACTTTTAAATACTCACTCTTACATTTCCTTAATGCCAAATGTTTACACTTCGAATGAGGCATCGACGACAAAACACGGAAGTAAATATATATAGAATGACGATACCAGCGGTAGCATTGCAATAATGGATGATCATACACAGGGATTTTACCACATTGTAAGCACGTCAAAAAACGCTACAATCATATTGTATTTTTCCACATTTTCCCATCTAAAATACATGGGCTGCGGGCCCTCCCAACATAGACGATCTGGATTCAGCTGCTCCTGTTTATGGCGATTGTCATCCCATTGTATTGAGCTCAGTGCGACAAAACCATTTCAAATACTTCGTAAAATCGGGGTTCATGCACTCCTAGGGACCGGATTCTCACTTCGTAAAACATGAAATTAAGGTTTTACATAAAACTGTGGTCATTTTACATGTACAAAGATCAGGACCGGCGGAATGGTTCCTAAAACTGTGTCATTTCCTAAAATTGAGGTTCGTAAAAACGGGGTTCTACTGTACCTTCTTCTATTCTCTATTTTTTATTCCCAACTTGGTGGATGGCTTGGAAACATGAAATTGTCTAAAAAGAGCTTACCCTTTAATTTTAGCAAAGATTCATTTGCAAAGAATTCCTTGTTACTGCCGTATTACTGGTTGTACAAATTCTGCGCTATTAATTATTTATTCATATTTTGTATGGATGACCATATTTCATCTTTTAATCATTATTACGTACAAAATGGTGGAAGGAAGAATCAATTGGTTTGGAGAGGACACAGATCCAAATCCTGATGTATGGAAGAGCTAATGTGATTATATACTGTACCATCTGGTAATAGAAAGTAATTGCAAGATTCACTTGCAAATCACTTAAGAAGTCATTGGCACACTCTCATTCCAAGATTTACAAATAGCGAATCCCAAAATAAACTTAATTTAACAAATACTGAAAACCTATGCACACAGACATGTGCATGTCCCAAGACTCAAATACTCACATATAAAAAAAAAAAAACCTTTCCACTCCATGATAAATAAGCTTCTCAAGATTTCTCTAGCGAAAAAAGATTTCAAAAAGAACTAATGCACATCAGAAAAGTCGCAAAACGGAATGGCAGTGACACTTTAATTGTAAACATCATACAAACTCAACATAGAACAACACAGAACTCTAGCCTTAACTCAAGATGAAAAAAAAAACAATTTTATAAAATTACCCTTTGCGCAAGGAACTAGCAATTAATAGAAATCAAATTCAACCTAACTCTGGTCTTCATTAGTAGTAACTAACTTTCTAATCTCCTCCACAACCTCAAAGATGTCACTGCATCTACATAGAAATCTGTTATGCATGAAATATCATGTCATGACTGTGAAATGGTTTATATCAAGCAAACAAAATGAAAACTAGCGAACAGATTTTGAGAACACAGCCCAATTAAAAAAACAATGGACAAATCCAGTGTGTTACAGCATTTACAAAAAAGCAATCACATTGGAAAATTTAAAGAAATTGGTACAAAAATCGTCCAAATTAAATGCCTATGGGAGCATCTTTATAAATAGAGAAACTTGGAGATGAGGGCCCCAATCCTACATTCATCTCTTTACTCCCTCTTTCTGTCCAAGTGGAACCATTACTCTTTCTTCTTCATGGTGACATTCACTTTGACGTCACAAGGGCTTTACCCAACTTCCCTATGCTAAAACTCTTAACGCACTTCTCCCTCTGTCACAAGAAATAACCCCTCACTACCCAGTACTTCAAATATTGGTAATGCTAGCTTTCCTATGTCTCTGAATACCAGTGAAGGTGGTTAGGAATGCCAACCAGCTGTTGGTGATTCTAAACCTCTATTTTATTAACAGCCATATTCCAAAGTTTCTTTCCTAATGTTTGAGGACTGTTTCATTTCAGGGTTACTTTGGAGCTGTTGGGTGTTTGCTGGAATTTGAAGGCTCTTAGGAATCACTAGAAGTAGCACAAGCATTCCTGTGATGGGCATATTGGCAGTTTCTAATACATACATGTATGTCTGTGTATGTATTTATAATTACTTGTTTATTTAGATATTATTGCAATGCATTTCTAAGGCATGGGAGAGGTAATGGTTCAAATTATTTATCCTGTGTGTGTTCACTTAAAAATACCTAAAAATTAAGGGGCCACTGAGGTCATCACTGTAAAACAGTACAGTGTATTGTATTTTTGTAATAGTTCTTATATGGATTTGTTAAACACTAATCTTTAAACATAATGAAAAGACTAAGTGTGGGATAGGATGTGGTATTTGTCATCTTGTGGATTTGGAAAGGTAAAAATCAGATTGAATCTGATGAAGCATGTTGTTAAATGTTTTCTCACATTGCCATTCCAAGTTTCCATTGTGAGAAAGATTCATTTTCAGTCGCTGATGCTGGTTCAAGCCCTGATCTATCACTTGCTGTAGCGATTAACATGCCCATTTTGTTTCAAAATAAATTGCTAAGCAATATTATTTGTACTATATCTTACGTTACTGAAAGCTGATTGGTGGTTTGAATGATGTTTGTGGCTCACACTTTGATAAATAATGCGGTTTTTATTATAATAATGATAATATCGGGTTTGTTATCATTAATGTTGATAATGTGATGTGTGCAGAGAATTGAAAATAAATTCCAGGTATGTAAGAATTTGTACTTCAGTCATTGCTTGCGGAAAATACTGTGAAAGAGTCACATTAGTGAAGTATTATGATCTTTATTGTTGATGCCTATTTTGGAAATATTATTCTCTAAGTGTTTTGTTACAAATTTGTGATGAGTTTATAAGCCCGATTATATATGCACAGGAATTTATATATATACACAAAGGTGTACATTCTTCTGGCTTTTGTTCAAAGGATCATCAAGTGAACTCTGTAATATGTCATCATATACTGAAATTCTCTGATGGTCATACATTTTTATTTGAGGGATATTTTAACCTATGATATACTGGGTGAGTTTATAATTGGATGATAAAAAAGGAACTCTAAAAGGTGAAAAGAAAACAAAAATGTGTAATTGTTATGCTCGGTAATGTCCATATACTTTGTGAAATGGATTACTGAAATTTAGAATGTTAAATTATAAACTTATTTATTAAGGCTGTTTGTTTTATTTCTTTGACCGTTAGATGCTCTTTTTGGTCATTCCCTGTTCCCAATCTCAAGTTTAAAGGGAATTGGAGGTTATTTTTATCTTATTAATGAATTTTATCTTTCTGATGATTTAAGGAAGGCACAATTATAAGGAACAACAACAAGAATGAACAATGTGCATGAATAACCAATGTTTTCAACTGAGGCTGTGTTCATAAAACTGATATTCATGAGCTGCTTGCAAACCAGCATCAAGCTTGTCAGAATCATAAAAAATACTCCTCTTGCATATGAGAGGTGGCAAAGAACACGGTAGAATCCATGTCAATTCAGGCAGGGGGGTTACCTTCATAGTCACAGATGTTTATGTATTTGACATATGTTACAATTCAAGAAATACACTTTTTTGTTTTGCACAAAAAGAATTGCTGGCCAGAGATACATGCTGCTAAAGATGCAATCCTGGGCGCCTTATTGCACTGGATTTTCGACAAATTTTTTAAAGTTCTCCATCTTTAAAATCCTTCAAGATGTTTTGTTGTGGTCTTTTAAATTTTAAAGATTATATTTTTCTTTTTAAAATGGTACTCTCTGTTTTGAAATATGTATATAAGTTTTCTTGCTGCAGCCATATGGTTTCATTTTTGAAAGTTCCATAAAATAAATTGTTTTGAAAAGGCAAATGGAAAAATTTATATTTTTTTTACTGTTGATCAGTATCATGGAAAAATGCAAGGAAAAATAACTTATCGAATAAAAATATTTATTTTCAACTATCACTAATCATAAATAATAAAACAAACTTTTTATGAAAACAATTATAAACTAATTACAATACCCAAACTTTCTTGGAAATACAAAAAAAATGCTTCACAATATATTTATGGACTGTAAAATTACAGAAAACACATTATTTACAAGTTAACATAAGTTCTTACAAAAAAATGTATTCAAATTAACATTATTATTTGTGTGTCCTAGATAAAACAGGTACAGAGACGTGGTTCACCCTCGCAACCAGGACAGTAACTTGTCACCCAGGACACACTTGTCTAGATTTTTGTTGATTTATATGATGCATGCCAATTCTTAAAAAAATGTGCCCTCATTTAAATTATACATATATGTTTATAACGACTTCAATTTAGTTAAAACGTTAATTCAATTAAGTTATGCCACTATAGTTCAACAAAATTCCATATATTCTTTACGTTATTTACTATCTTGCTTATGAAAACATTTTGTTCAACATCTTCAGATACAAAAATAAATGCAACCTACATTATAATATAAATAGCTATCTATGAAGAACTACTTAAACTGGTTCTAAATGTACAATAATATTTAAGAATTATTTAAACAATTATTTTACTGAGGAGTTATGCATTTTTTCCTTTATTTTCAAGAAGGAATTCTTTTGTCTGACAAGTTGTTGTTGGACCCGAAGAGACTCTGTTCAAAATCAAATGAAATTTTGGAAATAAATTTGAAAGTATCCATTATAATATTATTGTTTATTCTGGAGATAATCTCGGCTCAAAATCTTTACTTTTTATTTTTCCTGTATGTCTTAGTAAGATTTCAAATTTAAGTAGTCTTTGTTTGGTTTCAATCGACGAAAGTTTGAAATAAAATTCATAGTATGAAATTTCTTCATATAGCAGTAAAATATAGTTTTCGTACGCGATTTGCTGCTTCATTTTAAATGCATCAAACATATAAAATATTTCTAAACTTAAAATTTGCTCACAATAAAGTAAGAACAGACTAATATAGAAGCACAGCTACGAAGGAAAAATTAAAAAGATTTACCTAATATGGTTTCCAAAAACATTTTTAAATCTCCACTCACAAAACGTAGATCTTAGATAGATAAAACAATACATAGATAAATACTTTATAATGGTTATTCCATTAATTATGGAACATGATATAATTACAGGTAATATTAAGAGGTGAAAACCCCAAATTTCTGACAGACGAAGAACTCAATAAGGTTATTTGACAGCCAAACAAACCAAAAATATGTAGAAAAATTTATAATTTATTATTACATTTATATTCTTTTTAAATTAATACAATTATAAGATTAAATTAAATTTTAAAAAATAATACCCAATTATCACAATTATGCGATGATAACACTTGTAATAAAAATACTAATTTAAAGAAATGTACTTACATGAACTCGATAGAAGTAGATTTGGTGTTGACCGGTAGAAACAAGCTGCAAGGAAACGGACTGCGCAATGCAAAACTTCAAAATATACTGAAGATGTGCTAAATATTTTGTGCAAATACCCCCAAAGGCTAAAGATCTACCTCATTTTATGCCCATAGCAAATTTTTCTGTCTTCCAGCTGGAAATCGTTATCCAGCTGCTGGATCGCCTGTGACAGTGGATTGCGAAAGTTATAGATATCAGTTGTGAGTTATATGAATCATCTTTAACACTATGCTACCACATGGACCAGCTGCTGGATTTAGATTTCCAGCTGCAAGACAGCAACATTATTTTTTGTTTGAAGCCCATCATTAAGAATTAAAATGGCATATCAAAGAAAACAAAATTAATTCATTAGACCAATATATGGCTATGCTGTGACAGAAGCTGGTGAAATTGACAAAATATTTCATTGTTCGTAAAATATTTTAACCCCAAAAGAGGAATTTCTCCTTTATAGGGAATGTAGTACTCAATGAAACTGATTAACAGTAAAAAAATATACATTTTTGGGATTGGCTTTTTCAAAAATTATTTTGTTGGAATTTTCTAAAATAAATTCACAAGGCTGCAACAAGAAAACTTATAAAAGTAGTTCAAAACAGAGTATAACTTTTTAAAGATAAAGTATTATCTTTACAGTTAAAAAACAACAACATAACATCTTGAACGGTTCCAAAGATAAAATTTGCAAAATGCCACCCATGATACCATCTTTAGAAACCTGTGTCTCTGGGCAGGAATTTTCGTGGGCAAAGCTAAAAAATATGGGTGTCTTACTATTTCCTGAATTCTACCATATGGATTTGAAATATATTCGTTTAGTGTTATACTTTTAATTTATAAAAGAAGAGCAGTAGCATAAAATTAGGAAATTGTTGACATGTGGACTCAACCTTGAATCTCCATTGTCAGATTATGAAGCGGTGCTTCATAAGGACAGCCGTGTCTTTCAGGAGGTCTTAATTTTTCATCAATTCATAGCATATACTCAAGGGATACTGAACCAAATTATATGGAGTTGGTAACTCAGTGGGACTAAGCTTAAATGCAATAACTGTGACGGGGCATATTTGGGTCAAACGCAGAGAAATTTTGCCAAAAGAGCCAGTGAACATAAAAGATGTTTATTGAACAAGTCCTCCCAATCTCACTTCACTAAGCATCTTCTGGAATTCAACCATTCTTCTGACTTTGTACCCAAAATTCTTCACTATACAGGTAAAAACCAAAGGCTTAATTTCTTGGAACAGTTTGAGATTATTTCCCATACAAATTCCAAACAATGTATATCCCTGACTCACCTCTCTGTCCTTTCCCCCACGCCCCTCTTTCACCATTTCCAGTCTTACTCGTATATATTACGAGTAAAATGTAGCTTGCATACTGCAAGCAGATCCGCAATACTAATTTCATATCGGCATAATATCGGGAAGGTCCTCAAAAGAAAAAAAAAGGATTGAAATTTTTCTTAAAATTCGCTGAAATTTCATCGTCTGGCATCGAACCCGGATCTTACTGGTGAACTTCCTATGTAGCACAATAGAAGATCACCATCTCTAACTATGTGTGAAAATTCAAGCAGAAATATGGGCTACAACTGCCTCAAAAGACGTTCTAATTTTCACGAATGTAAATGCCTCTCTGGATTCGAACCAAGGACGATCTTGGAAATCTAAAACATGTTCATGAAAGTTAATTATGATCTCTATCTATTTGCCGAATTTCAAGTTTCTATATTATTGAGATAGGGCTCAAAATAATTATTAAAAATCGGATCAACTACTGATATAAGAGACGCCTGGTGTCGAACCCAGGAAATATATTTACGCTGTGAATGCACAGTATGATTTTAAAGGACTTGATCTTATTTTGTGCAAAGTTTGAAATGGATATCATGCCGGGAAGTACCTAAAATTTGTCTCCGTTATCTCCATAAGAAATGCATTGAGGAATGTAAATGGCCCTCTGGGATCGAACCAAGGACCATCAGCGAATACAAAAAATTTGATTATGAAATAAATTTATGATCTCCAACCTCATGCCGAATTTCAAGTATCCATGCCATCGGGAAAGGGTCCAAAAAAAATCATAAAAATCGCTACAATGCTTTTTAAACGGCCGATTTTTGCCTCGACCTAGCATCGAACTTAGGATATTTTCCGTAAAACTCATTTATGATTTCGATAGATCATTACCATATATATAGGCTCCTTGAGTTTTATTTCTCTACCTATCCGGAAAGTATTTTTTTTTTATTCCCGAAAATCACGGTAATGCATTTAAACGGAAAAATCGGGACTTTGGGGCCCTCTGGAATCAAACCTATGACACTGAGGATCAAAGTCGCTTTTTTCCTGGGGGTTTCAAGTTATGGCCAATACGTGGTAAAAATTTCGAGTCAATGACGCCAGTAGTTTAGCCTGTGAATTAGTATCCTATCTGGGTATCTGGGTATATCATGAGTGAATCCGGAGAAGCATCTATATATAATAGATAGATATCTATTATATATGAGTAAAATGTAGCTTGCATTCTGCAAGCAGATCAGCAATATTATTTTTATATCGGCATCATTTCGGGACGGTCCTCCAAAGAAAAAAAAAGGATTGAAAATATTCTTAAATTTCGCTGCAATTTTAGCGTCTGGCATCGAACCAGGGTCTTCCTGGTGAACTTACTAAGCGGCGCAATAGAAGATCACTATCTCTAACTATGTGTGAAAATCAAGCAGAAATATTGGCTACAACTGCCTCAAACGACGTTCTACCTTTCACGAATGTAAATGGCTCCCTGGATTCGAACCAAGGACGATCTTGGAAATCTAAAACATGTTTCTGTAAGTTATTTATGATCTCTATCTATATGCCGAATTTCAAGTTTCTATATTATTGGCAAAGGTTTCAAAATAATTCCTAAAAATCGGATCAACTTCTGATTGCAGAGACACCTGGTGTTGAACCCAGGACACATTGATAGCTGTGAATGCACTGTTTGATTTGTATGGACTTGATTTGTTAAGACTGGTTCTTCTATCACGCTAAGTTTGAAGTCGATATCACGCCGGGAAGTACCTAAAATTTGTTTCCGTTATCTTTGTAAGAAATGCATTGAGGAATTTAAATGTCCCTCTGGGATCGAACCAAGGACCATCAGCGAATATGTAAAATTCGATTATGATATATTTTTATGGTATCTAACCTCATACCGAATTTCAAGTTTCTATGCCATCGGAAAAGGGTCCAAAAAAAATCTTAAAAATTTCATCGTCTGGCATCGAACCCGGATCTTACTGGTGAACTTCCTATGTAGCACAATAGAAGATCACCATCTCTAACTATGTGTGAAAATTCAAGCAGAAATATGGGCTACAACTGCCTCAAAAGACGTTTTAATTTCCACGAATTTAAATGGCTCTCTGGATTCGAACTAAGGACGATCTCGGAAATCTAAAAAATGTTTCTGAAAGTTATTTATGATCTCTATCTATATGCCAAATTTCAAGTTTCTATATTATTGGTAAAGGTTTCAAAATAATTCCTAAAAATCGGATCAACTTCTGATTGCAGAGACACCTGGTGTCGAACCAAGGACACATTGATAGCTGTGAATGCACTGTTTGATTTGTTTGAACTTGATCTTTCTCTATGCAATGTATGAAGTCGTTATCGTGCCGGGAATTACCTAAAATTTGTTTCCGTTATCTCCGTAAGATATGCATTGAGGAATTTAAATGTCCCTCTGGGATCGAACCAAGGACCACCATCGGGTATGTAAAATTCGATTATGATATATTTTTATAGTATCCAACCTCATACCGAATTTTAAGTTTCTATGCCATCGGAAAAGGGTCCAAAAAAAATCTTAAAAATCGCCACAATGCATTTTAAACGGCCGATTTTTGCCCCGACCTAGCATCGAACCAAGGATAATATTCGTGGATGTCTTTATGGTTTCCTTTAGATATGCACGGCATCTATCGATCCCTTGAATTTCAAATCTCTCCTTTTCCGGGAAGTGCCTCAAAAAAATTTTCGAAAACTCCCGCCATGTAATCTTATGGGGAAAATCGCGACTTTGGGGGCTTCTGGAATCGAACCCATGACACCGAGGTTCAAAGTCGGCTTTTTCCTGGAGGTTACACGTCATGGCCATAACGTCGTAAAAATTTCAAGACGGTGGCACTTGTGGAACATGGTTAGAATTTTGATCCCCTATGAATGAATGAATGTGTATCTATTACGAGTAAAATGTAGCTTGCATACTGCAAGCAGATCGACAACACTAATTTCATGTCGGCATCATATCGGGAAGGCCGTAAAAAGAAAAAAAATGGATTGAAAATATTCTGATTATTCGCTGCAATTTATGCGCCGGCATCGAACCCGGGTCTTCCTGGTGATACTTACTATGCAGTACAATAGAAAATCACCATCTCTAACCATCTGTGAAAATTCAAGCAGAAATATTATCTGCAACTGCATCAAACGACGTCCTACTTTTCCCTTATATTCCTTATGAGAGAAATGTTAATGTGCTCTGGCATCGAACCCAGGATTAGTACGGTCTTATGAAAATTTTTTTCTTAAACCAATTGTTACCTTAAACTTTCCGGCTAAGCACGAACTTCCTATTATTTCGAGAAATGCATCAAAAAAAATAATGAAAAACAGCTCCCATGTATTTTAAAGGGCAGATCTTTTTATCGACCTAGCATCGAACCCAGGTTATTTTTTGTAAAAGTCATTGATGTTTTCAAAAGTCCAAGACCATAAATATAGGCTCCTTGAGTTTTAATTCTCTACCTATCCGGAAAGTATTTTTTAAAAATTCCCGAAAATCACGGCAATGCATTTAAACGGGAAAAATCGGGATTTTGGGGCCCTCTGGTATCGAACCTATGACACTGAGGATCAAAGTCGCTTTTTTCCTGGAAGTTTCACGTTATGGCCAATATGTCATAAAAATTTCAAGTCGATGACTCTTGTGGTTTAGCCTGTGAATTTGTATCCTATCTATATAGCTATATAGCTATATAGCTATATATATGAATGAATCCGGAGAAGCATCTATATCTATTATAAAATGTTGCTTGCATACTGCAAGCACATCGATAACAAAAGTTTTTTGTCGGCATCACATAGAGTGAGTCCTCAAAAGAAAAAAAAATGGTTAGAAAATATTCTTAATTTCCGCTGCAATTTATTCGTCTGGCATTGAACCCAGGTCTTCCCGGTCATACTTACTATGCAGAACCATAGAAGATCACCATCTGTAACTATGTGTGAAAATTCAAGTAGAAATATTAACTGCAACTGCCTCAAACGACGTCCTACGTTTCCCTTATATTCCTTATGATAGAAATGCTAATGTGCTCTGGCATCGAACCCAGGAATAGTACGGTGTTATCTGATTTTTTTTCTGAAACCAATTCTTTTCATACATCTTCCAGCCGAGTACGAACTTCCTATCATTTCGATAAGTGCATCAAAAAAATAATGAAATACTAACCCAATGTATTTTAAGCGGGAGACAAATTTGCCGCCCGGCATCGAACCCGGATCTTTCTGGTAATTCTTCCTATGCAACATAATAGAAGATCACTATCTCTAACTATGTGTGAAAATTCAAGCAGAAATATTGGCTTCAACTGCCTCAAACAACGACTTACTTTTCCCTTATATTCCTTATGAGAGAAAAGTTAATGTGCTCTGGCATCGAACCCAGGATTAGTACGGGCTTAAGAAATTTTTTTCTGAATCCAATTCTTAATATATATCTTCTAGCTGAGCGAAAAGTTCCTTACATTCCGGTAAGTGCATCAAAAAAATTATTCCCCATGCATTTTAAATGCGGGATTTTTGCATCGTCCTAGCGTCGAACCCAGGACGTTCTCATTAGTAATCATTAATGTTTTTAATAGTTCTTGACCATATCTCTATGCTCCTTGAATTTCGATTCTCTACCTGTCCGGGAAGTATTATTAAAATAATTTTGAAAATCGCCACCATGTATCCTTACGGAGAAAATCGGGACTTTGGGGCCTTCTGGAATCGAACCCATGACACCGAGGTTCAATGTCGGCTTTTTCCTGGAGGTTACACGTTATGGCCAATACGTCGTAAAAATTTCAAGTCTTTGGCACTTGTGGAACATGGTAAAACTTTTGATCCCCTATATATATATATATATATATATATAACTTATATATAGGTATATCCGGAGAAGCGTCTATATATAATAGATATACGAGTAAAATGTAGCTTGCATACTGCAAGCAGATCGGCAAAACTAATTTTATATCGGCATCATATCGGGATGGTCCTCAAGAGAAAAAAAAAGGATTAAAATTTTTCTTAAAATTCGCTTAAATTTCTTCGTCTGGCATCGAACCCGGGTCTTACTGGTGAACTTACTATGCACCACAATAGAAGATCACCATCTGTAACTATGTGTGAAAATTCAAGCAGAAATATTGGCTACAACTGCCTCAATCGACGTCCTACTTTTCCCTTATATTCCTTTTGAGAGAAATGTTAATGTGCTCTGGCATCGAACCCAGGAATAGTATGGTCTTATAATAATTTTTTTCTTAAAGCAATTTTTACCATACATCTTCTATCCTATTACGAACTTCGTAACATTTCGATAAGTGCATCAAAAAAAGAATGAAATAATAACCCAATGTATTTTAAACGGGAGACATATTTACTACCCGGCATCGAACCTGGGTCTTTCTAGTAATACATTCTATGCAACATAAAAGAAGTTCAACATCTTTAACTAAGTATGAAAATTCAAGCAAAAATATGGGCTGCAACTGCCTCAACCGACGTCTTACTTTTTCCTTATATTCCTTATGAGAGAAAAGTTAATGTGCTCTGGCATCGAACACAGGGTTAGTACGGTCTTATGAAATTTTTTTCCTTACACAAATTCTTAATATATATCATCTAGCTAGCGAGAAAATCCTTACATTCCGATAAGTGCATCAAAAAAATTAATGAAAAACCATCCCCATGCATTTTAAATGTGGGATTTTTGCATCGTCCTAGCATCGAACCCAGGACGTTCTCATTAGTAATCATTAAAGTCTTTAATAGTTCTCGACCATATCTGTAAGGTCCTTGAATTTTGATTCTCCACATATCCGGGAAGTATTATTTAAAAATTTTTGAAAATCGCCACCATGTATCCTTATGGAGAAAATCGGGACTTTGGGGCCTTCTGGAATCGAACCCATGACACAGAGGTTCAAAGTTGGATTTTTTCTGGAGGTTACACGTGATGGCCAATATGTCGTAAAAATTTCAAGGCTGTGGCACTTGTGGAACATGGTTAGAATTTTGATCCCCTATATATAACTTATATATATATAGGTACGAGTAAAATGTAGCTTGCATACTGCAAGCAGATCGACAACACTAATTTCATAACGGCATTATATCGGGACGGTCCCGGAAAGGAAAAAAAGGATTAAAAATATTCTTAAAATTCGCTGCAATTTAATCGTCTGGCATCGAACCCGGGGCTTTTTGGTTAAATTTCTATGCAGCACATAAGAAAATCATCTTCTCTAAATACGTGTGAAAATTCAAGCAGAAATATTTGCTGCAACTGCCTCAAACGAAGACCTACTTTTCACGAATGTTAATAGCTATCTGAATTCGAACCAAGGACGATCTAGGAAATATAAAATATGTTTTCGAAATGTATCTATAAGTTCTATATATATGCCGAATTTCAAGTTTTAATATTATTGGGAAGGGGTTCAAAATAATTCTTAAAAATCGGATCAGTGACTGATTGTAGAGACGCCTGGTGTCGAACCCTGGAGGTATTGGAAGCTGTAAATGCACAAATTGACTTGCTAAGACTTGATCTAATTTCATACAAAGTTTGAAGTCGCTATCATACCGGGAAGTACCTAAAATGTGTTTCCGTTATCCCCATAAGAAATGCATTGTGGAGTGCAAATAGCCCTCTGGGGTCGAACCAAGGACCATCAGCGAATATATAAAATTTGAGTATGAAATACATTTATGATTTCTAAACCCATGCCAAATTTCAAGTTTCCATGCATTCGGAAAGGGGTCCAAAAAAAATCCTAAAATTCGCCACAATGCATTTTAAACGGCCGATTTTAGCCCCGACCTAGCATCGAACCCGGGATATTTTCCGTAAAACTCATTTATGTTTTCGATAGATCATGCTCATTTATATAGGCTCCTTGAGTTTTGATTCTCTACGTATCCGGGATATATTTTTTTTTTAATTCCCGAAAATCACGGCAATGCATTTAAACGGGAAAAATCGGGACTTTGGAGCCCTCTGGATTCGAACCTATGACACTGAGGATCAAAGTCGCTTTTTTCCTGGGGTTTTCACGTTATGGCCAATACGTCGTAAAAATTTCAAGGCAATGACCCTTGTAGTTTAGCCTGTGAATTTGTATCCTATCTATATAGCTATATGGCTATATATATGAATGAATCCGGAGAAGCATCTATATATAATAGATATCCGGAGAAGCGTCTATATATAATAGATAGACGCTTCTCCGGATATACTTATATATATACGAGTAAAATGTAGCTTGCATACTGCAAGCAGATCGACAACACTAATTTCATGTCGGCATCATATCGGGAAGGCCGTCAAAAGAAAAAAAAATGGATTGAAAATATTCTGATTATTCGCTGCAATTTATTCGTCCGGCATCGAACCCGGGTCTTCCTGGTGATACTTACTATGCAGCACAATAGAAAATCACCATTTCTAACTATCTGTGAAAATTTAAGCAGAAATATTATCTGCAACTGCATCAAACGACGTCCTACTTTTCCCTTATATTTCTAATGAGAGAAATGTTAATGTGGTCTGGCATCGAACCCAGGAATATTACGGTCTTCTGAAAACTGTTTTCTTAAACCAGTTTTAACCATACATCTTCCAGCCAAGCATGAACTTCCTATCATTTCGATAAGTGCATCAATAAAATAATGAAATACTAACCCTATGTATTTTAACCGGGAGACATATTTACCGCCCGGCATCGAACCCGGGTCTTTCTGGTGAAACTTCCTATGCAACATAATAGAAGATATTATTCTTTAACTATGTGCGAAAATTCAAGCAGAAATATTGGCTGCAACTGCTTCAATCGAAGTCTTACTTTTCCCTTATATTCCTTATGAGAGAAATGTTAATGTGCTCTGGCATCGAACCCAGGAATAGTACGGTCTTATGAAAATTTTTTTCTTAAACCAATTCTTACGTTACACTTTCCGGCTAAGCACGAACTTCCTATTATTTCGAGAAATGCATAAAAAAAATAATGAAAAACAGCTCCCATGTATTTTAAAGGGCAGATCTTTGTATCATCCTAGCATCGAACCAAGGATTTTTTTGTGAAAGTCATTGATGTTTTCAAAAGTCCAAGACCATAAATATAGGCTCCTTGAGTTTTATTTCTCTACCTATCCGGAAAGTATTTTTTTAAAATTCCCGAAAATCACGGCAATGCATTTAAACAGGAAAAATCGGGACTTTGGGGCACTCTGGAATCGAACCTATGACACTGAGGTTCAAAATCACATTTTTTCTTGCGGTTACACGTTATGGCCAATGCGTCGTAAAAATTTCAAGTAAATCACGCTTGTGGTTTAGGCTGTGAATTAGTATCCTATCTATCTATCTAGGTATATACATGAATGAATCCGGAGAAGCATCTATATATAATAGATAGGGGATCAAAAGTTTAACCATGTTCCACAAGTGCCAACGACTTGAAATTTTTACGACGTATTGGCCATAACGTATAACCTCAAGGAAAAAGCCGACTTTGAACCTCGGTGTCATGGGTTCGATTCCAGAAGTTCCCAAAGTCGCGATTTTCTCCATAAGGATACATGGCGGGGATTTTCGAAAATTTTTTTGAGGCACTTCCCGGAAAAGCAGAGAGTTGAAATTCGAGGAATCGCTAGATGCCAAAGATATCTAAAGAAAACCATAAATACATCTACGAATATTATCCTTGGTTCGATGCTAGGTCGGGGCAAAAATCGGCCGTTTAAAATGCATTGCGGCGATTTTGAAGATTTTTTTGGATTCTTTCCCGATAATATGGATACTTGAAACTCAGCACGTGGATAGACATCACGAATATATTTCATAATCAAATTTTACATGTTCGCTGATGGTCCTTGGTTCGATCCCAGAGGGACATTTTCATTTCTTAATGCATTTCTTACGGAGATAATGGAAACAAAATTTAGGTACTTCCCGGCATGCTATCGACTTCAAAGTTTGCATGATAGAAGAGCCTGTCGTTACAAATCAAACTTTGCATTCACAGCATACAATATTTCCTGGGTTCGACACCAGGTGTCTCTGCAATCAGAAGTTGATCCGATTTTAAAAAATTATTTTGAAACCTTTCTCAATAATATAGAAACTTGAAATTCGGCATTTAAATAGAGATCATAAATAACTTTTAGAAACATGTTTTAGATTTCAAGGATTGTCCTTGGTTCGAATCCAGAGAGCCATTTACAATCGTGAAAATCAGAACGTCTTTTGAGGTTGTTGCAGCCAATATTTCTGCTTGAATTTCCACACATAGTTAGAGATGGTGATCTACTATTGTGCTGCATAGTAAGTTCACAGTAAAGACCCGGGTTCGATTCCAGACGATGAAATGTCGGCGAATTTTAAGAAAAACTTCAATCCTTTTTTTTTCTTTTGAGGATCGTCCCGATATAATGCCGATATAAAATTAGTGTTGTCAATCTGCTTGCAGTATGCAAGCTACATTTTACTCGTAACTTATATATCTATTATATATAGACGCTTCTCCGGATATATCTATATATATAGACGCTTCTCCGGATATCTATTATATATAGATGCTTCTCCGGATTCTTTCATATATATAGATAGGTATATAGATAGATAAATACAAATTCACAGCCTAAACCACAAGCGTGATTGAGTTCAAATTTTTACTGCGTATTGGCCATAACAATTAAACTCCAGAAAATTGTGATTTTGATCCTCAGTGTCATGGGTTCGATTCCAGAAGGCCCCAAAGTCCCGATTTTCTCCATAAGGATACATGGTGAAGATTTTCGAAAATTTTTTTGAGGTACTTCCCGGAAAGGTAGAGAGTTGAAATTCGAGGGATCGCTAGATGTCGTGGATATCCAACGAAAATAAAAAAGACATCGCCAAATATGGTCCATGGTTCGATGCTAGGTTGGGGACAAAAATCGGCCGTTTAAAATGCATTGCGGCGATTTTGAAGATTTTTTTGGATCCTTTCGCGACAACGTGGATACTTGAAACTCGGCACGTGGATAGATATCATGAATATATTTCATAATAAAATTTTACGTTATTGCTGATGGTCCTTGGTTCGATCCAAGAGGGCCATTCGCACTTCTCAATGTATTTCTTACGGAGATAACGGAAACAAATTTTAGGTACTTCCCGGTATGATATCGACTTCAAACTTTGCACAAAATAAGATCAAGTCCTTAAAAATCATACTATGTATTCATAGCTTCTAATATATCCTGGGTTCGACACCAGGCGTCTCTGCAATCAGAAGTTGGTCCGATTTTTGGAATTATTTTGAAACCTTTCCTAATACTTTATAAACTTGAAATTCGGCATATAATTAGCGATCATTAATAACTTTCAGAAACATGTTTTAGATTTCCAAGATCGTCCTTGGTTCGAATCATGAGAGCCATTTACTTTCGTGAAAAGTAGAACGTCGTTTGAGGTAGTTGCAGCATATATTTCTACCTGAATTTTCACACATAGTTAGAGATGGTGATCTTCTATTTTGCTGCATAGTAAGTTCACCAGAAAAACCCGAATTCGATGCCAGACGATGAAATTTCAGCGAATTTTAAGAAAAATTTCAATCCTTTTTTTTTCGTTTGAGGACCGTCCCGATATAATGGCGATATGAAATTAGTGTTGTCGATCTGCTTGCAGTATGCAAGCTACATTTTACTCGTATATATATACGAGTGCAATGTAGCTTGCATACTGCAAGCAGATCGGCAATATTATTTTATTTCGGCATCTTATCGAGACGGTCCTCATAAGAAAAAAAAAAGGATTGAAAATATTCTTAAAATTCGCTTCAATTTTAGCGTCTTGCATCGAAACCGGGTCTTCCTGGTGAACTTACTAAGCGGCACAATAGAAGATCACTATATCTAACTATGTGTGAAAATTCAAGCAGAAATATTTGCTACAACTGCTTCAAACGACGTTCTACTTTTCACGAATGTAAATGGCTCTCTGGATTCGAACCAAGGACGATCGTGGGAATCTAGAACATGTTCCTGAAATGTATCTATAATTTCTATCTGTATGCTGAATTTCAAGTTTCTATATAATTGGGAAATGGTTCCAAAACATTCTTAAAAATCGGATCATTTACTGATTGTAGAGACGCCTGGTGGTGTAACCAGGAAACATTGGTAGCTGTGAATTCACAGTTGTTTAGTAATGACTTGATCTTATCTTATGCAAAGTTTCAAGTAGATATAATATCGGGAAGCACCTAAAATGTGTTTCCGTAATCTCCATAAGAAATGCATTGAGGAATGTAAATGGCCCTCTGGGATCGAACCAAGGACCATAAGGGAATATCTAAAATTTGATTATGAAATATAATTATGATATGTAACGCCATCCCGAATTTCAAGTTTCTATGCCATCGGAAAAGGGTTCAAAAAAAATCTTAAAAATCGCCGCAATGCATTTTAAACGGCCGATTTTTAAAAAATACTTGCCGGATACGTAGAGAATCAAAACTCAAGGAGCCAATATATATATTCATGACCTATCGAAAACATAAATGAGTTTTACTAAAAATATCCTGGGTTCGATGCTAGGTCGAGGCAAAAATCGGCCGTTTAAAAAGCATTGTGGCAATTTTTAAGATTTTTTTTGGGCCCCTTTCCGATGGCATGCAAACTTGAAATTCGGCATGGGTTTAGATATCATAAATATATTTCATAATTAAATTTTACACATTCGCTGATGGTCCTTGGTTCGATCCCAGAGAGCCATTTACATTACTCAATGCATTTCTGATGGAGATAACAGAAAAAGGTTTTAGGCACTTCCCGGCATGATATCAACTTCAAACTTTGTATGAAATAAGATGGAGTCCTAATAAGTCATACTGTGGCGTCCCTACAATCAGTAAATTATCCGATTTTTAAGAATTAATTAAAATCCCTTCCCAATAATATTAAAATATGAAATTAGGTATATATAGAGAGAACATAGATACATTTCAAAAACATTTTTTAAATTTCCTAGATCCTCCTTGGTTCGAATCCAGAGAGCCATTTACATTATTGAAAAGTAGGACGTCCTTTGAGGCAGTTGGAGCCATTATTTCTGCTTTAATTTTCACACATAGTTAGAGATTGTGATCTTCTGTTGTGCTGCATTGAAAGTTTAGCAGGAAGACCCGGGGTCGATGCCAGACGATTACATTGCAGCGAATCTTAAGAATATTTTCAATCGTTTTTTTTTTTCTTTTGAGGACCTTCCCGATATGATGCCGAAATAAAATTAGTGTTGTCGATCTGCTTGCAATATGCAAGCTACATTTTACTCGTAATAGATACAGACGCTTCTCCGGATATCTATTATATATAGATACTTCTCCGGATTCATTCATATATATAGCTATATAGCTATATAATAATAATAATAATAATAATAAATGGACTTTATTCGGGCGAGATTGAGACTAGAAAGTCTCTTCTTACACCTAACCCATCGTCTTATGCGAAACAGAAGGAAAGAGATAGTTTGCAAAAGTACACGAAGAAAACTAGTATGTGGATTTTTAAAAAACCTAAGCTTAGGGCTCAGGAAAAAAATTTCCACTGCAGGAAAACACTCACAGGAAGGGTAGTGTGAAAAACCTGCGAAATCTACAATAGAAAATTATATTTAGATGAAGGAGAAAGAAAAGGGTTATGATAGACAGGCAGTGAAAATATAAAAATTGTACAAAAAGAAAGGAGAAAAAACCTAAATGCATTACAAACAATCAGATAAAATAAATCAACTTCACTAAACTGACATTAATTGTAGATTAATTAAAATAAACGTTGAATAATGGGAGATAAATCTCAAAGAAATGAAGAAAATGAAATTACATTGAGAAAAACATGCAAACGAAACATTAAAAGGTCTAGTACACTGAAAATAATCAAAAACATAGTTTATATAAGTGTTAAAAGACAAAAAGAGAAAATAAACAAAAAATATAATAAATTAAATAAAAAAATAAAAAGATGTGCGGAAATCAAAAGGATTGAAACATTTGCTGCTTGCAATTTTGAAAATTCTAAAACAAAATCTAAGTTAGCTAATCGTTAATATTGTACATATATTCATGACATGAGGCAGCGGATCAGAAACAAACAATTGTGTAACAAGGTCGGGGTGATGGAGTTGTGAATTTACGTGCATTTAACTTCTACTTTGGATAGTTATGAGATGATTGTGACATTTACGCTTAAAGGTAAAAATGGTGGATGAGTCTTGTATTGGGGAAGTGCGTTCCAGAGGTTGATAGCTGTAACTGTAAATGAATTGTGAAAGATCTCGGTTCTATGTTGAGGAATCAATAGTTGTTTGCGACCTCTTGTATTGCGGTCATGAATACAATCCAAAGACAAAAATAAAGAGTGAATGTAATTGGGAGATTTAGTAGATAATAATTTGTTCGTGGTACAAAGAAAGTGATGCTTGCGCCGGAGATCAAGCTTTAGTAGTGAGAGTTTCGTGTAATAATCCGAAATGTGATCGTACTTTTTTAAGTTGAAAATATATCTCACCGCGGAGTTTTGTAAGCGTTGTAATTTGATAGCTAGTTCACAGGGCAGATCATGATAGACTATATCGCAATAGTCGAAGTGGGGCATAACTAAAGAGTTTACCAGTTGAATTTTCACTGAGGGAGGAAGGAAATTTCCCGAGCGCCGAAGTGAATACAGCGAGTAATTAACTTTTTTACAAATTTGCACGACATGATCAGACCATGTAAGGGTCTCATTCAAGTGGAGACCAAGATTTTTTACCGTTTTTTTGAGTTGGATTGCGGATCCATTTAATTCAAGCGCCGGTAGGCTTATTCTATTGACAGAGGATAATAATATTGGGTTCCCGATCAGAATTGCCTGTGATTTGTTTGGATTAATATTTATGAAGTTATCTTCACTCCAGTTTTTGATGAGTTGGAGCTCGCGATTAATTTTATCGAACGATTGAGGTAGTTCTGAGGGGCTGGAGTCCAGGTAGATTTGAAGATCGTCCGCGTATAGATGAAATCTACAGGTTTTAATAACCTTAACACAGTCGTTAATGTAAATTGAGAAGAGTAAGGGGCCTAGAATCGATCCTTGAGGAAGTCCTCTGTCGATTTCAATCCATCTGGACGCCGATTCATTGGAAATTACTTTCTGCAATCGATTGTGAAGGTAGGAGGAAAACCAAGAAACAGAAATGTCAGAGAGACCTAACAGTTTGAGTTTGATATCCATAATATCTATATCGATTGAGTCGAATGCTTTAGTGAAGTCTAGTAATACCAACGCTGTTAACTTCTTACAATCCATTGACCTACGGATATCTTCGGTTATCTTTACTAGAGCGGTTGAGGTCGAATGAAGTTTCCTAAAGCCCGACTGAAATGGGTTTAGAAGAGTGTTTTGTTCAATGAATTCAGTAATCTGGCCATGGACCAGTTTTTCGAGACCTTTTGATATGACGGATAGAAAACTAATCGGTCGATACTCTCTTTTGGTACAGCCATTCAAAGGCGTGTTCTTAGGGATCGGACGGATAAGAGCCTCTTTCCATTTAGAAGGAAATTTACCTTGGGATAGGGAACAATTATAGATGTAAGTAATGAAGGGCAATAGAATATGCATTAGTTTATTAATTATGAGGATAGGAATTCCGTCGGTTCCTGAAGCTTTAGATTTTATGCTTTTCAGAGCCCTCAGTACTTCGAATTGAGAAACTGGTTTAAAGACAAATTCTACTTGGTTTGAAGTATCACTGGTATTCGAAGCCAGGCCAGTTAATATATGTTGCTTACGTATGGAATCTATTTGCGTAGGGGGAAGGGAGAATTTTTTATTAACCTCGTTTAAACATTCTGAAGAAAGACAATCCGAAACTTTAGTTTTTGCTATACCAAGACCACGCAATTCTCTCCACAATGATGTAGAAGATTTTTCTTTAGAGATTGAGTGTGCGAATTGAATTTTAGCATTCCTTATTAATTGTTTCGTTCGATTTCGTAAGCCTTTATATTCACTGAAGATTGCCGGATCCCTACAATTTTTGAATTGACGGAATTTAGTGTCGCGTTTGATCATCATAAACCGAATTTCAGGCGTTAACCAAGGAGCAGGAGGCTTAGATATTCTAATTTTCCTAACTGGTGCATGTATATCAAGTAAGTTCACTAGGAGGGTGTTTAGAATGTCGACCTTCTCGTCAACGTTATCTGTATACTCAATGTCAAACCACGGCAGAAGGGCCGCGTCACTCTGAAATTTCATGTAATTAATGTTTTTAAGGCCTCGATGATAAATGTATTTTTGTTTGAATTTCGGTGATTTGAGAGAGTAAGCCAAGTATCTATATAGGTATACGAGTAAAATGTAGCTTGCATACTGCAAGCAGATCGGCATATTAATTTCATATCGGCATCATTTTGGGAGGGTCCTCAAAAGAAAATAAAAGGATTGTAAATATTCTTAAAATTCGCTGCAATTTCATCGTCTGGTAACAAACCCGGGTCATACTGGTAAAATTACTATGCAGCACTATAGAAGATCACCAATTCTGACTGTGTATGAAAATTCAAGCAGAAATGTTGGCTACAACTGCCTCAAAAGACGTTCTACTTTTCACGAATTTAAATGGCTCTCTGGATTCGAACCAAGGACGATCTTGAAAATCTAAAATATGTTTCAGAAACCTATTTATGATATCTAAGAATATGCTGAATTTCAAGTTTCTATATTATTGGGAAAGGTTTCAAAATAATTCCTATAAATCGGATCAACTTCTGATTGCAGAGACACCTGGTGTCGAACCCAGGACATATTGTAAACTGTGAATGAACAGTTTGATTTGTGAGTACCTGCTCTTGTATCATGGAAAGTTTGAAGTCGATAGCATGCCGGGAAAGACCTAAATTTTGTTTCCGTTATCTCCGTAAGAAATGCATTGAGAAGTGCAAATGACCCTCTGGGATCGAACCAAGAACCATCAGCGAACATGTAAAATTTTATTATGAAATATATTCATTATATCTATCCACGTGCCGAGTTTCAAGTATCCATGTTATCGGGAAAGGATCCAAAAAAAATCTTCAAAATCGCCGCAATGCATTTTAAACGGCCGATATTTGCCCCGACCTAGGATCGAACCATGGACCATATTCGTCAATGTCTTTCTGATTTACGTTGGAGTTGCACGGCTTCTAGCGATCCCTTGAATTTCAATTCTCTACGTTTCCGGGAAGTGCACCAAAAAAATTTTCGAAAATCCCCGCCATGTATCCTTATGGAGAAAATCGCGACTTTGAGGCCTTCTGGAATCGAACCCATGACACTGAGGTTCAAAATCGCATTTTTTCTGGTGGTTGTACATTATGGCCAATTCGCCGTAAAAATTTCAAGTCAATCACGCTTGTGGTTCAGGCTGTGAATTAGTATCCTATCTATCTATCTATCTATATAGGTATACGAGTAAAATGTAGCTTGCATACTGCAAGCAGATCGACAACACTAATTTCATATCGGCATTATATCGGGACGGTCCTCAAAAGAAAAAAAAAGGATTTAATTTTTTCTTAAAATTCGCTGAAATGTCATAGTCTGGCAACGAACCCGGGTCTTACTAAAAACCTAATATGAAAAACAATAGAAGATCACCATCTCTAACTATGTGTGAAAATTCAAGCAGAAATATTGGCTACAACTGCCTCAAAAGACGCTCTAATGTTCACGATAGTAAATGGCTCTCGGGACTCGAACCAAGGACGATCTTGAAAATTTAAAAAATGTTTCTGAAAGTTATTATTGATCTCAATCTATATGCCAAATTTCAAGTTTCTATATTATTGGGAAAGGTTTCAAAATAATTCCTAAAAATCGGATCAACTTCTGATTGCAGAGACACCTGGTGTCGAACCCAGGACACATTGATAGCTATGAATTTTTCGCTGCCAGGCGATTAAATTGCAGCGAATTCTACGAATATTTTGAATTTTTTTTTTCTTTTGATGTCCGTCCCGATATGATGCCGATATGAAATTAGTGTTGTCGATCTGCTTGCAGTATGCAAGCAACATTTTACTAGTATATATATATATATGGATACATGAATGAATCCGGAGAAGCATCTATATATAATAGATACATGAATGAATCCGGAGAAGCATCTATATATAATAGATAGATAGGATACAAATTCACAGGCTAAACCACAAGTGTCATTGTCTTGAAATTTTCATGACATATTGGCCATAACGTGAAACCCCCAGAAAAAAGCGAGTTTTATCCTCAGTGTCATAGGTTCGATTCAAGAGGGCCCCAAATTCCCGATTTTTCCCGTTTAAATGCATTACCGTGATTTTCGGGAATTAAAAAGAAATACTTTCCGGATAGGTAGAGAAGTAAAACTCAAGGTGCCTATATTTATGGTCTTGGACTTTCGAAAACATCAATGACTTTCACAAAAATTATCCTGGGTTCGATGCAAGGACGATGCAAAGATCTGCCCTATAAAATACATGGGAGCCGTTTTTCATTATTTTTTTAGATGCACTGATCGAAATGATAGGATGTTCGTGCTTGGCTGGAAGATGTATGGTACGAATAAGTTTAGAAAACAATTTTCATAAGACCGTACTATTCCTGGGTTCGATGCCAGAGCACATTATAATTTCTCACATAAGGAGTGTATGTGAAAAGTAGGACGTCGTTTGAGGTATTTGCACATAATAGTTTTACTTGAATTTTCACACATAGTTTGATATGGTTATCTTCTGTTTTGCTGCATAGTAAGTACACCAGGAAGACCAGGGTTCGCTGCCAGGCGATAAAATTGCAGCGAATTCTACGAATATTTTGAATCCTTTTTTTTTTTTTCTTTTGATGTCCGTCCGATATGATGCCGATATGAAATTAGTGTTGTCGATCTGCTTGCAGCATGCAAGCTACATTTTACTCGTAATAGATATATAGATGCTTCTCCGGATTCATTCATATATATAGCTATATAGCTATATAGATAGGATACAAATTCACAGGCTAAACCACAAGCGTCATTGACTTGAAATTTTTATGACACATTGGCCATAACGTGAAACCCCCAGGAAAAAAGCGACTTTGATCCTCAGTGTCATAGGTTCGATTCCAGAGGGCCCTTAAGTCCCAATTTTTCCCGTTTAAATGCATTGCCGTGATTTTCGGGAATTTTAAAAAAATACTTTCCGGATAGGTAGAGAAATAAAACTCAAGGAGCCTATATTTATGGTCTTGGACTTTTGAAAACATCAATGACTTTTACAAAAAATATCCTGGGTTCGATGCTAGGACGATGCAAAGATCTGCCCTTAAAATACATGGGAGCTGTTTTTCATTATTTTTTTTTGATTCATTTCTCGAAATAATAGGAAGTTCGTGCTTAGCCGGAAAGTGTAAGGTAACAATTGGTTTAAGAAAAAAAATTTCATAAGACCGTACTATTCCTGGGTTCGATGCCAGAGCACATTTACATTTCTCTCATAAGGAATATAAGGGAAAAGTAAGACTTCGATTGAGGCAGTTGCAGCCAATATTTCTGCTTTAATTTTCGCACATAGTTAAAGAATAATATCTTCTATTATGTTGCATAGGAAGTTTCACCAGAAAGACCCGGGTTCGATGTCGGGCGGTAAATATGTCTCCCGGTTAAAATACATAGGGTTAGTATTTCATTATTTTTTTTATGCACTTATCGAAATGATAGGAAGTTCGTGCTTGGCTGGAAGATGTATGGTTAAAACTGGTTTAAGAAAACAGTTTTCAGAAGACCGTAATATTCCTGGGTTCGATGCCAGACCACATTAACATTTCTCTCATTAGAAATATAAGGGAAGAGTAGGACGTCGTTTGGTGCAGTTGCAGATAATATTTCTGCTTGATTTTTCACAGATAGTTAGAGATGCTGATTTTCTATTGTGCTGCATAGTTAGTATCACCTGGGAGACCCGGGTTCGATGCCGGACGGATAAATTGCAGCAAATAATCAGAATATTTTCAATCCATTTTTTTTTTCTTTTTACGGCCTTTCCGATATGATGCCGACATGAAATTAGTGTTGTCGATCTGCTTGCAGTATGCAAGCTACATTTTACTCGTTATATATATAGATGCTTCTCCGGATTCATTCATGGATATATATACCTATATAGATAGATAGGATACTAATTCACAGCCTTAACTACAAGCGTCATTGGCTTGAAATTTTTACGACATATTGGCCATAACGTGTAACCACCAGAAAAATTGTGATTTTGAACCTCAGTGTCATGGGTTCGATTCCAGAGGGCCCCAAAGTCCCGATTTTTCCCATTTAAATGCATTGCGTTGATTTTCGGAAATTTTTAAAAAATACTTGCCGGATAGGTAGGGACTTAAAACTCAAGGATCCGATATATATGGTCATGATCTATTAAAACATAAATGAGTTCTACGAAAATTACCCTGGGTTCGATGCCAGGTCGGGGCGAAAATCGGCCGTTTAAAACGCATTGTGGAGATTTTTAAGATTTTTTTTGGACCCCTTTCCGAATGCATGGAAACTTGAAATTTGGCATGGGGTTAGAAATCATAAATATATTTCATAATCAAATTTTACATATTCGCTGAGGGTCCTTGGTTCGATCCCAGGGGGCCATTTGCACTCCACAATGCATTTCTTATGGGAATAACAGTAACACATTTTAGGTAATTCCCGGTATGATATCGACTTCAAACTTTGCATAAAATATGATCAAGTTCATAAAAATCTAACTGTGGAGTCACAGCTACCAGTGTGTCCTGGGTTCGAAACCAGGCGTCTCTACAATCAGTAACTGATCCGAATTTCAATAATAATTTTGAACCCTTTTCCAACAATATAGAAACTTGAAATTCGGCATGTAGTTAGATATCATAAATAAATTTCAAAATCATGTTTTAGATTTCCAGGATCGTCCTTGGTTCGAATCCAGAGAGGCATTTACATTCGTGAAAATAAGAACGTCTTTTGAGGCAGTTGTAACAAATATTTCTGCTTGAATTTTCACACATAGTTAGAGATGTTGATCTTCTATTGTGCTGCATAGTAAGTTTATCAGTAAGACCCGGGTTCGATGCCAGACGATAAAATAACAGCATATCTATTATATATAGATGCTTCTCCGGATTCATTCATGTATCCATATATATATATAGCGAGGATACAAATTCACAGGCTAAACCACAATCGTCATTGACCTGAAATTTTTACGACATATTGGCCATAACGTGTAACCTCCAGGAAAATTGCGATTTTGAACCTCAGTGTCATTGGTTCGATTCCAGAGGGCCCCAAAGTCCCGATTTTTCCCGTTTAAATGCATTGCCGTGATTTTCGGGAATTTTTAAAAAATACTTCCCGGATAGGTAGAGAATCAAAACTCATGGAGCCTATATATATGGTCATGATCTATCGAAAACATAAATGAGTTTTTACGGAAAATATCCTGGGTTCGATGCTAGCTCGAGGCAAAAATCGGCCGTTTGAAATGCATTGAGGCGATTTTTAAGATTTTTTTTGGACCCTTTTCCGATGACAAGGAAACTTGAAATTCGGCATGAGGTTGGAGATCATACATATATTTCATAATCAAATTTTACATATTCGCTGATGGTCCTTGGTTCGATCCCAAAGGGCCATTTACATTCCTCCATGCATTTCTTATGGAGATAATAGTAAAAAGTTTTAGGTACTTCCCTGCATGATATCGACTTCAAAATTTGTATGAAATAAGATGAAGTCCTAATAAGTTATACTGTGCATTCACAGCTACCAATATTTCCTGGGTTCGACACGACGGGCGGCTCTACAATCAGTAAATTATCCGATTTTTAAGAATTAATTTAAACCCCTTCACAATAATATTAAAACATGAAATTAGGCATATAGATAGAGAACATAGATACATTTCAAAAACGTGTTTTAAATTTCCTAGATCGTCCTTGGTTCGAATCCAGAGAGCCGTTTACATTATTGAAAAGTAGGACGTCGTATGAGGCAGTTGGAGCCAATATATCTGCTTGAATTTTCACACATAGTAAGAGATAGTGATTTTCTGTTGTGCTGCATAGTAAGTTTACCATTAAGACCCAGGTTCGACGCCAGACGATTAAATTGCAGCGAATTTTAAGAATATTTTCAATCCTTTTTTTCCTTTCCGGGACAGTCCCGATATAATGCCGTTATGAAATTAGTGTTGTCGATCTGCTTGCAGTATGCAAGCTACATTTTACTCGTATGAATATATGAATGAATCCGGAGAAGCATCTATATATAATAGATGTATATATAGTGAGGATACAAACTCACAGGCCAAACCACAAGCGTCATTGACTTGAAATTTTTACGACATATTGGCCATAGAGTGTAACCGCCAGAAAAATTGAGATTTTGCACCTCAGTGTCATGGGTTCGATTCCAGAGGGCCCCAAAGTCTCGATTTTTCCCGTTTAAATGCATTGCTTTGATTTTCGGAAATTTTTAAAAAATACTTCCGGGATAGGTAGAGAATCGAAAATCTAGGAGCCTTTATATATGGTCATGATCTATCGAAAACATAAATGAGTTTTACGGAAAATATCCTGGGTTCGATGCTAGGTCGGGGCAAAAATCGGCCGTTTAAAATGTATTGTGGCGATTTTTAGGATTTTTTTTGGACCCCTTCCCGATGGCATGGAAACTTGAAATTCGGCATGGAGTTGGAGATTATAAATATATTTCATAATCAAATTTTACATATTCGCTGATGGTCCTTGGTTCGATCCCAGGGCGCCATTTACATTTCTCAATGCATTTCTTATGGAGATAACGGAAACAAATTTTAGGTACTTCCCGGCATGCTATCGACTTAAAACATAGCGTGATAGAAGAACCAGTCTTTAAAAATCAAACTATGCATTCATAGCTATCAATGTGTCCTGAATTCGACACCAGGTGTCTCTGCAATCAGAAGTTGATCCGATTTTTAGGAATTATTTTGAAACCTTTGCCAATAATATAGAAACTTGAAATTTGGCATATGGATTGAGATCATTAATTACTTTCAGAAACATTTTTAAAATTTCCAAGATCGTCCTTGGTTCGAGTCCCGAGAGCCATTTACATTCGTAAACATTAGAGCGTCTTTTGGTGGCAGTTGTAGCCAATATTTCTGCTTGAATTTTCAGACATAGTTAGAGATGTAGATCTTCTATTGTGCTACATAGTAAGTTCACCAGTAAGATCCGGGTTCGATGCCAGACGATGAAATTTCAGCGAATTTTAAGAAGAATTTCAATCCTTTTTTTTTCTTTTGAGGACATTCCCGATATGATGCCGAAATGAAATTAGTATTGCCAATCTGCTTGCAGTATGCAAGCTACATTTTACTCGTATATATATATCTTTCATATATAGATGCTTCTCCGGATTCATTCATATATATACCTATATAGATAGATAGATAGATAGGATACAAATTCACAGCCTAAACTACAAGCATCATTGATCTGAAATTTTTATGACATATTGGCCATAACGTGAAACCCCCAGTAAAAAAGAGACTTTGAACCTCAGTTTCATAGGTTCGAATCCAGAGGGCCCTAAAGTCCCGATTTTTCCCGTTTGAATGCATTGCCGTGATTTTCGGGAATTAAAAAAAAATACTTTCCGGATAGGTAGAGAAGTAAAACTAAAGGTGCCTATATTTATGGTCTTGGACTTTCGAAAACATCAATGACTTTTACAAAAGTTATCCTGGGTTCGATGCTAGGACGATGCAAAGATCTGCCCTTTAAAATACATGGGAGCCGTTTTTCATTATTTTTTTAGATGCACTAATCGAAATGATAGGATGTTCGTGCTTGGCTGGAAGATGTATGGTACGAATAAGTTTTAGAAAAAAATTTTCATAAGACCGTACTGTTCCTGGGTTCGAAGCCAGAGCACAATAACGTTTCTCTCATAAGGAATATAAAGGAAAAGTAGGACGTCATTTGAGGCAGTTGTAACCAATATTTCTGCTTGAATTTGCATACGCGGTTAGAGATGGTGTTTTTCTTTTGTGCTGCATAGAAAGTATTGCCTGAAAGACCCGGGTTCGATGCCGGGCGGTAAAAATATCACCCATATATAATACTATGGGGTATCTTTTCATAATTTTTTCATGCATTTATCGATATGTAAGGGAGCTCTTGCTTAGATGGAAGAAGTATATTAACACTTTGTTTAAGAAAAAAAATAGATAAGACCATGCTGTTCCTGGGTTCGATACCAGAGCACATTATAATTTCTCAAATAAGGAGTGTATGTGAATAGTAGGACGTCGTTTGAGGTAGTTGCACCTAATAGTTTTGCTTGAATTTTCACACATAGTTTGATATGGTAATTTTCTATTTTGCTGCATAGTAAGTACACCAGGAAGACCGGGGTTCGCTGCCAGGTGATTAAATTGCAGCGAATTCTACGAATATTTTGAATTTTCTTTTTCTTTTGATGTCCGTCCCGATATGATGCCGATATGAAATTAGTGTTGTCGATCTGCTTGCAGTATGCAAGCTACATTTTACTCGTTATTATATAAAGATGCTTCTCCTGATACATTCATATATATAGATACCCAGATACCCAGATAGGATACAAATTCACAGCTTAAACCACTTGCCCCATTGACTTGAAATTTTTACGACGTATTGGCCATAACGTGAAACCACCAGAAAAAATGCCATTTTGAACCTCAATGTCATGGGTTTGATTCCAGAGGGCCCCAAAGTCCCGATTTTTCCCGTTTAAATGCATTGCTTTGATTTTCGGGAATTTTTAAAAAATACTTCCCGGATAGGTAGGGAAATTAAGCTCAAGGAGCCGATGGATATATTCAAAATCTATCGATAAAGTATATAACCATCCCGGAAAAAGTCCTGGGATCGAGGCTAGGACGATGCCAATATCCCGTATTTAAAATACATTGAGGTAGTTTTTCATTATTTTTTTTGATGTATTTGTCGAAATGATAGGAAGTTTGCGCTTGGCTAGAAGATCTATGGTAAGAATCGGTTTTAGAAAAAAATTTAGATAAGACCGTACTGTTCCTGGGTTCGATGCCAGAGCACATTAAAATTTCTCTCATAAGGAATATAAGGGAAAAGTAGGACGTCCTTTGAAGCAGTTGCACCCAATATTTTTGCTTGAATTTTCACACATGGTTAAAGGTAGTGATCTTCTTTAATGCTTCATAGAAAGTATTACCAGAAAGACCCGGGTTGGAAGCCAGACGGTATATATATCCCCCATTTATAATATATTGAGTTAGTTTTCATTATTTATTTTGTTGTACTTATGGAAATAATAGGAATTTCTTTCTTTGCTAGAAGATGTATATTAAGACTCGGCTTAAGAAAAAAAATTAGATACGACAATGCTGTTCCTGGGTTCGATGCCAGAGCACATTAAAAATTCTCTCATAAGGAATATAAGGGAAAAGTAAGTCGTCGTTTTAGGCAAAGTAAGTCGTCGTTTTAGGCAGTAGCAGCCAATATTTCTAATTGAATTTCCACACATGGTTAGAGATGGTGATCTTCTGTTTTGCTGCATAGTAAGTTAACCAGGAAGATCCGGGTTCGATGCCAGACGATTAAAATTGCAGCGAATTTAAGATTATTTTCAATTTTTTTTTCTTTTTACGACCGTCCCGAAAGGTTTCCGACATTAAAATGGTGTTGTCGATCTGCTTGCAGTATGCAAGCAACATTTTACTCGTATGATATATGAATGAATCCGGAGAAGCATCTATATATAATAGATATATATATATAGAGAGGATACAAACTCACAGCCTAAACCACAAGAGTGATTGAGCTGAAATTTTTACGGCGCATTGGCCATAACGTTTAACCACCAGAAAAATTGCGATTTTGATCCTCAGTGTCATGGGTTCGATTCCAGAGGGCCCAAAAGTCCCGATTTTTCCCGTTTAAATGCATTGCTTAGATTTTCGGGAATTTTTAAAATATACTTCCCGGATAGTTAGAGAATCGAAACTCTAGGAGCCTTTATATATGATCATGATCTATCGAAAACATAAATGAGTTTTACGGAAAATAACCTGGGTTCGATGCTAGGTCAAGGCAAAAATCGGCCGTTTAAAATGCATTGTGGCGATTTTTAAGATTTTTTTTTGATCCTTTCCCGATAACATAGATACGTGAAACTCGGCACGTGGATAGATATCATAAATTTATTCCATAATCGAATTTAACCTGTTCGCTGATGGTCCTTGGTTCGATTCCAGAGGGCCATTTGCACTTCTCAATGCATTTCTTAAAGAGATAACGGAAACAAAATTTAGGTACTTCCCGGCATGCTATCGACTTTAAACCTTGCATGATAGTAAAGCATGTCTTTATAAATCAAACTGTGCATTCACAGCTTACTATATTTCCTGGGTTCGACACCAGGTGTCTTGGCAATCAGAAGTTGATCCGATTTTTAGGAATTATTTAGAAAGCTTTCCCAATAATATAGAAACATGAAATTCGGCATATAGATAGATATCATAAATAACTTTCAGAAACATGTTTTAGATTTCCAAGATCGTCCTTGGTTCGAATCCAGAGAGCCATTTACTTTCGTGAAAATTAGAACGTCTTTTGAGGCAGTTGTAGCCCATATTTCTGCTTGAATTTTAACACATAGTTAGAGATGGTGATCTTCTATTGTGCTGCATAGTAGGTATCACCGGAAAGACCTGGGTTCGATGCCAGACGATGAAAGTTCAGCGAATTTAAGAAATATTTCAACCCTTTTTTTTTTCTTTTGAGGACCGTCCCGATATGATGCCGATATGAAATAAGTATTGCCGATTTGCTTGCAGTATGCAAGCTACATTTCACTCGTATATATATATGGATACATGAATGAATCCGGAGAAGCATCTATATATAATAGATATAGAGAGGATACAAACTCACAGGCCAAACCACAAGCGTCATTGACTTGAAATTTTTACGACATATTGGCCATAACGTGTAACCGCCAGAAAAATTGCGATTTTGAACCTCAGTGTCATGGGTTCGATTCCAGAGGGCCTCAAAGTCCCGATTTTTCCCGTTTAAATGCATTGCTTTGATTTTCGGGAATTTTTAATAAATAATTCCCGGTTAGGTAGGGACTTAAAACTCAAGGAGCCGATATATATTGTCATGATCTATCGATAACATAAATGAGTTTTACTGAAAATATCCTTGGTTCGATGCTAGGTCGAGGCAAATATCGGCCGTTTAAAATGCATTGTGGCGATTTTTAAGATTTTTTTTGTACCCTTTCCCGATGGCATGGAAACTTGAAATTCGGCATGGGTTTAGATATCATAAATATATTTGATAATCAAATTTTACAAATTCGCTGATGGTCCTTGGTTCGATCCCTGAGAGCCATTTACATTCCTCAATGTATTTCTTATGGAGTTAAAAGAAAAAAGTTTTAGCTACTTCCCGGCATTATATCGACTTCAAACTTTGTATGAAATAAGATGAAGTCCTAATAAATCATACTGTGCATTCACAGCTACCAATATGTCCTTGGTTCGACACCAGGCGTCTCTAAAATCAGTAAATTATCCGATTTTTAAGAATTAATTTAAACCCCTTCCCAATAATATTAAAACATGTAATTACGCATATAGATAGAGAACATAGAGACATTTTAAAAACATGTTTGAGATTTCCTTGATCATCCTTGGTTCGAGTCCAGAGATGTTCAAAATCAATTTTTCTGGTGGGTAAACGTTATGGCCAATACGCCCTAAAAATTTCAGCTGAATCACTCTTGTGGTTTAGGCTGTGAGTTTGTATCCTCTCTATATATTTATATATATACGAGTAAAATGTAGCTTGCATACTGCAAGCAGATCGACAACACTAATTTCATGTCGGCATCATATCGGGAAGGCCGTCAAAAGAGAAAAAAAAGGATTGAAAAAATTCTTAAAAAACACTGCAATTTAATCGTCTGGCATCGAACCTGGGTCTTAATGGTGAACTTACTATGCAGCACAACAGAAAATCACCATCTCTTACTATGTGTGAAAATTCAAGCAGATATATTGGCTCCAACTGCCTCAAACGACGTCCTACTTTTCAATAATGTAATGGCTCTCTGGATTCGAACCAAGGACGATTTATGAAATTTAAAACACCTTTTTGAAATGTATCTATGTTCTCTATATATATGCCTAATTTCATGTTTTTATATTATTGTGAAGGGGTTTAAATTAATTCTTAAAAATCGGATAATTTACTGATTGTAGAGACGCCTGGTGTCGAACCCAGGAAATATTGGTAGCTGTGAATGCTCAGTATGACTAATTAGGACTTCATTTTATTTCATACAAATTTTGAAGTCTATATCATGCCGGGAAGTACCTAAAACTTTTTACTGTTATCTCCATAAGAAATGCATGGACGAATGTAAATGGCTCTCTGGGATCGAACCAAGGACCATCAGCGAATATGTAAAATTTGATTATGGAATATATGTATGATCTCTAACCTCATTACGAATTTCAAGTTTCCTTTCCATCGGGAAAGGGTCCAAAAAAAATCTTAAAAATCTCCACAATGCATTTTAAACGGCCGATATTTAGCTCGGCCTAGCATCGAACCTAGGATATTTTCCGGGAAACTTATTTATCTTTTCGATAGATAATGACCATATATATAGGCTCCATGAGTTTTGATTCTCTACCTATCCGGGAAATATTTTTTAAAAATTCCCGAAAAATACCGGCAATGCATTTAAACGGGAAAAATCGGGACTTTGGAGTCCCCTGGAATCGAACCAATGACACTGAGGATCAAAATCGCAATTTTTCTAGTGGTTACACGTTATGGCCAATACGCCGTAAAAATTTCAGCTCAATCACTCTTGTGGTTTTGGCTGTGAGTTTGTATCCTCTCTATATATATATCTATTATATATAGATGCTTCTCCGGATTCATTCATGTATATACCTATATAGATAGATAGATAGGATACTAATTCACAGCCTAAACCACAAGCGTGATTGACTTGAAATTTTTACGGCGAATTGGCCATAACGTACAACCACCAGAAAAAATGCGATTTTGAACCTCAGTGTCATGGGTTCGATTCCAGAAGGCCTCAAAGTCGCGATATTCTCCATAAGGATACATGGCGGGGATTTTCGAAAATTTTTTTGAAGCCTTTCCCGGAAAGGTAGAGAGTTGAAATTCGAGAGATCGCTAGATGCCTTGGATATCTAACGAAAATCAAAAAGACTTCTTCGAATATTGTCCATGGTTCAATGCTAGGTCGGGGCAAAAATCGGCCGTTTAAAATACATTGCGGCGATTTTTAAGATTTTATTTGGACCATTTTCCGATGGCATGGAAACTTGAAATTCGGCATGAGGTTAGATATCATGAATATATTTCATAATTAAATTTTTTATATTCGCTGATGGTCCTTGGTTCGATCCCAGAGGGCCATTTGCACTTCTCAATGCATTTCTTACGGAGATAACGGAAACAAAATTTAGGTACTTCCCGACATTCTATCGACTTCAAACTTGGCATGACACAAGAGCAAATTTATAAAAATCAAACTGTGCATTCACAGCTTACAATATGTCCTGGGTTCGACACCAGGTGTCTCTGCAATCAGAAGTTGATCCGTTTTTAGGAATTATTTTGAAACCTTTCCCAATAATATAGAAACTTTAAATTCGGCATATAGATAGACATCATAAGTAACTTTCAGAAACATGTTTAAGATTTCCAAGATCGTCCTTGGTTCGAGTCCCAAGAGCCATTTACATTCGTGAAAATTAGAAAGTCTTTTGAGGCAGTTGTAGCCATTATTTCTGCTTGAATTTTCACACATAGTTACAGATGGTGATCTTCTATTGCGTTTCATAGTAGGTTTACCAGTAAGACCCGGGTTCGATGTCAGACGATGAAATTTCAGCGAATTTTAAGAAACAATTAAATCCTTTTTTTTTCTTTTGAGGACCGTCCCGATATAATGCCGATATGAAATTAGTGTTGTCGATCTGCTTGCAGTATGCAAGCAACATTTTACTCGTATATCTATTATATATAGATGCTTCTCCGGATTCATTCATATATCATATATATATATATATATATAGAGAGGATACAAAGTCACAGGCCAAACCACTAGCGTCAATGGCTTGAAATTTTTACGACATATTGGCCATAACGTATAACCTCCAGAAAAATTGCGATTTTGAACCTCAGTGTCATGGGTTCGATTCCAGAGGGCCCCAGAGTCCCAATTTTTCCCGTTTAAATGCATTGCTTAGATTTTCGGGAATTTTTAAAAAATACTTCCCGGATAGGTAGAGAATCGAAACTCTAGGAGCCTTTATATATGGTGATGATCTATCGAAAACATAAATGAGTTTTACGGAAAATATCCTGGGTTCGATGCTAGATCGAGGCAAAAATCGGCCGTTTAAAATGTATTGTGGCGATTTTTAAGATTTTTTTTGGACCCCTTCCCGATGGCATGGAAACTTGAAATTCGGCATGGAGTTGGAGATTATAAATATATTTCATAATAAAATTTTACATATTCGCTGATGGTCCTTGGTTCGATCCCAGGGCGCCATTTACATTTCTCAATGCATTTCTTATGGAGATAACGGAAACAAATTTTAGGTTCTTCCCGGCATGCTATCGACTTAAAACTTAGCGTGATAGAAGAACCAGTCTTAACAAATCAAACTTTGCATTCATAGCTATCAATGTGTCCTGGGTTCGACACCAGGTGTCTCTGCAATCAGAAGTTAATCCGATTTTTAGGAATTATTTTGAAACCTTTCCCAATAATATAGAAACTTGAAATTTGGCATATGGATTGAGATCATTAATAACTTTCAGAAACATTTTTTAAATTTCCACGATCGTCCTTGGTTCGAGTCCCGAGAGCCATTTACATTCGTGAACATTAGGGCGTCTTTTGAGGCAGCTGCGCCCAATATTTTTGCTTTAATTTTCACACATAATTAGAGATGGAGAAATTCTATTGTGCTGCATAGTGTGTATCACCAAAAAGACCCGGGTTCGATGCCGGACGAATAACTTGCAGCGAATTTAAAGAATATTTTCAATCCCCTTTTTTTTTTCTTTTGAGGACCGTCCCGATATGATGCCGAGATGAAATTAGTGTTGTCGATCTGCTTGCAGTATGCAAGCTACATTTTACTCGTATATATATATAGATGCTTCTCCGGATTCATTCATCTATTATATATAGATGCTTCTCCGGATTCATTCATATATATAGCTATATAGCTATATAGATAGGATACAAATTCACAGGCTAAACTACAAGGGTCATTGCCTTGAAATTTTTACGACACATTGGCCATGACGTGTAACCTCCAGGAAAAAGCCGACTTTGAACCTCGGTGTCATGGGTTCGATTCCAGAAGGCCCCAAAGTCGCGATTTTTCCCGTAAGATTACATGGCGGGGATTTTCGAAAATTTTTTTGAGGCAATTCCCGGAAAAGGAGAGATTTAAATTCAAGAGATCGCTAGATGCCGTGCATATCTAAAGTAAACCATAAAGACATCTACGAATATTATCCTTGGTTCGATTCTAGGTCGGGGCAAAAATCGGCCGTTTAAAATGCATTGTGGCGATTTTTAAGATTTTTTTAGGACCCTTTTCCGATGGCATAGAAACTTAAAATTCAGTATGAGGTTAGATAGCATAAAAATATATCATAATCGAATTTTACATATTCGCTGATGGTGCTTGGTTCGATCCCAGAGGGACATTTAAATTCCTCAATGCATTTCTTACGGAGATAACGGAAACAAATTTTAGGTACTTCCCGGCACGATATCGACTTTAAACTTTGCATAAAGAATCATAAAGTTCATACAAATCAAACTGTGCATGCACAGCTACCAATGTGTCCTGGGTTCGACACCAGGTGTCTCTGCAATCAGAAGTTGATCCGATTTTTAGGAATTATTTTGAAACCTTTGCCAATAATATAGAAACTTCAAATTCGGCATATGGATAGAGATTATAAATTACTTTCAGAAACATTTTTTAGATTTCCAAGATCGTCCTTGGTTCGAATCCAGAGAGCAATTTAAATTCGTGAAAATTAGAACGTCTTTTGAGGCAGTTGTAGCCCATCTTTCTGCTTGAATTTTCACACATAGTTAGAGATGGTGATGCTCTATTGTGCTGCATAGTATGTTCACAGTAAAGACCCGGGTTCGATGCCAGACGATGGAATTCCAGCGAATTTTAAGAAAAATTTCAATCCATTTTTTTCTTTTGATGGCCGTCCCGATATGATGCTGACATGAAAAAAGTGCTGTCGATCTGCTTGCAGTATGCAAGCAACATTTTACTCGTATATATATACGAGTAAAATGTAGCTTGCATACTGCAAGCAGATCGACAACACTAATTTCATGTCGGCATCATATCGGGAAGGCCGTAAAAACAAAAAAAATGGATTGAAAATATTCTGATTATTCGATGCAATGTATTCGTCCGGCATCGAACCCGGGTCTTCCTGGTGATACTTACTACGCAGCACAATAGAAGATCACCATCTCTAACTATCTGTGAAAATTCAAGCAGAAATATTATCTGCAACTGCCTCAAACGACGTCCTACTTTTCCCTTATTTTTCTTATGAGAGAAATGTTAATGTGCTCTGGCATCGAACCCAGGAATAGTTCGGTCTTCTGAAAACTGTTTTCTTAAACCAGTTATAACCATACATCTTCCAGCCAAGCACGAGCTTCCTATCATTTTGATAAGTGCATCAAAAAAATAATGAAATACTAACCCTATGTATTTTAAACGGGAGACATATTTACCGCCCGGCATCGAACCCGGGTATTTCTGGTAAAAATTCCTGTGCAACATTATAAAAGATATTAATCTTTAACTATGTGCGAAAATTCAAGCAGATATATTGGCTGCAACTCACTCAATCGAAGTCTTACTTTTCCCTTACATTCCTTATGAGAGAAATGTTAATGTGCTCTGGCATCGAACCCAGGAATAGCACGGTCTTACGAAAATTTTCTTCTTAAACCAATTCTTACCTTACACTTTCCGGCTAAGCACTAACTTCCTATTATTTCGAGAAGTGCATCAAAAAAAATAATGAAATAAAGGTCCCATGTATTTTAAAGGGCAGATCTTTGCATCGTCCTAGCATCGAACCCAGGATAACTTTTGTAAAAGTCATTGATGTTTTCGAAAGTCCAAGACCATAAGTATAGGCACCTTGAATTTTATTCCTTTACCTATCCGAAAAGTATTTTTTTTTAATTCCTGAAAATCACGGCAATGCATTTAAACGGGAAAAATCGGGACTTTGGGGCCCTTTGGAATCGAACCTATGACACTGAGGATCATAGTCGCTTTTTTCCTGGAAGTTTCACGTTATGGCCAATACGTCATAAAAATTTCAAGGCAATGACGCTTGTAGTTTAGCCTGTGAATTTGTATCCTATCTATATAGCTACATAGCTATATAGCTATATGGCTATATAGCTATATGGCTATATATATGAATGAATCCGGAGAAGCATCTATATCTATTATATATATAGATGCTTCTCCGGATTCATTCATGTATCCATATATATATATAGCGAGGATACAAATTCACAGGCTAAACCACAATCGTCATTGACCTGAAATTTTTACGACATATTGGCCATAACGTGTAACCTCCAGAAAAATTGCTATTTTGAACCTCAGTGTCATTGGTTCGATTCCAGAGGGCCCCAAATTCCCGATTTTTCCCGTTTAAATGCATTGCCATGATTTTCGGGAATTTTTAAAAAATACTTCCCGGATAGGTAGAGAATCAAAACACATGGAGCCTATATATATGGTCATGATCTATCGAAAACATAAATGAGATTCACGGAAAGTATCATGGGTTCGATGCTAGGTCGAGGCAAAAATCGGCCGTTTAAAATGCATTGTGGCGATTTTTAAGATTTCTTTTGGACCCTTTCCCGATGGCAAGGAAACTTGAAATTCGGCATGATGTTTGAGGTCATACATATATTTCATAATCAAATTTTACATATTCGCTGATGGTCCTTGGTTCGATCCCAGAGGGCCATTTACATTCCTCCATGCATTTCTTATGGAGATAACAGTAAAAAGTTTTAGGTACTTCCCGGCATGATATCAACTTCAAAATTTGTATGAAATAAGAGGAAGTCCTAATAAGTCATACTGTGCATTCACAGCTACCAATATTTCCTGGGTTCGACACCAGGCGTCTCTACAATCACTAAATTAACCGATATTTAAGAATTAATTTAAACCCCTTCACAATAATATTATAACATGAAATTAGGCATATAGATAGAGAACATAGATACATTTTAAAAACGTGTTTTAAATTTCCTAGATCGTCCTTGGTTCGAATCCAGAGAGCCATTTACATTATTGAAAAGTAGGACGTCGTTTGAGGCAGTTGTAGCCAATATATCTGCTTGAATTTTCACACATAGTAAGAGATGGTGATTTCCTGTTGTACTGCATAGTAAGTTCACCATTTAGACCCAGGTTCGATGCCAGACGATTAAATTGCAGCGAATTTTAAGAATATTTTCCATCCTTTTTTTTCTTTTTTGACGGCCTTCCCGATATGATGCCGACATGAAATTAGTGTTTTTGATCTGCTTGCAGTATGCAAGCTACATTTTACTCGTATAATAGATAGATAGGTATATAGATAGGATACTAATTCACAGCCTAAACCACAAGCGTCATCAGCTTGAAATTTTTACGACGTATTGGCCATATCGTGTAACCACCAGAAAAAATGTGATTTTCATCCTCAGTGTCATGGGTTCGATTCTAGAGGGCCCCAAAGTCCCGATTTTTCCCGTTTAAATGCATTGCTTAGATTTTCGGGAATTTTTAAAAAATACTTCCCGGATAGGAAGAGAATCGAAACTCTAGGAGCCCTTATATATGGTCATGATCTATCGAAAACATACATGAGTTTTACGGAAAATAACCTGGGTTCGATGCTAGGCCAGTGCAAAAATCGGCCGTTTAAAATGCATTGTGGCGATTTTTAAGATTTTTTTTGGACCCCTTCCCGATGGCATGGAAACTCGAAATTCGGCATGGGTTTAGATATCATAAATATATTTAATAATCAAATTTTACACATTCGCTGATGGTCCTTGGTTCGATCCCAGAGAGCCATTTACATTCCTCCATGCATTTCTTATGGAGATAAACGAAAAACGTTTTACGTACTTCCCGGTATGATATCGACTTCAAACTTTGTAAGAAATAAGATGAAGTCCTAATAAGTCATACTATCTATTCACAGCTACCAATATTACCTGGGTTCGACACAAGGTGTCTCTGCAATCAGTAAATTAACCGATTTTTAAGAATGAATTTAAACCCCTTCCCAATAATATTAAAACATGAAATTAGGCAAATAGATGGAAAACATAGATACATTTTAAAAACATGTTTTAGATTTCCTTGATCGTCCTTGGTTCGAATCCAGAGAGCCATTTACATTCGTGAAAATTCATACGTCTTTTGTGGCAGTTGTAGCCAATATTTCTGCTTGAATTTTCACACATAGTTAGAGATGGTGATTTTCTAATGTGCTGCTTAGTAAGTTCACCAGTAAGACCCGGGTTCGATGCCAGACGATGAAATTTCATCGAATTTTAGGAATATTTTCCATTTTTTTTTCTATTGTGGACCGTCCCGATATAATGCCGATATGAAATTTGTGTTGTAAATCTGCTTGCAATATGCAAGCAACATTTTACTCGTATATATATATATATGGATACATGAATGAATCCGGAGAAGCATCTATATATAATAGATATATATATATAGAGAGAGGATACAAAGTCACAGGCTAAACCACTTGCGTCAATGGCTTGAAATTTTTACGACATATATGCCATAACGTATAACCTCTAGAAAAATTGCGATTTTGCACCTCAGTGTCATGGGTTCGATTCCAGAGGGCCCCAAAGTCCCGATTTTTCCCGTTTAAATGCATTGCTTTGATTTTCGGGAATTTTTAAAAAATACTTCCGGGATAGGTAGAGAATCGAAAATCTAGGAGCCTTTATATACGATCATGATCTATCGAAAACATAAATGAGTTTTTCGGAAAATATCCTGGGTTCGACGCTAGGTCGAGGCAAAAATCGGCCGTTTAAATTGCATTGCGGCAATTTTTAAGATTTTTTTTGGACCATTTGCCGATGGCATGGAAACTTGAAATTCGGCATGGAGTTGGAGATCAATAATAAATTTCAGGATGGAATTTTACATATTCGCTGATGGTCCTTGGTTCGATCCCAGAGGGCCATTTCAATTCCTAAATGCATTTCTTACGGAGATAACGGAAACAAAATTTAGGTACTTCCCGGCATGCTATCGACTTCAAACTTTGCATGATACAAGAGCAAGTCTTTAAAAATCAACTGTGCATTCCCAGCTGTCAATGTGTCCTGGGTTCGACACCAGGCGTCTCTAATATCAGTAACGGATCCGATTTTCAATAATCATTTTGAACCCTTTCCCAACAATATAGAAACTTGAAATTCGGCATGTAGATAGAGATCATAAATAACATTCAGAAACATGTTTTAGATTTCCAAGATCGTCCTTGGTTCGAATCCAGAGAGCCATTTAAATTCGTGAAAATGAGAACGTCTTTTGAGGCAGTTGCAGCCAATATTTCTGCTTGAATTTTCACACGTATTTAGAGAAGATGATCTTTTGATGTGCTGCATAGTAATTTAACCAAAAGACCCGGGTTAGATGCCAGACGATTAAATTGAAGTGAAATTTTAAGTATATTTTCATTATTTTTTTTCCTTTCCGGGACTGTCCCGATATAATGCCGTTATGAAATTAGTGTTGTCGATCTGCTTGCAGTATGCAAGCTACATTTTACTCGTATGAATATATATATATATCTATTATATATAGAAGCTTCTCCGGATATACCTATATATATATACACTCATTCATTCATTAGGGATCAAAAGTCTAACTATGTTCCACAAATGCGATAGACTTGAAATTTTTACGACGTATTGGCCATGACGTAAAACCTCTGGAAAAAATCCGACTTTGTATCTCAGTGTCATGGGTTCGATTCCAGAAGCCCCCAAAGTCCCGATTTTCTCTATAAGGATACATGGTGAGGATTTTCGAAAAATTTTTTGAGGGACTTCCCGGACAAATAGAGAGTTGAAATTCGAGGGATCGCTAGATGCCGTAGATATCCAACGAAAACAAAAAAGATATTTTCGAATATTGTCCTTGGTTCGATTCTAGGTCGGGGCAAAAATCGGCCGTTTAAATTGCATTGCGGCAATTTTTAAGATTTTTTTGGACCATTTGCCGATGGCATGGAAACTTGAAATTCGGCATGGAGTTGGAGATCAATAATAAATTTCAGGATGGAATTTTACATATTCGCTGATGGTCCTTGGTTCGATCCCAGAGGGCCATTTAAATTCCTGAATGCTTTTCTTACAGAGATAACGGAAACAAATTTTAGGTACTTCCCGGCATGCTATCGACTTAAAACTTAGCGTGTTAGAAGAACCAGTCTTAACAAATCAAATTATGCATTCATAGCTATCAATGTGTCCTGGGTTCGACACCAGGTGTCTCTGCAATCAGAATTTGATCCGATTTTTAGGAATTATTTTGAAACCTTTCCCAATAATATAGAAACTTGAAATTTGGCATATAGATTGAGATCATCAATAAATTTCAGAAACATATTTTAAATTTCCAAGTTCGTCCTTGGTTCGAGTCCCGAGAGCCATTTACATTCGTGAACATTAGAGCGTCTTTTGAGGCAGTTATAGCCAATATTTCTGCTTGAATTTTCACACATAGTTAGAGATGGTGATCTTCTATTGTGTTACATAGTATATTCACCAGTAAGATCCGGGTTCGATGCCAGACGATGAAATTTCAGCGAATTTTAAGAAAAATTTCAATCCTTTTTTTTTTTCTTTTGAGGACATTCCCGATATGATGCCGATATGAAATTAGTATTGCCGATCTGCTTGCAGTATGCAAGCTACATTTTACTCATATAATAGATAGATGCTTCTCCGGATTCATTCATATATATAGATAGGTATATAGATAGATAGGATACTAATTCACAGCCTAAACCACAAGCGTCATTGACTTGAAATTTTTACGACGTATTGGCCATAACGTGTAACCGCCAGAAAAATTGCGATTTTGATCCTCAGGATCATAGGTTCGATTCCAGAGGGCCCCAAAGTCGCGATTTTCTCCATAAGAATACATGGCGGGGATTTTCGAAAATTTTTTTGAGGTACTTCCCGGAGAGAGAAAGAGTTGAAACTCGAGGGATCGCTAGAAGCCGTGCGTATCCAACGAAAATCAGAAACTCATCTTAGAATATAGTCCATGGTTCGATGCTAGGTCGGGGCAAAAATCGGCCGTTTAAAATGCATTGCGGCGATTTTGAAGATTTTTTTTGGATCCTTTCCCGATAATATGGATATTCGAAACTCGGCACGTGGATAGATATCATGAATATACTTCATAATCAAATTTTACATGTTCGCTGATTGTCCTTGGTTCGATCCCAGAGGGCCATTTGCACTTCTCAATGCATTTCTTACGGAGATAACGGAAACAAAATTAAGGTACTTCCCGGCATGCTATCAACTTCAAACTTTGCATGATACAAGAGCAACTTTTTACAAATCAAACTGTGCATTTACAGCTTGCAATACGTCCTGGGTTCGACACCAGGTGTCTCTGAAATCAGAAGTTGATCCGATTTTTAGGAATTATTTTGAAACCTTTCCCAAAAAAATAGAAACTTGAAATTCGGCATATAGATAGATATCATAAAAAACTTTCAAAAACCTATTTTTTTTTTCCACGATCGTCCTTGGTTCGAGTCCCGAGAGGCATTAACATTCGTGAAAATTAGAACGTTTTTTGAGGCACTTATAGCCAATATTTCTGCTTGAATTTTCACACATAGTTAGAGATGGTGATCTTCTATTGTGTTTTATAGTAGGTTTACCAGTAAGACCCTATTACCCGGGTTCGATGCCAGACGATGAAATTTCAGCGAGTTTTAAGAAAAAATTAAATCCTTTTTTTTCTTTTGAGGACCGTCCCGATATGATGCCGATATGAAATTAGTATTGCCGATCTGCTTGCAGTATGCAAGCTACATTTTACTCGTAATAGATATAGATGCTTCTCCGGATTCATTCATATATATAGGGATATAGATAGATAGGATACAAATTCACAGCCTAAACTACTAGCGCTATTGACTCGAAACTTTTACCACCTATTGGCCATACCGTGTAACCAGTAGAAAAATTGCTATTTTGAACCTCAGTATCATGGGTTCGATTCCAGAGGGCCCCAAAGTCCCGATTTTTCCCGTTTAAATGCATTGCGTTGATTTTCCGGAATTTTTAAAAAATACTTCCCGGATAGGTAGGGAATTTAAACTCAAGGAGCCGATGGATATAGTCAGGATCTATCGATAACGTAAATGACAATCTCGAAAAAAGTCCTGAGTTCGATGCTAGGACGATGCAAAAATCGGCCGTTTAAAATACATTGAGGTAGTATTTAACTATTTTTTTTTATGTATTTATCGAAATCATAGGAAGTTTGTGCTTGGCTAGAAGATGTTTGGTAAGAAACGGTTTTAGAAAAAAATTTAGATAAGACCGTACTGTTCCTGGGTTCGATGCCAGAGCACATTAAAATTTCTCTCATAAGGAATATAAGGGAAAAGTAGGAAGTCCTTTGAAGCAGTTGTACCCAATATTTTTGCTTAAATTTTCACACATGGTTAAAGGTGGTGATCGTATTTAATGCTGCATAGAAAGGATTACCAGAAAGACCCGGGTTCGAAGCCAGACGGTATATATATTCCCCATTTTTAATATATTGAGTTAATTTTCATTATTTATTTTGTTGTACTTATCGACATAATAGGAATTTCTCGATTTGCTAGAAGATGTATATTAAAACTCGGCTTAAGAAAAAAAATTAGATACGACAATGCTGCTCCTGGGTTCGATGCCAAAGCACATTAACATTTCTCACATAAGGAATATATGTAATAAGTAGGTCGTCGTTTGAGGCAGTTGCAGCCAATATTTCTGCTTAAATTTTCGCACATAGTTAGAGATGGTGATCTTCTGTTGTGCTGCATACTAAATTTACCAGAAAGACAGGGGTTCGATGCCAGATGATTAAAATGCAGCGAATTTCAAGAATATTTTCAATCCTTTTTTTTCTTTTGAGGACCGTCCCGATATGATGCCGAAATAAAAATAATATTGCCGATCTGCTTGCAGTATGCAAGCTACATTGCACTCGTATATAATAGATATACACTGGGGATCAAAAGTCTAACCATGTTCCACAAGTGCCACCGACTTGAAATTTTTACCACGTTATGGCCATGACGTGTAACCTCCAGAAAAAATCCGACATTGAACCTCGGTGTCATGGGTTCGATTCCAGAAGGCCCCAAATTCGCGATTTTGTCCATAAGAATACATGGCGGGGATTTTCGAAAATATTTTTGAGGCACTTCCCGGAAAAGGAAAGATTTGAAATTCTAGGGATCGCTAGATGCCATGCATATCTAAAGGAAACCATAAAGACATCTACGAATATTATCCTTGGTTCGATGCTAGGTTGGTGCAAAAATCGGCCGTTTAAAATGCATTGTGGCGATATTTAAGATTTTTTTTTGACCCCTTTCAAATGGCATGGAAACTTGAAATTCGGTATGAGGTTAGATACCATAAAATTATATCATAATATAATTTTACATATTCGCTGATGGTCCTTGGTTCGATCCCAGAGGGACATTTAAATTCCTCAATGCATTTCTTACGGAGATAACCTAAACAAATTTTAGGTACTTCCCGTCACGATATCGACTTCAAACTTTGCATATAGAAAGATCAAGTCCATAAAAATCAAATTATGCATTCACAGCTATCAATGTGTCCTGGGTTCGACGCCAGGTGTCTCCGCAAATCTAGAACGTCTTTTGAGGCAGTTGTAGCCCATATTTCTGCTTGAATTTTCACACATAGTTAGAGATGGTGATGTTCTATTGTGCTGCATAGTAAGTTAACAGTAAAGACCCGGGTTCGATGCCAGACGATGGAATTTCACCGAATTTTAACAAAAATTTCAATCCATTTTTACTTTCTCCATATACGAAGTATAGAGAAAGTATTGTTTTCATGAAAAAATTCGACTTCGAGATTTCAACGGAAATACACGTTTTGGGGTCCGTAGAACACGTTTTGACCATTTTCGGAATGATGTCTGTGTGTATGTGTGTGTGTGTGTGTGTGTGTGTGTGTGTGTGTGTGTGTGTGATAGTGGGCGCTCTAACGTGAAAACTAAAAGTCGTATCAATACCAAACTTCATATATAGTACTGTGGTGTGTGCTGTCAGAGTTGATTAGTTTTTGGAGTAAATCGATCAACCGGAAGTCGAGCTTTCTTCATTAAAGCTCATTTCCGGTTTTCAAAATATCTCCATAAATATGATATATACGTATATTGTATTACTTATAAAAGTTTTAGATTATGTTATTTACTATAACTTTTCTATTTAACATATTTTTTTATCACCGTTTGATTAGGAGTTATTCGTGAAATACTGATAAACCGGAAGAGGAAAATGTTTTTGAGGCACTTCCCGGAAAAGGAGATAGTTGAACCTCCAGGGATCGCTAGAAACCATGCATATCCAACGAAAATCAAAAAGACATCGCTAGATATGGTCCATGGTTCGATGCTAGGTCGGGGCAAATATCGGCCGTTTAAAATGCATTGCGGCGATTTCTAAGATTTTTTTTGGATCCTTTCCCGATAACAAGGATACTTGAAACTCGGCACGTCGATAGATATCATAAATATATATTAAAATCAAATTTTACATGTTCGCTGATGGTCCTTGGTTCAATCCCAGAGGACCATTTGCACTTCTAAATGCATTTCTTACGGAGATAACGGAACCAAAATTTAGGTACTTCCCGGCATGCTATCTACTTCAAACTTTGCATGATAGAAGAACAATAGTTAACAAATCAAACTGTGCATTCACAAAATACAATATTTCCTGGGTTCGTCACCAGGTGTCTCTGCAATCAGAAGTTGATCCGATTTTTAGGAATTATTTGAACCTCAGTGTCATGGGTTCGATTCCAGAAGGCCCCAAAGTCCCGATTTTCTGGAGGTTACACGTTATGGCCAATATGTCGTAAAAATTTCAAGTCAGTGGCACTTCTGGAACATGGCTAGAATTTTGATCCCCTATATATATATATATATATATATATAGGTACGAGTAAAATGTTGCTTGCATACTGCAAGCAGATCGACAACACTAATTTCATATTGGCATCATATCGGGACGGACATCAAAAGAAAAAAAAATTCAAAATATTCGTAGAATTCGCTGCAATTTAATCGCCTGGCAGCGAACCCCGGTCTTCCTGGTGTACTTACTATGCAGCAAAATAGAAGATTACCATATCAAACTATGTGTGAAAATTCAAGCAAAACTATTAGGTGCAACTACCTCAAACGACGTCCTATCATTCACATACACTCCTTATTTGAGAAATTATAATGTGCTCTGGCATCGAACCCAGGAACAGCATGGTCTTATCTATTTTTTTTCATAAACAAAGTGTTAATATACTACTTCCATCTAAGCAAGAGCTCCCTTACATATCGATAAATGCATAAAAAAATTATGAAAAGATACCCCATAGTGTTATATATGGGGGATATTTTTACCGCCCGGCATCGAACCCGGGTCTTTCAGGCAATACTTTCTATGCAGCACAACAGAAAAACACCATCTCTAACCGCGTATGCAAATTCAAGCAGAAATATTGGTTACAACTGCCTCAAATGACGTCCTACTTTTCCTTTATATTCCTTATGAGAGAAACGTTATTGTGCTCTGGCTTTGAACCCAGGAACAGTACGGTCTTATGAAAATTTTTTTCTAAAACTTATTCGTACCATACATCTTCCAGCCAAGCACGAACATCCTATCATTTCGATAAGTGCATCTAAAAAAATAACGAAAAACGGCTCCCATGTATTTTAAAGGGCAGATCTTTGCATCGTCCTAGCATCGAACCCAGGATAACTTTTGTAAAAGTCATTGATGTTTTCGAAAGTCCAAGACCATAAATATAGGCACCTTGAGTTTTACTTCTCTACCTATCTGGAAAGTATTTTTTTTTAATTCCCGAAAATCACGGCAATGCATTCAAACGGGAAAAATCGGGACTTTGGGGCCCTCTGGAATCGAACCTATGACACTGAGGATCAAAGTCTCTTTTTTCCTGGGGGTTTCACGTTATGGCCAATATGTCATAAAAATTTCAGATCAATGACGCTTGTAGTTTAGGCTGTGAATTTGTATCCTATCTATCTATATAGGTATACGAGTAAAATGTAGCTTGCATACTGCAAGCAGATCGACAACACTAATTTCATGTCGGCATCATATCGGGAAGGCCGTCAAAAGAAAAATAAATGGATTGAAAATATTCTGATTATTCGCTGCATTTTATTCGTCCGGCATCAAACCCGGGTCTTCCTGGTGATACTTACTATGCAGCACAATTTAAGTTCACCATCTCTAACTATCCGTGAAAATTCAAGCAGAAATATTATCTGCAACTGCCTAAAACGACGTCCTACTTTTCCCTTATATTCCTTATGAGAGAAAAGTTTATGTGCTCTGGCATCGAACTCAGTAACAGTATGGTCCTATCTATTTTATTTTCATAAAGTAAATCTTAATATACATCTTCTATGTGAGAAAGAACTACCAATCGTATCGATAAATGCATAAAAAAATTATGAAATGTTACCCCAATGTATTATATATGGGGGATATATTTACCACCCTGCATCGAACCCGGGTCTTTTTGGCAATACTTTCTATGCAGCACAACTGAAAATCACCATCTCTAACTACATATGCAAATCCAAGCAGAAATATTGCTTTTAACTGCCTCAAACGACGTCCTACTTTTCCCTTGTATTCCTTATGAGATAAAAGTTATTGTGCTCTGGCATCGAACCCAGGAATAAAACGGGCTTATGAAATTTTTTTTCTAAAACTAATTCTTACCGTATATCTTCCAGCTAAGCACGAACTTCCTATCATTTTGATAAGTGCGTCAAAAAAATAATGAAAAAGTACTCCCATGTATTTTAAAGGGCAGATATTTGCATCGTCCTAGCATCGAACCCAGGATATTTTCCGTAAAAGTCATTTATGTTTTCGATAGATCTTAACTATATATATAGGCTCCTAGAGTTTTAATTCTCTACCTATCCGGGAAGTATTTTTTTAAAATTCCTGAAAATATGAGCAATGCATTTAAATGGAAAAAATTGGGACTTTGGGCCCCTTTGGAATCGAACCCATGACACTGAGGTTCAAAGTCGCAATTTTTCTGGAGGTTACACGTTATGGCCAATACGTCGTAAAAATTTCAAGTCAATGACGCTTGTGGTTTAGCCTGTGAATTTGTATCCTCTCTATATATATATATGATATATGAATGAATCCGGAGAAGCATCTATATATAATAGATATATGAATGAATCCGGAGAAGCATCTATATATAATAGATATCCGGAGAAACGTCTATATCTATTAAATACGAGTGAAATGTAGCTTGCATACTGCAAGCAGATCGACAACACTAATTTCATATCGGCATCATGTCGGGACGGTCCTCAACAAAAAAAAGGAGTGAAAATATTCCGAAAATTCGCTGCAATTTAATCATCTGGCATCGAACCCCGGTCTTTCTGGTAAATTTACTATGCAGCACAACAGAAGATCACAATCTCTAACTATGTGCGACAATTTAAGAAGAAATATTGGCTGCAACTGCCTCAAACGACGTCCTACTTTTTACATATATTCCTTATGTGAGAAATTTTTATTTGCTCTGGCATCGAACCCAGGAACAGCATTGTCGTATCTAATTTTTTTTCTTAAGCCGAGTCTTAATATACATCTTCTAGCAAAGCAAGAAATTCCTTTTATTTCGATAAGTACAACAAAATAAATAATGAAAACTAACTCAATATATTATAAATGGGGGATATACATACCGTCTGGCTTCGAACCCGGGTCTTTTTGGTAATACTTTCTATGCAGCATTAAAGACGATCACCACCTTTAATCATGTGTGAAAATTCAAGCAAAAATATTGGGTACAACTGCATCAAGGGACGTCCTACTTTTCCCTTATATTCCTTATGAGAGAAATTTTAATGTGCTCTGGCATCGAACTCAGGAACAGTACGGTCTTATCTAAATTTTTTTCTAAAACCGTTTCTTACCATACATCTTCTAGCCAAGCACAAACTTCCTATGATTTCGATAAATATATCAAAAAAATAGTGAAAAACTACCTCAATGTATTTTAAACGGCCGATTTTTGCATCGCCCTAGCATCGAACTCAGGAACTTTTCCGAGATGATCATTAACGTTATCGAAAGATCCTAACTATATCCATCGGCTCCTTGAGTTTAAATTCCCTACCTATCTGGGAAGTATTTTTTTTTAATTCCCGAAAATCAACGCAATGAATTTAAACGGGAAAAATCGGGACTTTGGGGCCCTCTGGAATCGAACCCATGACACTGAGGTTCAAAATCACAATTTTTCTGGCGGTTACACTCAATGGCCAGTATGTCGTAAAAATTTCAAGCCGATGACGCTTGTGGTTTAGGCTGTGAATTAGTATCCTATCTATATACCTATCTATATATATATATGAATGAATCCGGAGAAGCATCTATATCTATTATACGAGTAAAATGTAGCTTGCATACTGCAAGCAGATCGGCAATACTAATTTCACATCGGCATAATATCGGGACGGTCCTCATAAGAAAAAAAAAGGATTGTAATTTTTCTTAAAATTCGCTGAAATTTCATCGTCTGGCATCGAACCCGTGTCTTACTGGTGAACCTACTATGAAGCACAATAGAAGATCACCATCTCTAACTATGTGTGAAAATTGAAGCAGAAATATTGGCTACAACTGCCTCAATAGACGTTCTAATTTTCACGAATGTAAATGGCTGTCTGGATTCGAACCAAGGACGATCTTGAAAATGTAAAAGATGTTTCGGAATGTTATTTATGATTTCTACCCATATGCCGAATTTCAAATTTCTATATTATTGGGAAAGGTTTCAAAATAATTCCTAAAAATCGGATCAACTTCTGATTGTAGAGACACCTGGTGTCGAACCCAGGACATATTGTAAGCTGTGAATTCACAGTTTGATTTGTAAAGAATTGTTCTTGTATCTTGCAAAGTTTGAAGTCGATAGCATGCCGGGAAGTACCTTTTTTTTGTTTCCGTTATCTCCGTTAGAAATGCATTGAGAAGTGCAAATGGCTCTCTGGGATCGAACCAAGGACCATCAGCGAACATGTAAAATTTGATTATGATATAATTTCATGATATCTATCCACGTGCCGAATTTCAAGTTTCCATGCCATCGGAAAAGGATCCAAAAAAAATCTTCAAAATCGCCGCAATGCATTTTAAACGGCCGATTTTTGCCCCAACGTAGCATCGAACCATGGACCATATTCGGCGATGTCTTTTTAATTTTCGTTGGATATGCACGGTTTCTAGCGAACCCTCGAATTTAAACTCTCTCCTTTTCCGGGAAGTGCCTCAAAAAAATTTTCGAAAATCCCTGCCATGTAATCTTATGGGGAAAATCGCGACTTTGGGGCCTTCTGGAATCGAACCCATGACACCGAGGTTCAAAGTCGGCTTTTTCCTGGAGGTTACACGTCATGGCCATAACGTCGTAAAAATTTCAAGTCAATGACGCTTTTGGTTTAGCCTGTGAATTTGTATCCTATCTGGGTATCTGGGTATATATATGAATGAATCCGGAGAAGCATCTATATATAATAGATATAGATGCTTCTCCGGATTCATTCATATATATACCTATATAGATAGATAGGATACAAATTCACAGCCTAAACTACAAGCGTCATTCATCTGAAATTTGTATGACATATTGGCCATAACGTGAAACCCCCAGGAAAAAAGCGACTTTGATCCTAAGTGTCATGGGTTCGATTCCAGAGGGCCCCAAAGTCTCGATTTTTCCCGTTTAAATGCATTGCTTTGATTTTCGGGAATTTTTAAAAAATACTTCCGGGATTGGTAGAGAATCGATAATCTAGGAGCCTTTATATATGGTCATGATCTATCGAAAACATAAATGAGTTTTACAGAAAATATCCTGGGTTCGATGCTAGGTCGAGGAAAAAATCGGCCGTTTAAAATGTATTGTGGCGATTTTAAAGATTTTTTTTGGACCCCTGCCCGATGGCATGGAAACTTGCAATTCGGCATGGAGTTGGAGATTATAAATATATTTCATAATCAAATTTTACATATTCGCTGTTGGTCCTTGGTTCGATCCCAGAGGGCCATTTACATTCCTCAATGCATTTCTTATGGAGATAACGGAAACAAGTTTAAGGTACTTCCCGGCATGCTATCGACTTAAAACTTAGCATGATAGAAGAAGCAGTCTTAACAAATCAAACTATGCATTCATAGCTATCAATGTGTCCTGGTTTCGACACCAGGTGTCTCTGCAATCAGAAGTTGATCCGATTTTTAGGAATTATTTTGAAACCTTTCCCCATAATATAGAAACCTGAAATTTGGCATATAGATTAAGATCAATAATAACTTTCAGAAACATTTTTTAAATTTCCAAGATCGTCCTTGGTTCGAGTCCCGAGAGCCATTTACATTCGTGAACATTAGAGCGTCTTTTGAGGCAGTTGTAGCCAATATTTCTGCTTGAATTTTCACACATAGTTAGAGATGGTGATCTTCTATTGTGTTTCATAGTAGGTTTTCCAGTAATACCCGGGATCGATTCCAGGCGATGAAATTTCAGCGAATTTTAACAAAAAATTAAATCCTTTATTTTTCTTATGAGGACCGTCCCGATGTGATGCCGATATGAAATTAGTATTGCCGATCTGCTTGCAGTATGCAAGCTACATTTTACTCGTATAATAGATAGATGCTTCTCCGGATTCATTCAAGGATATAGATAGATAGATAGATAGATAGATAGATAGATAGGATACTAATTCACAGCCTAAACTATAAGCGTCATCGACTTGAAATTTTTACGACGTATTGGCCATAACGTAACACCGCCAGTAAAATTGCGGTTTTGAACCTCAGTGTCATGGGTTCGATTCCAGAAGGCCCCAAAGTCGCGATTTTCCCCATAAGAATACATGGCGGGGATTTTCGAAAAATTTTTTGAGGCACTTCCCGGAAAAGGAGAGAGTTGAAATTCGAGGGATCGCTAGAAGCCGTGCATATCCAACGAAAATCAAAAAGACATCGCCGAATATGGTCCATGGTTCGATGCTAGGTCGGGGCAAAAATCGGCCGTTTAAAATTCATTGTGGCGAATTTGAAGATTTTTTTGGATCCTTTCCCGATAACATGGATAGTTGAAACTCGGCACGTGGATATATATGTTGAATATATTTCATAATTGAATTTTACATGTTCGCTGATGGTCCTTGGTTCGATCCCAGAGGGCCATTTGCACTTCTCAATGCATTTCTTACGGAGATAACGGAAACAAAATTTAGGTACTTCCCGGCATGTTATCGCCTTCAAACTTTGCATATAGCAAGATCAAGTCCATACAAATCAAACAGAGCATTCACAGCTATCAATGTGTCCTGGGTTCGACACCAGGTGTCTCTACAATCAGAAGTTGATCCGATTTTTAGGAATTATTTTGAAAACTTTCCCAATAATGTATAAACTTGAAATTCGGCATATAGATAGAGATCATAGATTCATTTCATGAACATATTTTAGATTTCATAGATAGTCCTTGGTTTGAATCCAGAGAGCCATTTACATTCGTGAGAAGTAGAACGTAGTTTGAGGCAGTTGTAACCAATATTTTTGGTTGAATTTTCACACACGGTCAGAGATGGTGATCTTTTATAGTTCTGCATAGTAACATCACCAGTATGACCCCGGTTCGATGCCAGACGATGAAATTGCAGCGAATTATAAGAATTTTTTCAATCCTTTTTTTTTCTTTTGATGACCGTCCCGATTGTTGCCGATATAAAATTAGTATTGCCGATCTGCTTGCAGTATGCAAGCTACATTTTACTCGTATATAATAGATATAACTTATATATAGGGGTTCAAAATTCTAACCATGTTCCACAAGTGCCAATGCCTTGAAATTTTTACGACACCTTGGCCATAACGTGTAACCTCCAGGAAAAAGCAGACATTGTACCTCAGTGTCATGGGTTCGATTCCAGAAGGCCCCAAAGTCGCGATTTTGTCCATAAGAATACATGGCAGGGATTTTCGAAAATTTTTTTAAGGCACTTCCCGGAAAAGCAGAGAGTTGAAACTCGAGGGATCACTAGATGCCGTGCATAGCCAACGAAAATCAAAAATACATCTTCGAATATTTTCCTTGGTTCGATGCTAGGCCGGGGCAAAAATCTGCCGTTTAAAATGCATTGCGGCGATTTTGAAGATTTTTTTTGGACCCCTTCCCGATGGCATAGAAACTTGAAATTTAACATGAGGTTCGATATCATAAATATATCTCATAACCAAATTTTACATATTTGCTGATGGTCCTTGGTTCGATCCCAGAGGGACATTTAAATTCCTCAATGCCTTTCTTACGGAGATAACGGAAACAACATTTAGGTACTTCCCCTTATGCTATCGACTTCAAACTTTGAATGATACAAAAGCAAGTCTTTAAAAATCAAACTATGCATTCACAGCTTACAATATGTCCTGGGTTCGACACCAGGTGTCTCTGAAATCAGAAGTTGATCCGATTTTTAGTAATTATTTTTAAAGCTTTCTCAATAATATAGAAACTTGAAATTCAGCATATAGATAGAGTTCATAAATAACTTTCAGAAGCATGTTTAAGATTTCCAAGATTGTCCTTGGTTCGTATCCAGAGAGCCATTTACATAAGTAAAAATTAGAACGTCTTTTGAGGCAGTTGCCTCCAATATTTCTGCTTGAATTTTCACACATAGTTAGAGATGTTGATCTTCTATTGTGCTGCATAGTAAGTTCACAGTAAAGACCAGGGATCGATGCTAGACGATGAAATTTCAGCAAATTTTTGGAATTTTTTATTCATTTTTTTTTTCTTTTGAGGACCGTCCCTATATGATTCCAACATAAAATTAGTGTTGTTGATCTGCTTGCAGTATGCAAGCAACATTTTACTCGTAATAGATATATATCTATTATATATAGATGCTTCTCCGGATTCTTTCATATATATAGATTGGTATATAGATAGGTATATAGATAGATAGGATACAAATTCACAGCCTAAACCACAAGCGTGATTGAGTTCAAATTTTTACTGCGTATTGGCCATAACAATTAACCGCCAGAAAAATTGTGATTTTGATCTTCAGTGTCATGGGTTCGATTCCAGAGGGCCCCAAAGTCCCGATTTTTCCCGTTTAAATGCATTGCTTAGATTTTCGGGAATTTTTAAAAGATACTTCCCGGATAGGTAGAGAATCGAAACTCTAGGAGCCTTTATATATTGTCATGATCTATCGAAAACATAAATGAGTTTTACGGAAAATAACCTGGGTTCGATGCTAGGTCAAGGCAAAAATCGGCCGTTTAAAATGCATTGTGGCGATTTTTAAGATTTTTTTCGACCCTTTCCCGATGGCATGCAAACTTGAAATTCGGCATGGAGTTGGAGATTATAAATATATTTCGTAATCAAATTTTACATATTTGCTGTCGGTCCTTGGTTCGATCCCAGAGAGCCATTTACATTCGTCAATGCATTTCCTTTGGATATAACAGAAAAAGGTTTTAGGTACTTCCCGGCATGATATTGACTTCAAACTTTGTATGAAATAAGATGAAGTCCTAATAAGTCATACTGTGCAATCACAGCTACCAATATTTCCTGCGTTCGACACCAGGCGTCTCTACTATCAGTAAATTAGCTGATTTTTAAGAATTAATTTAAACCTCTTCCCAATAATGTTAAAACATGAAATTAGGTATATAGATAAAGAACATCGATAGATTTCAAAAACATGTTTTAGATTTCCTAGATCATTCTTGGTTCGAATCCAGAGAGCCATTTACATTATTGAAAAGTAGATCGTAGTTTGAGGCAGTTGTAGCCAATATTTTTGGTTGAATTTTCACACATAGTTAGAGATGGTGATACTATTGTGCTGCATAGTAAGTTCACCAGTAAGACACGGGTTCGATGCCAGTTGATGAAATTGCAGCGAATTTTAAGAATATTTTCAATTCTTTTTTTTTTTCTTTTGAGGACCGTCCCGATATGATGCCGATATAAAATTAGTGTTGCCGATCTGCTTGCAGTATGCAAGCAACATTTTACTCATATATATATATGGATACATGAATGAATCCGGAGAAGCATCTATATATAATAGATATATAGAGAGTATACAAACTCACAGCCTAAACCACAAGAGTGATTGAGCTGAAATTTTTACGGCGTATTGGCCATAACCTGTAACCACCAGAAAAATTTTTGATTCTCAGTGTCATGGGTTCGATTCCAGGGGGCTCCAAAGTGCCGATTTTTCCCGTTTAAATGCATTGCTTTGATTTTCGGGAATTAAAAAAAAGTACTTGCCGGATAGGTAGAGAAATAAAACTCAAGGAGCCTATATATGGTAATGATCTATCGAAATCATAAATGTATTTTACGGAAAATATCCTAAGTTCGATGCTAGGTCGAGGCAAAAATCGGCCGTTTAAAATGCATTGTGGCGATTTTTAAGATTTATATTGGACCCCTTCCCGATGGCATGGAAACTCGAAATTTGGCATGGGTTTAGATATCATAAATATATTTAATAATCAAATTTTACACATAGGGACTTAAAACTCAAGGAGCCTTTATATATGGTCAGGATCTCTCGAAAACATAAATTAGTTTTATGAAAAATAACCTGGGTTCGATGCTAGGTCGTGGCAAAAATCGGCCGTTTAAAATACATTGTGGAGATTTTTAAGATTTTTTTTGGACCCTTTTCCGATGGCATAGAAACTTGAAATTCGGTATGAGGTTAGATACCATAAAAATATATCATAATCGAATTTTTCATATTCGCTGATGTTCCTTGGTTCGATCCCAGAGGGACATTTAAATTCCTCAATGCATTTCTTAAGGAGATAACGGAAACAAATTTTAGGTACTTCCCGGCACGATATCGACTTCAAACTTTGCATATAAAAAGATCAAGTCCATACAAATCAAACAGTGCATTCACAGCTATCACTGTGTCCTGGGTTCAACACCAGGTGTCTCTGCAATCAGAAGTTGATCCGATTTTTAGAAATTATTTCGAAACCTTTGCCAATAATATAGAAACTTCAAATTCAGCATATAGATAGACATCATAAATAACTTTCAGAAACATTTTTTAGATTTCCAAGATCGTCCTTGGTTCGAATCCAGAGAGCCATTTAAATTCGTGAAAATTAGAACGCCATTTGAGGCAGTTGTAGCCCATATTTCTGCTTGAATTTTCACACATAGTTAGAGACGGTGATGTTCTATTGTGCTGCATAGTAAGTTCACAGTATAGACCCGGGTTCGATGCAAGACGATGGAATTTCAGCGAATTTTAAGAAAAATTTCAATCCATTTTTTTCTTTTGATGGCCGTCCCGATATGATGCCGATATGAAATTAGTGTTGTTGATCTGTTTGCAGTATGCAAGCTACATTTTACTCGTAATAGATAAAGACGCTTCTACGGATATATCTATAAGTTATATATAGGGGATCAAAAGTCCATGTTCCACAAGTGCCACCGACTTGAAATTTTTACCACGTTATGGCCATGACGTGTTACCTCCAGGAAAAATCCGACTTTGAACCTCGGTGTCATGGGTTCGATTCCAGAAGGCCCCAAAGTCGCGATTTTCCCCATAAGATTACATGGCGGGGATTTTCGAAAATTGTTTTGAGGCACTTCCCGGAAAAGGAGAGATTTGAAATTCCAGGGATCAATAGATGCCGAGCATATCTAAAGGAAACCAGAAAGACATCTACGAATATTATCCTTGGTTCGATGCTAGGTCGGAGCAAAAATCGGCCGTTTAAAATGCATTGTGGCGATTTTTAAGATTTATTTTGGTCCCTTTTCCGATGGCATAGAAACTTGAAATTCGGTATGAGGTTGGATACTATAAAAATATATCATAATCAAATTTTACATATTCGCTGATGGTCCTTGGTTCGATCCCAGAGGGACATTTAAATTCCTCAATGCATTTCTTACGGAGATAACGGAAACAGATTTTAGGTACTTCCCGGCATGCTATCGACTTCAAACTCTGCATATAGAAATATGAAGTCCATACAAATCAAACAGTGCATTCACAGCTACCAATGTGTCCTGGGTTCGACACCAGGTGTCTCTGCAATCAGAAGTTGATCCGATTTTTAGGAATTATTATGAAACCTTTGCCAATAATATAGAAACTTCAAATTCGGCATATAGATAGGGATCATAAATAACTTTCAGAAAAAATTTTTAGATTTCCAAGATCGTCCTTGGTTCGAATCCAGAGAGCCATTTAAATCCGTGAAAATTAGAACGTCTTTTGAGGCAGTTGTAGCCCATATTTCTGATTGAATTTTCACACTTAGTTAGAGATGGTGATGTTCTATTGTGCTTCATAGTAAGTTCACAGTAAAGACCCGGGTTCGATGCCAGACGATGGAATTTCTGCGAATTTTACGAAAAATTTCAATCCATTTTTTTCTTTTGATGACCGTCCCGATATGATGCCGACATGAAAATATTGTTGTCGATCTGCTTGCAGTATGCAAGCAACATTTTACTCGTATCTATTATATATATATAGATGCTTCTCCGGATTCATTCATATATATACCTATATAGATAGATAGGATACAAATTCACAGCCTAAACTACAAGCGTCATTGATCTGAAATTTTTATGACATATTGGCCATAACGTGAAACCCCCAGGAAAAAAGAGACTTTGATCCTCAGTGTCATAGGTTCGATTCCAGAGGGCCCCAAAGTCCCGATTTTTCCCGTTTGAATGCATTGCCGTGATTTTCGGGAATTAAAAAAAAATACTTTCCGGATAGGTAGAGAAGTAAAACTCAAGGTGCCTATATTTATGGTCTTGGACTTTCGAAAACATCAATGACTTTTACAAAAGTTATCCTGGGTTCGATGCTAGGACGATGCAAAGATCTGCCCTTTAAAATACATGGGAGCCGTTTTTCATTATTTTTTTAGATGCACTTATCGAAATGATAGGATGTTCGTGCTTGGCTGGAAGATGTATGGTACGAATAAGTTTTAGAAAAAAATTTTCATAAGACCGTACTGTTCCTGGGTTCGAAGCCAGAGCACAATAACGTTTCTCTCATAAGGAATATAAAGGAAAAGTAGGACGTCATTTGAGGCAGTTGTAACCAATATTTCTGCTTGAATTTGCATAGGCGGTTAGAGATGGTGTTTTTCTGTTGTGCTGCATAGAAAGTATTGCCTGAAAGACCCGGGTTCGATGCCGGGCGGTAAAAATATCCCCCATATATAATACTATGGGGTATCTTTTCATAATTTTTTTATGCATTTATCGATATGTAAGGGAGCTCTTGCTTAGATGGAAGATGTATATTAACACTTTGTTTAAGAAAAAAAATAGATAAGACCATGCTGTTCCTGGGTTCGATGCCAGAGCACATTATAATTTCTCACATAAGGAGTGTATGTGAATAGTAGGACGTCGTTTGAGGTAGTTGCACCTAATAGTTTTGCTTGAATTTTCACACATAGTTTGATATGGTAATCTTCTATTTTGCTGCATAGTAAGTACACCAGGAAGTCCGGGGTTCGCTGCCAGGCGATTAAATTGCAGCGAATTCTACGAATATTTTGAATTTTTTTTTTCTTTTGATGTCCGTCCCGATATGATGCCGATATGAAATTAGTGTTGTCGATCTGCTTGCAGTATGCAAGCTACATTTTACTCGTATCATATATATATATATACGAGTAAAATGTTGCTTGCATACTGCAAGCAGATCGACATCACTATTTTCATGTCAGCATCATATCGGGACGGCCATCAAAAGAAAAAAATGGATTGAAATTTTTCTTAAAATTCGCTAAATTCCATCGTCTGGCATCGAACCCGGTTCTTTACTGTGTATTTACTATGCAGCACAATATAACATCACCATCTCTAACTATGTGTGAAAATAAGGGCAGAAATATGGGCTAAAACTTCCTCAAAAGACGTTCTAATTTTCACGAATGTAAATGGCTCTCTGGATTCGAACCAAGGACGATCTTGCAAATCTAAAAAATGTTTCTGAAAATTATTTAGGATCTCTATCTATATGCTAAATTTGAAGTTTCTATATTATTGGCAATGGTTTCAAAATAATTCCTAAAAATCGGTTCAACTTCTGATTGCAGAGACACCTGGTGTCGAACCCACGACAGATTGATAGCTGTGAATGCGCTGTTTGATTTGTATTGACTTGATTTTTATAAATACAAAGTTTGGAGTGGATATCGGGCCGGGAAGTACCTAAAATTTGTTTCCGTTATCTCCGTAAGAAATGCATTGAGGAATTTAAATGTTCCTCTGGGATCGAACCAAGGACCATCAGCGAATATGTAAAATTCGATTACGAAATGCTTTTATGGTATCTAACCTCATACGGATTTTGAAGTTTCTATGCCATCGGAAAAGGGTCCAAAAATAATCTTAAAAATCGCCACAATGTATTTTAAACGGCCGCTTTTTGCCTTGACCTAGCATCGAACCCAGGATATTTCCCGTAAAACTCATTTATGTTTTCGATAAATCATGACCATATATATTGGCTCCTTGAGTTTTAAGTCCCTACCTATCCGGCAAGTATTTTTTAAAAATTCCCAAAAATCAACGCAATGCATTTAAATGGGAAAAATCGGGACTTTGGGGCGCTCTGGAATCGAACCCATGACACTGAGGTTCAAAATCACAATTTTTCTGGTGGTTACCCGATATGGCCAATACGTCGTAAAAATTTCAAGCCGATGACGCGTGTGGTTTAGGCTGTGAATTAGTATCCTATCTATATACCTATCTATATATACTAGCAGAAGTACCCGTTGATTCTCAACGGGGATATTTAATTTCATAAATACCAGTGTAATAACCTTGATCGTAACAAATGCTTCATAATTGTTGGTAAATAGCGAATACCAGACTTTCCAAACCAATATATCAAGAAATGTAAGTTACAATTAAGTCTACAAAGCCACTCCAACTCAATATTCAATCTCATATACTTTGAATGAAAAATTTCTTCAACTGAGAACATATAAGTATACTCTAAGATCACATTAGGATAAGCAGTACCACGTTTAATGTAACGTTTTCATACAGGTACAAGAGGACAACTGAATCAAACATTTAACATATATTGCAGAAATAAATTATATATCACTCGAAATAGATAGAGATAAATTATATATTATATACCCGTTGCATCTCAACAGGAGAAGGAAGTACTGTTAAATACAAATACTAATACAAAAGCTCCAAACGATAAACCAAATACTAATTACCAACTACTTCAAACTGTCCACTATAAGTAAATGAAATCGTGTGAATGTGTGTATGTATGCATGTATATGACCATTATTTTCATATAATAACCATGCCTCAGTTTAAAATTCCGGCAGCGAAGCATACGTAGCAAAAGAAGTTGGTTCACTCTGTGGTGCAAAGTACCAAGTGAGACCACCCGACCCAAAAAAAACCCTAATAAACAAATGCTTCAAAGTGTCAGTCTATAAGTGAATGAGACCGTGTGAATGTGTGAATATATGTATGAAAATAACCAAGACTTTCTTAGAGTAACCCCGCCTTGGATTAAAAATGCAACAGTGATGAAACGAAACGAAAGAAAAGGGGGATCCATCATATATAATTCCTTCTCCGGATTCATTCATATCTATTATATTTAGACGCTTCTCCGGATTCATTCATGTATCTATTATATATAATTCCTTCTCCGAATTAATTCATATAGATAGATAGGATACCAATTCACAGGCTAAACCACAGGCGTCATTTACTTGAAATTACTTCCCGAGAAGATTGCATCGAAATTCAATCCATAGTTCACTGCCAATATCATCTCCCATTTTTACTGATATGCTTCAATACGCCTGGTTCATCTCAAAATTAACAGACAACCAAAAAATTTTTAGGAATGTTAACTAAGTTTGCTTTTCAATAGAACTGCTCAAAACTCCTTGTATATGTCAGCAGCCATCATTTATTTGTTGCTCAAATTACCGAAATATCTTTGGCTTCGAATGCTTTTATGATAATTATCATTTGGGTGCTTGCGAATGATTAAAAAATCGGATTATGAATAAATATAAGCACAAATTTAATTTCTATTCTTCGTGACTTCATTATTCTCCCATACACAATATTTCCGATCATGCGCATTCTTACGATGTATGATGATATTTGCACGATTATCATTATAATATTAAATTAATTACAAAATAAAAAGAATATAAAACAAAATTTGTGAAAATAAAAAGGAAAAAAATTTTGTACTATCTGGATTTCGAACTGGTAACTTTCTCATTATGAATCCGTGATGCTACCGCATCAGCCAGTGGGCATAGGGCTAGTACGGTGAATTTAAAATTTTATAAATCACCTTAGTTGTTTACTACATGGAAATCTACCTAAAAGTTTCGTATATTTTATCAATATTCTCGCAATTTCGAATCGCAAATGATATTTATTGACCAGAATAAGAATCTTTATTCTATTTTCCTTCTTTTGATGCTAGTTTCGACTTCCTACAACTGTTTTTTCTAATTTAGTTTTGCAAAAGAAATAAACCTCACGACGAAAAAATGAACTTTATGTGTATTTCTTATGGAAACGTTTTGAATCTTCTGGGTTCGAACCGTGGACCTTAGGGAAATAAAAAGTAGCCTATACTCTGCGGGGGGTTGACTTTTAATGATGTACAAAATTTCAAAGTTTTGCGACTCTCGGTTCTCGAGATTTTAGCGAACATACATACATACACACACACCCACTCACACACACACACACACACACACACACACCCACACACCCACACTCGATTTTATATTATAGATATCCATTCTTAATTTGAGAAGAAATATTTCTTATAAGAGTAATTTGATGTACTTAACCATGACACTGATCTTCATTATTTTTTAATATCCGTATATCTTAATTATTTTACAAAGATATGGATGATAGAAGCAGTAATAAAAGATATTATTAATTTAATTTACTAATTACAGCAACATTGCTTGAGATTTTAAGAACACTTTATACCTGGTGATATGATTTTTATGTGTGTGGAATCTATGCAGCCAAAGACCCTTGGGAATGAGGCCATGCTGCGAAATTTTTGCATGTTAAGTCCAATCTCTCGTTTGCTTGTTGGTAGATTTATATATGTCATTGATTGTTCAGCAATGGCTCTAGTAACCTTCTTAACTGTTCGGCTAGCAGTTGATTTATGGACACCAGTGAAGTCTGCTGAAGCGATTAGCATCGAACCAGTGGCATAAAATTTTAATGTCAGTAGAAACTGTTCCATTGCTGACATCGCCTTATTTCTTAAAATAGGAAGTGTAATGATCAAGCAGTTATTTCATACATCAGATACTTTGAATTTACTTAGCAATACCTTGTTGTTCGATGCTCTATTTTCATCGCAATTTTTTCTAAAAACTTAACCACTGTTTCTTTATTTAGTCTAAACCTTATAAAAAACTCTTCTTCACTCAATGTGTTGAGATAATCCGGTCGAATCTTAAATATTCTAGGATTTCTTGTTCTCAGCAGTACTCGAAATAAAAATTCATTGTCATCATCCTCAATATCTTGAAACGTTTTCAATACTTCCATTTCTTGTCTATTATGTGAGGTAATAATAAATATCGTTATTAGAGAAGTATTTAGCAGCATTATTTAATATTATTTACCTGTGATAAGCATCCCTTTTTAAAGAGACTCGTTTCTGAGGTAGGAAATTATGCTGGCTGTTTTTGTTTTATATCACTCTGCTTAAAATCTTTCTAATATTTTATTTGTTAGATATCTTTCCCCATTTTCAATACTTTTTATCAACAAATAAGTATAAAAAGTAACTTGCGTCAAGGACTACGTCCAACGTTATGCACCTTCGCGGGTAATACTTTTATCGAAGCCTTCAAAGCAATACTTGAGACCATACACGTTGACAGGCAGGCCTACTATTAATTCAGATAATTGTATAATAGTTTCCTCAGTTCCTTGATTTTACTTTCACACGAATTTCAATGTTCTTTTAAGTTACACGACATTTGCTTTTTCTGGCCAGTAGTTTCCACATCAGAAAATGAAGAGCTTGTTAAATCAATACTATTATCTTGATATCTTAAATGCTCAAAATCATCCCAATATTAATATTATATTTATTACATATATAATAACTTATTGTACACATCTCCGGAACCAACATAGTTCTACGCGTAATGAATGTGACAGAAAAAACGACCTTAAAATATTACATATACATTTAATTGGAGTCATACCAACTTAATTAGAATATCCGAACAAATATTTTCCAGAAATTGTGGAGTATAAACTTAATTTTCATCAACAAACCAACTGAGTTGATAAGTTAGCAGTAAAGCTTGTCCGCCATTACTTGTTTACACTGGTTTACTCCCATGATGCGTTGCGCTATCAATCAGTTAAGGACTCGATCACAACCCAATCTGTTTGATAAGATAACAAACACTTTAACTAACAGATACGGCTTAACCATCGATTATAATACCCAATTTTTGAGTTAACCTGGATGTTAAAGTTATCCTATAGATAACTACACATTATAATACCTAGCCTAGGTATGGTTTATTGAATAAATTCAACAACCGCATTCGTCGTTAATGGGAACGGACTTGTTTATAATCTCAAAAATCTCTCTAATATTTCTTCTATTTTATCAAAATACTGGCAATTTCTAATCGAAATCGCTATTCCACTACTTAAATAAGAAACTTTAATAAATTTTCCATCTTTTGATGGTATGCCCGACTTTTAACAATGATTCTTTCTAATTATATTTTGCAAAAGAAATGAGGCCTGCAACCGATAAAAGTGAAGTTTACGTGTATTCCTTATGGGACCCTATTATGGACTCCTGGGTTCGAACCCAGGCTTTCTTAGTAATGGGAATAGTTTTCCTAGGGGTTTCTAACTCGTAGAAACACAATGCAGTTTGTTTCAAATCGCTAAGTCAAACCGTTTCTGAAATAAAGGGGGGGACGGACGGACAGACGGACGGACGGACGGACGGACGGACGGACGGACACTTCGGAAATTATATATAAAGATATATGAATGAATCCGGAGAAGCATCTATATATAATAGATATATATATAGAGAGAGGATACAAAGTCACAGGCCAAACCACTAGCGTCAATGGCTTGAAATTTTTACGACATATTGGCCATAACGTATAACCTCCAGAAAAATTGAGATTTTGACCCTAGGTGTCATGGGTTCGATTCCAGAGGGCCCCAAAGTCCCGATTTTTCCCGTTTAAATGCATTGCTTAGATTTTCGGGAATTTTTAAAAAATACTTCCCGGATAGGTAGAGAATCGGAACTCTAGGAACCTTTATATATGGTCATCATCTATCGAAAACATAAATGAGTTTTACGGAAAATATCCTGGGTTCGATGCTAGGTCGAGGCAAAAATCGGCCGTTTAAAATGTATTGTGGCGATTTTTAAGATTTTTTTTGGACCCCTTCCCGATGGCATGGAAACTTGAAATTTGGCATGGAGTTGGAGATTATAAATATATTTCATAATCAAATTTTACATATTCGCTGATGGTCCTTGGTTCGATCCCAGGGTGCCATTTACATTTCTCAATGCATTTCTTATGGAGATAACGGAAACAAATTTTAGGTACTTCCCGGCATGCTATCGACTTAAAACTAAGCGTGATAAAAGAACCAGTCTTTACAAATCAAACTATCTATTGATAGCTATCAATGTGTCCTGGGTTCGACACCAGGTGTCTCTGCAATCAGAAGTTGATCCGATTTTTAGGAATTATTTTGAAACCTTTCCCAATAATATAGAAACTTGAAATTTGGTATATGGATTGAGATCATTAATAAATTTCAGAAACATTTTTTAAATTTCCAAGATCGTCCTTGGTTCGAGTCCCGAGAGCCATTTACATTCGTGAACATTTGAGCGTATTTTGAGGCAGTTGTAGCCAATATTTCTGCTTGAATTTTCACACATAGTTAGAGATGGTGATCTTCTATTGTGCTACATAGAAAGTCCACCAGTAAGATCCGGGTTCGATGCCAGACGATGAAATTTCAGCGAATTTTAAGAAAAATTTCAATTCTTTTTTTTCTTTTGATGGCCGTCCCGATATGATGCCGACATGAAAATAGTGTTGTCGTTCTGCTTGCAGTATGCAAGCAACATTTTACTCGTATATATATCTATTATATATAGATGCTTCTCCGGATTCATTCATGTATCCATATATATATACGAGTAAAATGTTGCTTGCATACTGCAAGCAGATCGACACAACTATTTTCATGTCGGCATCATATCGGGACGGTCCTCTTAAGAAAAAAATAAAGATTTGAAATTTTTCTTAAAATTCACTGAAATTCCATCGTCAGGCATCGAACCCGGGTTTTACTGTTGAACTTACTATGCAGCACAATAGAACATCGCCATCTCTAACTATGTATGAAAATTCAAGCAGAAATATGGGCTACAACTGCCTCAAAAGACGTTCTCATTTTCACGAATTTAAATGGCTCTCTGGATTCGAACCAAGGACGATCTTGGAAATCTAAAAAATGTTTCTGAAAGTTATTTATGATCTCTATCTACATGCAGAATTTCAAGTTTCTATATTGTTGGGAAAGGGTTCAAAATAATTATTGAAAATCGGATCAGTTACTGATATTAGAGACGCCTGGTGTCGAACCCAGGACACATTGACAGCTGGGAATGCACAGTTTGATTTGTATACACTTAATCTTTTTTGTCCAAAGTTTGAAGTCTTTATCGTGCCGGGAAGTACCTATAATTTGTTTCCGTTATCTCCGTAAGAAATGCATTGAGGAATTTAAATGGCCCTCTGGGATCGAACCAAGGACCATCAGCGAATATGTAAAATTCGATCCTGAAATTTGTTATTGATCTCCAACTCCATGCCGAATTTCAACTTTCCATGCCATCGGGAAAGGGTCCAAAAAAAATCTTAAAAATCGCCACAATGCAATTTAAACGGCCGATTTTTGCCCCGACCTAGCATCGAACCCAGGATATTTTCCGTAAAACTGATTTATGTTTTCGATAGATCATGACTATATATATAGGCTCCTTGAGTTTTGATTCGCTACCTATCCGGAAAGTATTTTTTTTTAATTCCCGAAAATCAAAGCAATGCATTTAAACGGGAAAAATCGGGACTTTGAGGCCCTCTGGAATCGAACCCATGACATCGAGGTTCAAAATCGCAATTTTTCTGGAGGTTATACGTTATGGCCAATATGTCGTAAAAATTTCAAGCCATTGACGCTAGTGGTTTAGCCTGTGACTTTGTATCCTCTCTATATCTATTAAATATAGATGCTTCTCCGGATTCATTCAAGGATATAGATAGATAGATAGATAGATAGATAGATAGATAGATAGGATACATTTACATTTACATTTACATTTAAACCCTGCAATCCGCCAGTGGCGCGTGGCAGGGGGTGTAAGACACCAAAATACCTATCTAATCTGGAGAGCTATTTGCTTCTCTAATACTACGCGGAAAAAATGACCAAAAGTAGCTATCCGTCCTGGCAACTACTTCCCTGTATCGCTTTTTTGTTTTCTCTCGAAGGTCGCGTAGGTATATAACTGGGATGACAATATCTGTTATCTCCTCCCCGAAATCGGTAGAGATAAATTTATCAAAAAGCTTCCGTCGATATTCACGTCTTCTATCACTAAGAGAGTTCCAACCGAGGGATCCTAACATAGCCGAAACACTGCTGTCGAATCTGAAATCTCCCTTGACGAACCTTGCTGCTCTACGTTGAACCATCTCGAGATCGGAAATTAATCCCACTTCATGAGGATCCCAAACCGCGCAGCAATACTCAAGTAGAGGTCGAATTAGGGAAAAGTACGCTATTTCTTTTACTCTCGGTGAACATCCCTTAAGGATTCTGCTGGCTAACCTTTGCATTCTATTCGCCTTTCCTACTACGCCTCGAATATGCTCTTTGAAGGAAATATCACTGCTGAGCGTAATTCCTAGATATTTATGATGCATCACGAGCTCCAAGGGATTTCCTGAAATTCTGTACGGTACGCAGGTAACGTTAGTGGATCGCGTGAAAGTCATGGTAACGCACTTCTTTACATTCAGCTCGAGCTGCCAATCACTACACCAACCCGAAATCATATTCAGATCGTTCTGCAAACTACCAATGTCATCTTCAGTTACGATCTCCCTATACACAACAGTATCATCAGCGAATAACCTAACCTTGCATTTAATATTATCCATAACATACTAATTCACAGCCTAAACTAGAAGCGTCATCGACTTGAAATTTTTACGACGTATTGGCCATAACGTATAACCTCCAGAAAAATTGCGATTTTGAACCTCAGTGTCATGGGTTCGATTCCAGAGGGCCCCAAAGTCGCGATTTTCCCCATAAGACTACATGGCGGGGATTTTCGAAAATTTTTTTGAGGCACTTTCCGGAAAAGGAGAGAGTTGAAATTCGAGGGATCGCTAGAAGCCGTGCATATTCAACGAAAATAAAAAAGACATCGCCGAATATGGTCCATGGTTCGATGCTAGGTCGGGGCCAAAATCGGCCGTTTAAAATGCATTGTGGCGAATTTGAAGATTTTTTTTGGATCCTTTCCCGATAACATGGATACTTGAAACTCGGCACGTGGATATATATGTTTAATATATTTCATAATTAAATTTTAGATGTTCGCTGATGGTCCTTGGTTCGATCCCAGAGGACCATTTGCACTTCTCAATGCATTCCTTACGGAGATAACGGAAACAAAATTAAGGTACTTCCCGGCATGCTATCGACTTCAAACTTTGCATGATACAAGAGCAAGTCTTAACAAATCAAACTTTGCATTCACAGCTTACAATATTTCCTGGCTTCGACACCAGGTGTCTCTGCAATCAGAAATTGATCCGATTTTTAGGAATTATTTTGAAACCCTTTCCAATAACATAGAAACTTGAAATACGGTATATAGATAGATAATATATATAGGTTTCAGAAACATATTTTAGATTTCCAAGATCGTCCTTGGTTCGAATCCAGAGAGCCATTTACATTCGTGAAAATTAGAACGTCTTTTGAGGCAATTGTAGCCAATATTTCTGCTTGAATTTTCACACATAGTTAGAGATGGTGATCTTCTGTTGTGCTGCATAGTAATTTCACCAGGAAGACCCGGGTTCGATGCCAGACGATGAAATTTCAGCGAATTTTAAGAAAAATTTCATTCCTTTTTTTTTTCTTTTGAGGACCGTCCCGATATGATGCCGATATGAAATTAGTATTGCCGATCTGCTTGCAGTATGCAAGCTACATTTTACTCGTATATATATATATATATGATATATGAATGAATCCGGAGAAGCATCTATATATAATAGATATATAGAGAGGATACAAACTCACAGCCTAAACCACAAGAGTGATTGAGCTGAAATTTTTACGGCGTATTGGCCATAACGTGTAACCACCAGAAAAATTGCGATTTTGATCCTCAGTGTCATGGGTTCGATTCCAGGGGGCTCCAAAGTCCCGATTTTTCCCGTTTAAATGCATTGCTTTGATTTTCGGGAATTAAAAAAAAATACTTCCCGGATAGGTAGAGAATCAAAACTCAGGGAGCCTTTATATATGGTCATGCTCTATCGAAAACATAAATGAGTTTTACGGAAAATGACCTGGGTTCGATGCTAGGTCGATGCAAAAATCTGCCGTTTAAAATGTATTGTGGCGATTTTTAAGATTTTTTTTGGACCCTTTACCGATGGCATGGAAACTTGAAATTCGGTATGGGGTTGGATATCATAAATATATTTCATAATCGATTTTTATGTTTTCCCTGATGTTCCTTGGTTCGATCCCAGAGGGCCATTTACATTCCTCAATGCATTTCTTATGGAGATAACGGAGACAAGTTTTAGGTACTTCCCTGCATGCTATCGACTTAAAACTTAGCATGATGGAAGAACCAGTCTAAACAAATCAAACTATGCATTCATAGCTATCAATGTGTCCTGGGTTCGACACCAGGTGTCTCTGCAATCAGAAGTTGATCCGATTTTTAGGAATTATTTTGAAACCTTTCCCAATAATATAGAAACTTTAAATTTGGCATATAGATTGAGATCAATAATAACTTTCAGAAACATTTTTTAAATTTCCAAGATCGTCCTTGGTTCGAGTCCCGAGAGCCATTTACTATCGTGAACATTAGAGCGTCTTTTGAGGCAGTTGTAGCCAATATTTCTGCTTGAATTTTCACACATAGTTAGAGATGGTGATCTTCTATTGTTTTTCATATTAGGTTTTCAGTAAGACCCTGGTTCGATGCCAGACTATGACATTTCAGCGAATTTTAAGAAAAAATTAAATCCTTTTTTTTTCTTTTGAGGACATTCCCGATATGATGCCGATATGAAATTAGTATTGCCGATCTGCTTGCAGTATGCAAGCTACATTTTACTCGTAATAGATATATAGATGCTTCTCCGGATTCATTCATGTATCCATATATATATACGAGTAAAATGTTGCTTGCATACTGCAAGCAGATCGACAACGCTATTTTCATGTCGGCATCATATCCGGACGGCCATCAAAAGAAAAAAAAAGATTGAAATAATTCTTAAAATTTGCCTAAATTCCATCGTCCGGCATCGAACCTGGGTCTTTACTGTGAACTTACTATGCAGCACAATAGAACATCACCATCTCTAACGATGTGTGAAAATTCAAGCAGAAATATGGGCTACAACTGCCTCAAAAGACGTTCTAATTTTACGAATTTAAATGGCTCTCTGGATTCGAACCAAGGACGATCTTGGAAATCTAAAAAATGTTTCTGAAAGTTATTTATGATCTCTATCTATATGCCGAATTTGAAGTTTCTATATTATTGGCAAAGGTTTCAAAATAATTCCTAAAAATCATATTAACTTCTGATTGCAGAGACACCTGGTTTCGAACCCAGGACTCTTTGATAGCTTTGAATGCACTGTTTGATTTGTATGGACTTGATCTTTCTACATGCAAAGTTTGAAGTCGATATCGTGCCGGGAAGTACCTAAAATTTGTTTCCGTTATCTCCGTAAGAAAAGCATTGGGAAGTGCAAATGGTGTTCTGGGATCGAACCAAGGACCATAAGCTAATATGTAAAATTCGATTATGAAATAAATTCATGATATCTATCGACGTACCGAGTTTCAAGTATCCATGATATCGGGAAAGGATCCAAAAAAAATCTTAAAAATCGCCGCAATGCATTTTAAACGGCCGATTTTTGCCCCGGCCTAGCATCGAACCAAGGACAATATTCGAAGATGTCTTTCCGATTTTCGTTGGGTATGCACGGCATTTAGCGGTCCCTCGAGTTTCAACTCTCTGCTTTTCCGGGAAATGCCTCAAAAAAATTTTCGAAAATCCCCGCCATGTAATCATATGGGGAAAATCGCGACTTTGGAGCCCTCTGGAATCGAACCCATGACACCGAGGTTCAAAACCGCAATTTTTCTGGAGGTTATACGTTATGGCCAATATGTCGTAAAAATTTCAAGCCATTGACGCTAGTGGTTTAGCCTGTGACTTTGTATCCTCTCTATATATATATATATATGAATATCTATTATATATAGATGCATCTCCGGATTCATTCATATATATACCTATACGAGTAAAATGTAGCTTGCATACTGCAAGCAGATCGACAACACTAATTTCATATCGGCATTATATCGGGAGGGTCCTCAAAAGAAAAAAAAAGGATTTAATTTTTTCTTAAAATTCGCTGAAATGTCATCGTCCGGCATCGAACCCGGGTCTTACTGAAAACCTACTATGAAAAACAATAGAAGATCACCATCTCTAACTATGTGTGAAAATTCAAGCAGAAATATTGGCTACAACTGCCTCAAAAGACGCTCTAATGTTCACGATGGTAAATGGCTCTCGGGACTCGAACCAAGGACGATCTTGGAAATTTAAAAAATTTTTCTGAAAGTTATTATTGATCTCAATCTATATGCCGAATTTCAAGTTTCTATATTATTGGGAAAGGTTTCAAAATAATTCCTAAAATTCGGATCAACTTCTGATTGCAGAGACACCTGGTGTCGAACCCAGGACACATTGATAGCTATGAATGCATAGTTTGATTTGTTTAGACTGGTTCTTCCATCATGCTAAATTTTAAGTCGATAGCATGCAGGGAAGTACCTTAAACTTGTTTCCGTTATCTCCATAAGAAATGCATTGAGGAATGTAAATGGCCCTCTGGGATCGAACCAAGGAACATCAGGGAAAACATTAAAATCGATTATGAAATATATTTATGATATCTAACCCCATACCGAATTTCAAGTTTCCATGCCATCGGGAAAGGGTCCAAAAAAAATCTTAAAAATCGCCGCAATACATTTTAAACGGCAGATTTTTGCATCGACCTAGCATCGAACCCAGGTTATTTTCCGTAAAACTCATTTATGTTTTCGATAGATCATGACCATATATAAAGGCTCCTAGAGTTTCGATTCTCTACCTATCCGGGAAGTATTTTTTTTTAATTCCCGAAAATCAAAGCAATGCATTTAAACGGGAAAAATCGGGACTTTGGAGCCCCCTGGAATCGAACCCATGACAGTGAGGATCAAAATCGCAATTTTTCTGGAGGTTATACGTTATGGCCAATATGTCGTAAAAATTTCAGCTCAATCACTCTTGTGGTTTAGGCTGTGAGTTTGTATCCTCTCTATATATATATATATATATATATATATATCTATTATATATAGATGCTTCTCCGGATTCATTCATATATATATACGAGTAAAATGTAGCTTGCATACTGCAAGCAGATCGGCAATACTAATTTCATATCGGCAACATATCGGGACGGTCCTCAAAAGAAAAAAAAAAAGGATTTAATTTTTTCTTAAAATTCGCTGAAATTTAATCGTCTGGCATCGACCCCGGGTCTTACTGGTAAACCTACTATGAAACACAATAGAGGATCACCATCTCTAACTATGTGTGAAAATTCAAGCAGAATTATCGGCTATAACTGCCTCAAAAAACGTTCTAATTTTCACGAATTTTCACGCCTCTCGAGACTCGAACCAAGGACGATCGATGAAATCTAAAACATGTTTCTGAAAGTTATTTATGATCTCTATCCATTTGCCGAATTTCAAGTTTCTATTTCATTGAGAAAGGTTTCAAAATAATTCCTAAAAATCGGATCAACTTCTGATTTCAGAGACACCTGGTGTCGAACCCAGGACGTATTGTAAGCTGTGAATGCACAGTTTGATTTGTAAAAACTTTCTCTTATATCATGCAAAGTTTGAAGTCGATAGCCTGCCGGAAAGTACCTAAATTTTGTTTCCGTTATCTCCGTAAGAAATGCATTGAGAAGTGCAAATGGCCCTCTGGCATCGAACCAAGGACAATCAGCGAACATGTAAAATTTGATTATGAAATATATTCATGATATCTATCCACGTGCCGAGTTTCAAATATCCATGTTATCGGGAAAGGATCCAAAAAAATTCTTCAAAATCGCCGCAATGCATTTTAAACGGCCGATTTTTGCCCCGACCTAGCATCGAACCATGGACTATATTCTAAAATGTCTTTCTGATTTTCGTTGGATACGCACGACTTCTAGCGATCCCTGGAGTTTCAACTCTTTCTCTCTCCGGGAAGTGCCTCAAAAAAATTTTCGAAAATCCCCGCCATGTATTCTTACGGAAAAAATCGCGACTTTGGGGCCCTCTGGAATCGAACCCATGACCCTGAGGATCAATATCGCAATTTTTCTGGCGGTTACACGTTATGGCCAATACGTCGTAAAAATTTCAAGTCAAGGACTCTTGTGGTTTAGGCTGTGAATTAGTATCCTATCTATCTATCTATCTATCTATCTATCTATCTATCTATCTATATAGGTATATCCATGAATGAATCCGGAGAAGCATCTATATATAATAGATAGATAGATAGGTATATAGATAGGATACAAAGTCACAGGCTAAACCACTAGCGTCAATGGCTTGAAATTTTTACGACATATTGGCCATAACGTTTAACCTCCAGAAAAATTGCGATTTTGAACTTCAGTGTCATGGGTTCGATTCCAGAGGGCCCCAAAGTCCCGATTTTTCCCGTTTAAATGCATTGCTTTGATTTTCGGGAATTTTTTAAAAATACTTTCCGGATAGGTAGAGAATCGAAACTCAAGGAGCCTATATATATGATCATGATCTATCGAAAACATAAATGAGTTTTACGGAAAATATCCTGGGTTCGATGCTAGGTCGAGGCAAAAATCGGCCGTTTAAAATGCATGGGGATAGTTTTTCATTAATTTTTTTGATGCACTTATCAAAATGATAGGAAGTTCGTGCTCGGCTGGAAGATGTATAAAACGAATTGGTTTTAGAAAAAAATATTCATAAGCCCGTACAATTCCTTGGTTCGATGCCAGAGCACATTAAATTTTCTCTCATAAGGAATACATGGGAAAAATAGGACGTCGTTTGAGGCAGTTGCACCCAATATTTCTGCTTGAAATTTCACACATAGTTAGAGGTGTTGATCTTCTGCTGTGCTGCATATAAAATATTACCAGAAAGACCCGGGTTCGAAGCCAGGCGGTAAATATATCCCCCATTTAAAATACATTGTAGAGGTTTCATTATTTATTTTGATGCACTTATCGAAATGATAGGAGGTTCATGCTTAGATAGAAGATGTTTATTAAGACTTGGTTTAAGAAAAAAAAATGGATAAGACCATGCTGTTCCTGGGTTCGTTGCCCGAGCAAATTAAAATTTCTCACATAAGGTATGTATATGAAAAGTAGGACGTCATTTGAGGCAGTTGAAGTCAATATTTCTGCTTGAATTTTCACACATAGTTAGAGATGGTGATCTTCTGTAGTACTGCATAGTAAGTTCACCAGGAAGGCTTGGGTTCGATGCCAGACGATTAAATTGCAGTAAATTTTAAGAATATTTTCAATGCTTTTTTTTTCTTTTGAGAACTGTCCCGATATGAAGCCGATATGAAGGTGGTGTTGAAATGAAATTGGTGTTGTTGATCTGCTTGCAGTATGCAAGCTACATTTTACTCGTATATATATATGGATACATGAATGAATCCGGAGAAGCATCTATATATAATAGATAGATAGATAGATAGATAGGATACAAATTCACAGCCTAAACTACAAGCGTCATTGATCTGAAATTTTTATGACATATTGGCCATAACGTGAAACCCCCAGGAAAAAAGAGACTTTGATCCTCAGTGTCATGGGTTCGATTCCAGAGGGCCCCAAAGTCCCGATTTTTCCCGTTTGAATGCATTGCCGTGATTTTCGGGAATTAAAAAAAAATACTTTCCGGATAGGTAGAGAAGTAAAACTCAAGATGCCTATATTTATGGTCTTGGACTTTTGAAAACATCAATGACTTTTACAAAAGTTATCCTGGGTTCGATGCTAGGACGATGCAAAGATCTGCCCTTTAAAATACATGGGAGCCGTTTTTCATTATTTTTTTAGATGCACTTATCGAAATGACAGGATGTTCGTGCTTGGCTGGAAGATGTATGGTACGAATAAGTTTTTGAAAAAAATTTTCATAAGACCGTACTGTTCCTGGGTTCGAAGCCAGAGCACAATAACGTTTCTCTCATAAGGAATATAAAGGAAAAGTAGGACGTCATTTGAGGCAGTTGTAACCAATATTTCTGCTTGAATTTGCATACGCGGTTAGAGATGGTGTTTTTCTTTTGTGCTGCATAGAAAGCATTAACTAAAAGACCCGGGTTCGATGCCGGGCGGTAAAAATATCACCCATATATAATACTATGGGGTATCTTTTCATAATTTTTTTATGCATTTATCGATATGTAAGGGAGCTCTTGCTTAGATGGAAGATGTATATTAACACTTTGTTTAAGAAAAAAAATAGATAAGACCATGCTGTTCCTGGGTTCGATGCCAGAGCACATTATAATTTCTCAAATAAGGAGTGTATGTGAATAGTAGGACGTCGTTTGAGGTAGTTGCACCTAATAGTTTTGCTTGAATTTTCACACATAGTTTGATATGGTAATTTTCTATTTTGCTGCATAGTAAGTACACCAGGAAGACCGGGGTTCGCTGCCAGGTGATTAAATTGCAGCGAATTCTACGAATATTTTGAACTTTTTTTTCTTTTGATGTCCGTCCCGATATGATGCCGATATGAAATTAGTGTTGTCGATCTGCTTGCAGTATGCAAGCTACATTTTACTCGTATGATATATGAATGAATCCGGAGAAGCATCTATATATAATAGATAGATATATAGAGAGGATACAAACTCACAGCCTAAACCACAAGAGTGATTGAGCTGAAATTTTTACGGAGTATTGGCCATAACGTGTAACCACCAGAAAAATTGCGATTAGGATCCTCAGAGTCATGGGTTCGATGCCAGGGGGCTCCAAAGTCCCGATTTTTCCCGTTTAAATGCATTGCTTTGATTTTCGGGAATTTAAAAAAAATACTTCCCGGATAGGTAGAGAATCAAAACTCAAGGAGCCTTTATATATGGTCATGATCTATCGAAAACATAAATGAGTTTTACGGAAACTAACCTGGGTTCGATGCTAGGTCGATGCAAATATCTGCCGTTTAAAAAGCATTGTGGCGATTTTTAAGATTTTTTTTGGACCCTTTCCCGATGGCATGGAAACTTGAAATTCGGTATGAGGTTAGATATCATAAATATTTTTCATAATCGATTTTTATGCTTTCCCTGATGTTCCTTGGTTCGATCCCAGAGGGCCATTTACATTCCTCAATGCATTTCTTATGGAGATAACGGAAACAAGTTTAAGGTACTTCCCGGCATGCTATCGACTTAAAACTTTGCATGATAGAAGATCCAGTCTTAACAAATCTAACTATGCATTCATAGCTATCAATGTGTCCTGGGTTCGACACCAGGTGTCTCTGCAATCAGAAGTTGATCCGATTTTTAGGAATTATTTTGAAACCTTTCCCAATAATGTAGAAACTTGAAATTTGGCATATAGATTGAGATCAATAATAACTTTCAGAAAACTTTTTTAAGTTTCCAAGATCGTCCTTGGTTCGAGTCCCGAGAGCCATTTACATTCGTGAACATTAGAGCGTCTTTTGAGGCAGTTGTAGCCAATATTTCTGCTTGAATTTTCACACATAGTTAGAGATGGTGATCTTCTATTGTGTTTCATAGTAGGTTTTCCAGTAATACCCGGGATCGATTCCAGACGATGAAATTTCAGCGAATTTTAAGAAAAAATTAAATCCTTTATTTTTCTTATGAGGACCGTCCCGATGTGATGCCGATATGAAATTAGAATTGCCGATCTGCTTGCAGTATGCAAGCAACATTTTACTCGTATAATAGATAGATGCTTCTCCGGATTCATTCATATATATACCTATGTAGATAGATAGGATACAAATTCACAGCCTAAACTACAAGCGTCATTGATCTGAAATTTTTATGACATATTGGCCATAACGTGAAACCCCCAGGAAAAAAGAGACTTTGATCTTCAGTGTCATAGGTTCGATTCCAGAGGGCCCCAAAGTCCCGATTTTTCCCGTTTGAATGCATTGCCGTGATTTTCGGGAATTAAAAAAAAATACTTTTCAGATAGGTAGAGAAGTAAAACTCAAGGTGCCTATATTTATGGTCTTGGACTTTCGAAAACATCAATGACTTTTACAAAAGTTATCCTGGGTTCGATGCTAGGACGATGCAAAGATCTGCCCTTTAAAATACATGGGAGCCGTTTTTCATTATTTTTTTAGATGCACTTATCGAAATGATAGGATGTTCGTGCTTGGCTGGAAGATGTATGGTACGAATAAGTTTTAGAAAAAAATTTTCATAAGACCGTACTGTTCCTGGGTTCAAAGCCAGAGCACAATAACGTTTCTCTCATAAGGAATATAAAGGAAAAGTAGGACGTCATTTGAGGCAGTTGTAACCAATATTTCTGCTTGAATTTGCATACGCGGTTAGAGATGGTGTTTTTCTGTTGTGCTGCATAGAAAGTATTGCCTGAAAGACCCGGGTTCGATGCCGGGCGGTAAAAATATCCCCCATATATAACACTATGGGGTATCTTTTCATAATTTTTTTATGCATTTATCGATATGTAAGGGAGCTCTTGCTTAGATGGAAGTAGTATATTAACACTTTGTTTATGAAAAAAAATAGATAAGACCATGCTGTTCCTGGGTTCGATGCCAGAGCACATTATAATTTCTCACATAAGGAGTGTATGTGAATAGTAGGACGTCGTTTGAGGTAGTTGCACCTAATAGTTTTGCTTGAATTTTCACACATAGTTTGATATGGTAATCTTCTATTTTGCTGCATAGTAAGTACACCAGGAAGACCGGGGTTCGCTGCCAGGCGATTAAATTGCAGCGAATTCTACGAATATTTTGAATTTTTTTTTCTTTTGATGTCCGTCCCGATATGATGCCAATATGAAATTAGTGTTGTCGATCTGCTTGCAGTATGCAAGCAACATTTTACTCGTATATATATATATATATAGAGAGAGAGAGGATACAAACTCACAGCCTAAACCACAAGTGTGATTGAGTTGAAATTTTTAAGACATATTCGCCATAACGTGTAACCTCCAGAAAAATTGCGATTTTGAACCTCAGTGTCATTGGTTCGATTCCAGAGGGCCCCAAAGTCCCGATTTTTCCCGTTTAAATGCATTGCTTTGATTTTCGGGTATTTTTTTTTAAAATACTTCCCGGATAGGTAGAGAATCAAAACTTAAGGAGCGTATATATATGGTCATGATCTATCGAAAACATAAATGGGTTTTACTTAAAATATCCTGGGTTCGATGCTAGGTCGAGGCAAATATCGGCCGTTTAAAATGCATTGTGGCGATTTTTAAGATTTTTTTTGGACCACTTCCCGATGGTATAGAAACTTGAAATTCGGCATGGAGTTGGAGATTACAATAATATTTCATTATCAAATTTCTTATATTCGCTGATGGTCCTTGGTTCGATCCCAGAGAGTAATTTGCATTCCTCAATGCATTTCTTATGGAGATATCAGAAAACAGTTTTAGGTACTTCCCGGCATGATATCGACTTCAAACTTTGTATGATATAAGATGAAGTCCTAATAAGTCATATTGTGCATTCACAGCTACCAATATTTCCTTGGTTCGACACCAGGCGTCTCTACAATCAGTAATTTATCCGAGTTTTAAGAATTAATTTAAACCCCTTCCCAGTAATATTAAAACATGAAATAAGGCATAGAGATAGAAAACGTAGATACATTTCAAAAACAAGTTTAAGATTTTCTAGATCGTCCTTGGTTCGAATCCAGAAAGCCATTCAAATTATTGAAAAGTAGGACGTCATTTGAGGCAGTTGGAGCCAATATTTCTGCTTGAATTTTCACACATACTTAGAGATGATGATCTTCTGTTGTTTTCTATAGTAAGTTCACCAGGAAGGCCTAGGTTCGATGCCAGACGATTAAATAGCAGCGAATTTTAAGAATATTTTCAATCTCTTTTTTTTTTTTTTTTGAGGGCCGTCCCGATATGATGACGACATGAAATTAGTTTTGTCGATCTGCTTGCAGTATGCAAGCTACATTTTACTCGTATATATATAGGTATATCCGGAGAATTCTCCGGATTCATTCATATATCATATATATATATAGAGAGGATACAAATTCACAGCCTAAACCCCAAGCGTCATTGACTTGAAATTTTTACCACGTATTGGCCATAACGTGAAACCCCCAGGAAAAAAGCGACTTTGATCCTCAGTGTCATAGGTTCGATTCCAGAGGGGCCCAAAGTCCCGATTTTTCCCGTTTAAATGCATTACCGTGATTTTCGGGAATAAAAAAAAAATACTTTCCGGATAGGTAGAGATATAAAACTCAAGGAGCCTATATATATGGTAATGATCTATCGAAATCATAAATGAGTTTTACGGAAAATATCCTAAGTTCGATGCTAGGTTGAGGCAAAAATCGGCCGTTTAAAAAGCATTGTGGCAATTTTTATGATTTTTTTGGACCACTTCCCGATGGCATGGATACTTGAAATTCGGCATGAGGTTGGAGATCATAAATTTATTTCATAATCAAATTTTTTGTATTCGCTGATGGTCCTTGGTTCGATCCCAGAGGGCCATTTACATTCCTCAATGCATTTCTTATGGAGATAACGGAGAAAAATTTTAGGTACTTCCCGGCATGATATCGATTTCAAACTTTGCACAAAGTAAGATCAAGTCCTTTAAGATCATACTGTGCATTCACAGCGTAAATATATTTCCTGGGTTCGACACCAGGCGTCTCTTATATCAGTAGTTGATCCGATTTTTAATAATTATTTTGAGCCCTATCCCAATAATATTAAAACTTGAAATTCGGCATATATATAGAACTTATAGATACATTTCGAAAACACATTTTATATTTCCTAGATCGTCCTTGGTTCGAATCCAGAGAGCTATTAACATTCGTGAAAAGTAGGTCTGCGTTTGAGGCAGTTGCAGCCAATATTTCTGCTTGAATTTTCACACGTATTTAGAGAAGATGATGTTCTGATGTGCTGCATAGAAATTTCACCAAAAAGACCCGGGTTCGATGCCAAACGATGAAATTGAAGCGAATTTTAAGAATATTTTCAATCCTTTTTTTCCTTTCCGGGACCGTCCCGATATAATGCCGTTATGAAATTAGTGTTGTCGATCTGCTTGCAGTATGCAAGCTACATTTTACTTGTATATATATATAGGTATATCCGGAGAAGCCTCTATATATATATACGAGTAAAATGTTGCTTGCATACTGCAAGCAGATCGACAAAACCATTTTAATGTCGGCAACCTTTCGGGACGGTCGTAAAAAGAAAAAAAATTGAAAATAATCTTTAAATTCGCTGCAATTTTAATCGTCTGGCATCGAACCCGGGTCTTCCTGGTTAACCAATTATGCAACATAAAAGAAGATCACCATCTTTAACTATGTGTGAAAATTCAAGCAAAAATATTAGCTGCAACTGCCTCAAACGACGACTTACTTTTCCCTTATATTCCTTATGAGAGAAATGTTAATGTGCTCTGGCATCGAACCCAGGAATAGTAGGGGCTTATGAAATTTTTTTCTTAAACCAATTCTTAATATATATCTTTTAGCTGAGCGAAAAGTTCCTTACATTCCGGTAAGTACATCAAAAAAATTAATGAAAAACTATCCCCATGCATTTTAAATGCGGGATGTTTGCATCGTCCTAGCATCGAACTCAGGACGTTCTCATTAGTAGTGATTAATGTTTTTAATAGTTCTTGACCATATCTGTAAGCTCCTTGAATTTCGATTCTCTACATATCGGGGAAGTATTATTTAAAAAATTTTGAAAATCGCCACCATGTATCCTTATGGAGAAAATCCGGACTTTGGGGCCTTCTGGAATCGAACCCATGACACCGAGGTTTAATGTCGGCTTTTTCCTGGAGGTTACACGTCATGGCCATAACGTCGTAAAAATTTCAAGTCGGTGGCACTTTTGGAACATGGTTAGACTTTTGATCCCCAGTGTATATCTATTATATATAGATGCTACTCCGGATTCATTCATATCTAATATATACGAGTAAAATGTAGCTTGCATACTGCAAGAAGATCGGCAACATTAATTTCATATCAGCATTATATCGGGACCGTCCTCAAAAGAAAAATAAAGGATTGGAAATATTCTTAAAATTCGCTGCAATTTTAGGGTCTGGCATCAAACCCGGGTCTTGTCTATGTCTATGTCTATGTAAGAAACCTGCAAGCCGCAGGGTTGGGGTCAGGGTCTTCCTGGTGAACTTACTAAGCGGCAAAAAAGAAGATCACTATCTCTAACTATGTGTGAAAATTCAAGCAGAAATATTGGCTACATTTGCCTCAAACGACGTTCTGCTTTTCACGAAAGTAAGTGGCTTTCTGGATTCGAACAAAGGACGATCGTGGAAATCTAGAACATGTTCCTGAAATGTATCTATGATTCCTATCTTTATGCTGAATTTCAAGTTTCTATATTATAGGGAAATGGTTTTAAAAATTCTTAAAAATCGGATCGTTTACTGATTGTAGAGACGCCTGGTGTCGAACCAAGGACACATTGGTAGCTTTGGATTCTCATTTTGATTTATAATGACTTGATCATATATTATGCAAAGTTTCAGGAAGATATAATATCGGGAAGCACCTAAAATGTGTTTCCGTTATCTCCATAAGAAATACATTGAGAAATGTAAATGGCCCTCTGGGATCGAACCAAGGACCATCAGCAAATTTTGAAAATATACTTTTCAAATATACTTATGATATATAACCCCATGCAGAATTTCAAGTTTCTATACCATCGGGAAAGGGTAAAAAAAAATCTTAAAAATCGCCACAATGCATTTTAAACGGCCGATTTTTGCCCCGACGTAGCATCAAACCATGGACAATATTCGAAGATGTCTTTCTGATTTTTCTTAGATATGCACGGCTTCTAGCGATCCCTCGAATTTCAACTCTCTACTATTGCGGGAAGTACTCCAAAAAAAATTTCGAAAATCCTCACCATGTATCCTTATGGAGAAAATCGGGATTTTGGGGCCTTCTGGAATCGAACCCATGACACCGATGTTCAAAGTCGGATTTATTCTGGAGGTTACTCGTTACGGCCAAAACGTCGTAAAAATTTCAAGTCAGTGGCCCTTGTGGAACATGGTTAGAATTTTGATCCCTAATGAATGAATGAATGAATGAGTGTATATATATCTAGGTATATCCGGAGAAGCGTCTATATATCTATTATATATAGATGCTTCTCCGGATTCATTCATGTATCCATATATATATACGAGTAAAATGAAGCTTGCATACTGCAAGCAGATCGACAATAATAATTTCATATCGGCATCACATCGGGACGGTCCTCATAAGAAAAAAAAGGATTTAATTTTTTCTTAAAATTCGCTGAAATTTCATCGTCTGGAATCGAACCCGGGTCTTACTGAAAAACCTACAATGAAACACAATAGAAGATCACCATCTCTAACTATGTGTGAAAATTCAAGCAGAAATATTGGCTACAACTGCCTCAAAAGACGCTCTAATGTTTACGATTAAAAATGGCTCTCGGGACTCGAACCAAGGACGATCTTGGAAATTTAAAAAATGTTTCTGAAAGTTATTATTGATCTCAATCCATATGCCAAATTTCAAGTTTCTATATTATTGGGAAAGGTTTCAAAATAATTCCTAAAATTCGGATCAACTTCTGATTGCAGAGACACCTGGTGTCGAACCCAGGACACATTGATAGCTATGAATGCATAGTTTGATTTGTTTATACTGGTTCTTCCATCATGCTAAGTTTAAAGTCGATAGCATGCAGGGAAGTACCTTAAACTTGTTTCCGTTATCTCCATAAGAAATGCATTGTGGAATGTAAATGGCCCTCTGGGATCGAACCAAGGAACATCAGGGAAAACATAAAAATCGATTATGAAATATATTTATGATATCTAACCCCATACCGAATTTCAAGTTTCCATGCCATCGGGAAAGGGTCCAAAAAAAATCTTAAAAATCGCCACAATACATTTTAAACGGCAGATTTTTGCATCGACCTAGCATCGAACCCAGGTTATTTTCCGTAAAACTCATTTATGTTTTCGATAGATCATGACCATATATAAAGGCTCCTAGATTTTCGATTCTCTACCTATCCGGGAAGTATTTTTTTTTAATTCCCGAAAATCAAAGCAATGCATTTAAACGGGAAAAATCGGGACCTTGGAGCCCCCTGGAATCGAACCCATGACACTGAGGATCAAAATCGCAATTTTTCTGGAGGTTATACGTTATGGCCAATATGTCGTAAAAATTTCAGCTCAATCACTCTTGTGGTTTAGGCTGTGAGTTTGTATCCTCTCTATATATATATATATATATATATATACGAGTAAAATGTAGCTTGCATACTGCAAGCAGATCGACAACACTATTATTATGTGGGCATCATATCGGGACGGCCATCAAAAGAAAAAAATGGATTGAAATTTTTCTTAAAATTCGCTGAAATTCCATCGTCTGGCATCGAACCCGGGTCTTTACTGAGAACTTAGTATGCAGCACAATAGAACATCATCATTTCTAACTATGTGTGAAAATTCAAGCAGAAATATGGGCTACAACTGCCTCAAAAGACGTTCTAATTTTCATGAATTTAAATGGCTCTCTGGATTCGAACCAAGGACGATCTTGGAAATCTAAAAAATGTTTCTGAAAGTTATTTATGATCTCTATCTATATGCCGAATTTGAAGTTTCTATATTATTGGCAAAGATTTCAAAATAATTCCTAAAAATCGGATCAACTTCTGATTGCAGAGACACCTGGTGTCGAACCCAGGACACATTGATAGCTATGAATGCATAGTTTGATTTGTTAAGACTGGTTCTTCTATCATGCTAAGTTTGAAGTCGATAGCATGCCGGGAAGTACCTTAATTTTGTTTCCGTTATTTCCGTAAGAAATGCATTGAGTAATATAAATGTCTCTCTGGGATCGAACCAAGGACAATCAGCGAACATCAGCAAAATTCGATTATGATATATTTTTATGGTATCTAACCTCATACCGAATTTCAAGTTTCCATGCCATTGGAAAGGGGTCCAAAAAAAATCTTAAAAATCGCCACAATGCATTTTAAACGGCAGATTTTTGCATCGACCTAGCATCGAACCCAGGATATTTTCCATAAAACTCATTTATGTTTTCGATAGATTATGACCATATGTAAAGGCTCCTTGAGTTTTGATTCTCTACCTATCCGGGAAGTATTTTTTTTTAATTCCCGAAAATCAAAGCAATGCAATTAAACGGGAAAAATCGGGACTTTGGAGCCCCCTGGCATCGAACCCATGACACTGAGGATAAAAATCGCAATTTTTCTGGTGGTTACACGTTATGGCCAATACGCCGTAAAAATTTCAGCTCAATCACTCTTGTGGTTTAGGCTGTGAGTTTGTATCCTCTCTATATATATATATATATGATATATGAATGAATCCGGAGAAGCATCTATATATAATAGATATATACGAGTAAAATGTAGCTTGCATACTGCAAGCAGATCGGCAATACTAATCTCACATCCGCATAATATCGGGACGGTCCTCATAAGAAAAAAAAGATTGAAAATATTACTATAATTGGATGAAATTTCATCGTCTGGCATCGAACCCGGGTCTTACTGGTGAACTTACTAAGCAGCACATTAGAAAATCACCATCTCTAACTATGTGTGAAAATTCAAGCAGAAATATTGGCTACAACTGCCTCAAAAGACGTTCTAATTTTCGCGAATGTAAATGGCTCTCTGGATTCGAGCCAAGGACGATCTTGAAAATGTAAAAGATGTTTCGGAATTTTATTTATGATTTCTACCCATATGCCGAATTTCAAATTTCTATATTATTGGGAAAGGTTTCAAAATAATTCCTAAAAATCGGATCAACTTCTGATTGTAGAGACACCTGGTGTCGAACCCAGGACATATTGTAAGCTGTGAAGTCACAGTTTGATTTGTAAAGAATTGTTCTTGTATCTTGCAAAGTTTGAAGTCGATAGCATGCCGGGAAGTACCTTAATTTTGTTTCCGTTATCTCCGTAAGAAATGCATTGAGAAGTGCAAATGGCTCTCTGGGATCGAACCAAGGACCATCAGCGAACATGTAAAATTTGATTATGATATAATTTCATGATATCTATCCACGTGCCGAATTTCAAGTTTCCATGCCATCGGAAAAGGATCCAAAAAAAATCTTCAAAATCGCCGCAATGCATTTTAAACGGCCGATTTTTGCCCCAACGTAGCATCGAACCATGGACCATATTCGGCGATGTCTTATTTATTTTCGTTGGATATGCACGGCTTCTAGCGATCCCTCGAATTTCAACTCTCTCCTTTTCCGGGAAGTGCCTCAAAAAAATTTTCGAAAATCCCTGCCATGTAATCTTATGGGGAAAATCGCGACTTTGGGGCCTTCTGGAATCGAACCCATGACACCGAGGTTCAAAGTCGGCTTTTTCCTGGAGGTTACACGTCATGGCCATAACGTCGTAAAAATTTCAAGTCAATGACGCTTTTGGTTTAGCCTGTGAATTTGTATCCTATCTGGGTATCTGGGTATCTGGGTATCTGGGTATCTGGGTATCTGGGTATCTGGGTATATATATGAATGAATCCGGAGAAGCATCTATATATAATAGATATATATATACGAGTAAAATGTTGCTTGCATACTGCAAGCAGATCGACAACACTATTTTCATGTCGGCATCATATCCGGACGGCCATCAAAAGAAAAAAAAAGATTGAAATTTTTCTTAAAATTTGCCTAAATTCCGTCGTCCGGCATCGAACCCGGGTCTTTACTGTGAACTTACTATGCAACACAATAGAACATCACCATCTCTAACGATGTGTGAAAATTCAAGCAGAAATATGGGCTACAACTGCCTCAAAAGACGTTCTAATTTTTACGAATTTAAATGGCTCTCTGGATTCGAACCAAGGACGATCTTGGAAATCTAAAAAATGTTTCCGAAAGTTATTTATGATCTCTATCTATATGCCGAATTTGAAGTTTCTATATTATTGGCAAAGGTTTCAAAATAATTCCTAAAAATCGGATTAACTTCTGATTGCAGAGACACCTGGTGTCGAACCCAGGACTCTTTGATAGCTGTGAATGCACTGTTTGATTTGTATGGACTTGATCTTTGTACATGCAAAGTTTGAAGTCTTTATCGTGCCGGGAAGTACCTAAAATTTGTTTCCGTTATCTCCGTAAGAAAAGCATTGGGAAGTGCAAATGGTCCTCTGGGATCGAACCAAGGACCATAAGCTAATATGTAAAATTCGATTATGAAATAAATTCATGATATCTATCGACGTGCCGAGTTTCAATAATCCATGTTATCGGGAAAGGATCCAAAAAAAATCTTAAAAATCGCCGCAATGCATTTTAAACGGCCGATTTTTGCCCCGGCCTAGCATTGAACCAAGGACAATATTCGAAGATGTCTTTCCGATTTTCGTTGGCTGTGCACGGCATTTAGCGGTCCCTCGAGTTTCAACTCTCTGCTTTTCCGGGAAGTGCCTCAAAAAAATTTTCGAAAATCCCCGCCATGTAATCTTATGGGGAAAATCGCGACTTTGGGGCCTTCTGGAATCGAACCCATGACACCGAGGTTCAAAGTCGGATTTTTTCTGGAGGTTACCCGTCATGGCCATAACGTGGTAAAAATTTCAATTCGATGGCACTTATGAAACATGGTTAAACTTTTGATCCGCTATGAATGAGTGTATACATATATAGGTATATCCGGAGAAGCGTCTATATATCTATTACGAGTAAAATGTAGCTTGCATACTGCAAGCAGATCGACAACACTAATTTCATATCGGCATCATGTCGGGACGGACCTCAACAGAAAAAGGAATGAAAATATTCTGAAAATTTGCTGCATTTTAATCATCTGGCATCGAACCCCGGTCTTTCTGGTAAATTTAGTATGCAGCACAACAGAAGATCACCATCTATTACTATGTGTGAAAATTTAAGCAGAAATATTGGCTGCAACTGCCTCAAACGACGTCCTACTTTTTACATATATTCCTTATGTGAGAAATTTTAATGTGCTCTGGCATCGAACACAGGAACAGCTTTGTCGTATCTAATTTTTTTTCTTGAGCCAAGTCTTAATATACATCTTCTAGCAAAGCAAGAAATTCCTATTATTTCGATAAGTACAACAAAATAAATAATGAAAACTAACTCAATATATTATAAATGGGGGATATATATACCGTATGGCTTCGAACCCGAGTCTTTCTGGTAATACTTTCTATGCAGCATTAAAGACGATCATCACCTTTAACCATGTGTGAAAATTTAAGCAAAAATATTGGGTACAACTGCTTCAAAGGACTTCCTACTTTTCCCTTATATTCCTTATGAGAGAAATTTCAATGTCCTCTGGCATCGAACCCAGGAACGGTACAGTCTTATCTAAATTTTTTTCTAAAACTGTTTCTTACCATACATATTCTAGCCAAGCACAAACTTCCTATGATTTCGATAAATACATCAAAAAAAATAGTGAAAAACTACCTCAATGTATTTTAAAGGGCCGATATTTGCATCGTCCTAGCATCGAACTCAAGACTTTTTCCGAGATGATCCTTTACGTTATCGATAGATCCTGACTGTATCCATCGGCTCCTTGATTTTAAATTCCCTACCTATCTGGGAAGTATTTTTTAAAAATTCCCGAAAATCAACGCAATGCATTTAAATGGGAAAAATCGGGACTTTGGGGCCCTCTGGAATCGAACCCATGACACTGAGGTTCAAAATTACAATTTTTCTGGTGGTTACACGATATGGCCAATACGTCGTAAAAATTTCAAGCCGATGACGCTTGTGGTTTAGGCTGTGAATTAGTATCCTATCTATATACCTATCTATATATCTATATGAATGAATCCAGAGAAGCATCTATATATAATAGATACGAGTAAAATGTTGCTTGCATACTGCAAGCAGATCGACAACACTAATTTCATAACGGCATTATATCGGGACGGTCCCGGAAACGAAAAAAAGGATTGAAAATATTCTTAAAATTCGCTTTAATTTAATCGTCTGGCATCGAACCCGGGTCTTTTTGGTGAAATTTCTATGCAGCACATCAGAAGATCATCTTCTCTAAATACGTGTGAAAATTCAAGCAGAAATATTGGCTGCAACTGCCTCAAACGAAGACCTTCTTTTCACGAATGTTAATAGCTCTCTGGATTCGAACCAAGGACGATCTAGGAAATATAAAATATGTTTTCGAAATGTATCTATAAGTTCTATATATATGCCGAATTTCAAGTTTTAATATTATTGGGAAAGGGTTCAAAATAATTCTTAAAAATCGGATCAGTTACTGATTGTAGAGACGCCTGGTGTCGAACCCTGGACGTATTGGAAGCTGTAAATGCACAAAATGACTTGTTAGGACCTGATCTAATTTCATACAAAGTTTGAAGTCGATATCATACCGGGAAGTACCTAAAATGTGTTTCCGTTATCCCCATAAGAAATGCATTGTGGAGTGCAAATGGCCCTCTGGGATCGAACCAAGGACCATCAGCGAATATGTAAAATTTGATTATGAAATATATTTATGATTTCGAACCCCATGCCAAATTTCAAGTTTCCATGCATTCGGAAAAGGGTCAAAAAAAATCCTAAAAATCGCCACTATACATTTTAAACGGCCGATTTTTGCCCCGACCTACAATCGAACCCGGGATATTTTCCGTAAAACTCATTTATGGTTTCGATAGATTATGTTCATATATATAGGCTCCTTGAGTTTTGATTCTCTACCTATCCGGGAAGTATTTTATTTTAATTCCCGAAAATCAAAGCAATGCATTTAAACGGGAAAAATCGGGACTTTGGGGCCCTCTGGAATCGAACCAATGACACTGAGGTTCAAAATCGCAATTTTTCTGGTGGTTACACGTTATGGCCAATATGTCGTAAAAATTTCAAGCCATTGACGCTAGTGGTTTAGCCTGTGACTTCTTTCCATGCCGTCGGGAAAGGGTCCAAAAAAAATCTTAAAAATCGCCACAATGCAATTTAAACGGCCGATTTTTGCATCGACCTAGCATCGAACCCAGGTTATTTTCCGTAAAACTCATTTATGTTTTCGATAGATCATGACCATATATATAGGCTCCTTGAGTTTTGATTCGCTACCTATCCGGAAAGTATTTTTTTTTAATTCCCGAATATCAAAGCAATGCATTCAAACGGGAAAAATCGGGACTTTGAAGCCCTCTGGAATCGAACCCATGACATCGAGGTTCAAAATCACAATTTTTCTGGAGATTATACGTTATGGCCAATACGTCGTAAAAATTTCAAGCCATTGACGCTAGTGGTTTAGCCTCTGACTTTGTATCCTCTCTATATATCTATTATATATAGATGCTTCTCCGGATTCATTCATATATATACCTATATAGATAGATAGGATACAAATTCACAGCCTAAACTACAAGCGTCATTGATCTGAAATTTTTATGACATATTGGCCATAACGTGAAACCCCCAGGAAAAAAGAGACTTTGATCCTCAGTGTCATAGGTTCGATTCCAGAGGGCCCCAAATTCCCGATTTTTCCCGTTTGAATGCATTGCCGTGATTTTTGGGAATTAAAAAAAAATACTTTCCGGATAGGTAGAGAAGTAAAACTCAAGGTGCCTATATTTATGGTCTTGGACTTTCGAAAACATCAATGACTTTTACAAAAGTTATCCTGGGTTCGATGCTAGGACGATGCAAAGATCTGCCCTTTAAAATACATGGGAGCCGTTTTTCATTATTTTTTTAGATGCACTTATCGAAATGATAGGATGTTCGTGCTTGGCTGGAAGATGTATGGTACGAATAAGTTTTAGAAAAAAATTTTCATAAGACCGTACTGTTCCTGGGTTCGAAGCCAGAGCACAATAACGTTTCTCTCATAAGGAATATAAAGGAAAAGTAGGACGTCATTTGAGGCAGTTGTAACCAATATTTCTGCTTGAATTTGCATACGCGGTTAGAGATTGTGTTTTTCTTTTGTGCTGCATAGAAAGTATTGCCTGAAAGACCCGGGTTCGATGCCGGGCGGTAAAAATATCACCCATATATAATACTATGGGGTATCTTTTCATAATTTTTTTATGCATTTATCGATATGTAAGGGAGCTCTTGCTTAGATGGAAGACGTATATTAACACTTTGTTTAAGAAAAAAAATAGATAAGACCATGCTGTTCCTTGGTTCGATGCCAGAGCACATTATAATTTCTCAAATCAGGAGTGTATGTGAATAGTAGGACGTCGTTTGAGGTAGTTGCAGCTAATAGTTTTGCTTGAATTTTCACACATAGTGTTATATGGTAATTTTCTATTTTGCTGCATAGTAAGTACACCAGGAAGACCGGGGTTCGCTGCCAGGTGATTAAATTGCAGCGAATTCTACGAATATTTTGAATTTTTTTTTTCTTTTGATGTCCGTCCCGATATGATGCCGATATGAAATTAGTGTTGTCGATCTGCTTGCAGTATGCAAGCTACATTTTACTCGTTATATATAGATGCTTCTCCGGATTCATTCATGTATATACCTATATAGATAGATAGATAGGATACTAATTCACAGCCTAAACCACAAGCGTGATTGACTTGAAATTTTTACGACGTATTGGCCATAACGTGTAACCGCCAGAAAAAATGTGATTTTGAACCTCGGTGCCATGGGTTCAATTCCAGAAGGTCCCAAAGTCGCGATTTTCCCCATAAGAATACATGGCGGGGATTTTCCAAAATTTTTTTGAAGCTCTTTCCGGAAAAGGAGAGAATTGAAATTCGAGGGACCGCTAGAAGCCGTGCATATCCAACGAAAATCAAAAAGACATCTTCGAATTTTGTCCATGGTTCGATGCTAGGTCGGAGCAAAAATCGGCCGTTTAAAATGCATTGCGGCGATTTTTAAGATTTTTTTTGGATCCTTTCCCGATAACATGGATACTTGAAACTCGGAACGTCGATAGATATCATGAATATATATCATAATCAAATTTTAGATGTTCGCTGATGGTCCTTGGTTCGATCCCAGAGGGCCATTTGCACTTCTCAATGCATTTCTTACGGAGATAACGGAAATAAAATTAAGGTACTTCCCAGCATGCTATCGACATCAAACTTTGCATGATAGAAAAGCCAGTCGTTACAAATCAAACTTTGCATTCACAGCTTACAGTATCTCCTGGCTTCGACACCAGGTGTCTCTGCATTCAGAAATTGATCCGATTTTTAGGAATTCTTTTCAAACCTTTCCCAACAAAATAGAAACTTGAAATTTGGCATATAGATAGAGATCATAAATAACTTTTAGAAACATGTTTTAGATTTCCAAGATCGTCCTTGGTTCGAATCCAGAGAGCCATTTACATTCGTGAAAATTAGAACGTCTTTTGAGGCAGTTGTAGCCAAATATTTCTGCTTGAATTTTCACACATAGTTAGAATCGGTGATCTTCTATTGTGCTGCATAGTAAATTCACCAGAGAGACCCGGGTTCATTGCCAGACGATGAAATTTCAGCGAATTTGAAGAAATATTTCAATCCTTTTTTTTTCTATTAAGGACCGACCCGATATGATGCCGATATAAAATTAGTGTTGTCGATCTGCTTGCAGTATGCAAGCTACATTTTACTCGTATATATATATGAATATCTATTATATATAGATGCTTCTCCGGATTCATTCATATATATACCTATATAGATAGATAGGATACAAATTCACAGCCTAAACTACAAGCGTCATTGATCTGAAATTTTTATGACATATTGGCCATAACGTGAAACTCCCAGGAAAAAAGCGACTTTGATCCTCAGTGTCATGGGTTCAATTCCAGAGGGCCCCAAAGTCCCGATTTTTCCCGTTTAAATGCATTGCTTTGATTTTCCGGAATTTTTAAAAAATACTTCCCGTATAGGTAGAGACTCGAAACTCAAGGAGCCTTTATATATTGTCATGATCTATCGAAAGAAGAAATGAGTTTTAAGGAAAATATCCTGGGTTCGATGCTAGGTCGAGGCTAAAATCGGCCGTTTAAAATGTATTGTGGCGATTTTTAAGATTTTTTTTGGACCCCTTCCCGATGGCATGGAAATTTGAAATTCGGAATGGAGTTGGAGATTATAAATATATTTCATAATCAAATTTAACATATTCGCTGATGGTCCTTGGTTCGATCCCAGGGCGCCATTTACATTTCTCAATGCATATCTTATGGAGATAACGGAAACAAATTTTAGGTACTTCCCGGCATGCTATCGACTTAAAACTTAGCGTGATAGAAGAACCAGTCTTAGCAAATCAAACTATGCATTCATAGCTATCAATGTGTCCTGGGTTTGACACCAGGTGTCTCTGCAATCAGAAGTTGATCCGATTTTTAGGAATTATTTTGAAACCTTTCCCAATAATATAGAAACTTGAAATTTGGCATATGGATTGAGATCATTAATAAATTTCAGAAACATTTTTTAACTTTCCAAGATCGTCCTTGGTTCGAGTCCCGAGAGCCATTTACATTCGTGAACATTAGAGCGTCTTTTGAGGCAGTTGCAGGCAATATTTCTGCTTGAATTTTCACACGTATTTAGAGAAGATGATCTTCTAATGTGCTGCATAGTAATTTCACCAAAAAGACTCGGGTTCGATGCCAGACGATTAAATTGAAGCGAATTTTAAGTATATTTTGAATCCTTTTTTTCTTTTCCGGGACCGTCCCGATATAATGCCGTTATGAAATTAGTGTTGTCGATCTGCTTGCAGTATGCAAGCTACATTTTACTCGTATGATATATGAATGAATCCGGAGAAGCATCTATATATAATAGATATATATATAGAGAGGATACAAAGTCACAGGCTAAACCACTAGCGTCAATGGCTTGAAATTTTTACGACATATTGGCCATAACGTATAACCTCCAGAAAAATTGCGATTTTGAACCTCGATGTCATGGGTTCGATTCCAGAGGGCCTCAATGTCCCGATTTTTTCCGTTTAAATGCATTGCTTTGATTTTCGGGAATTAAAAAAAAATACTTTCCGGATAGGTATCGAATCAAAACTCAAGGAGCCTATATATATGGTCATGATCTATCGAAAACATAAATGAGTTTTACGGAAAATATCCTGGGTTCGATGCTAGGTCGGGGCAAAAATCGGCCGTTTAAATTGCATTGTGGCGATTTTTAAGATTTTTTTTGGACCCTTTCCCGACGGCATGGAAAGAAGTCACAGGCTAAACCACTAGCGTCAATGGCTTGAAATTTTTACGACATATTGGCCATAACGTGTAACCACCAGAAAAATTGCGATTTTGAACCTCAGTGTCATTGGTTCGATTCCAGAGGGCCCCAAATTCCCGATTTTTCCCGTTTAAATGCATTGCTTTGATTTTCGGGAATTAAAAAAAATACTTTCCGGACAGGTAGAGAATTAAAACTCAAGGAGCCTATATATATGAACACGGTCTATCGAAAACATAAATGAGTTTTACGAAATTTATCCTGGGTTCGATGCTAGGTCGGGGCGAAAATCGGCCGTTTAAAACGCATTGTGGAGATTTTTAAGATTTTTTTTGGACCCCTTTCCGAATGCATGGAAACTTGAAATTTGGCATGGGGTTAGAAATCATAAATATATTTCATAATCAAATTTTTTTTATTCGCTTATGGTCCTTGGTTCGATCCCAGAGGGCCATTTGTACTCCACAATGCATTTCTTATGGAGATAACGGAAACAGATTTTAGGTACTTCTCGGCATGATATTGACTTCAAACTTTACATAAAATATGATCAAGTTCATAAAAATCTAACTGTGCAGTCACAGCTACCAGTGTGTCCTGGGTTCGAAACCAGGCGTCTCTACAATCAGTAACTGATCCGATTTTCAATAATAATTTTGAACCCTCTCCCAACAATATAGAAACTTGAAATTCGGCATGTAGTTAGATATCATAGATAAATTTCAAAATCATGTTTTAGATTTCCAGGATCGTCCTTGGTTCGAATCCAGAGAAGCATTTACATTCGTGAAAATAAGAACGTCTTTTGAGGCAGTTGTAACAAATATTTCTGCTTGAATTTTCACACATAGTTAGAGATGTTGATCTTCTATTGTGCTGCATAGTAAGTTTACCAGTAAGACCCGGGTTCGATGCCAGACGATAAAATAACAGCGAATTTTAAGAATATTTTGAATATTTTTTTTTGTTCAATTGAGAACCGTCCCGATATGATGCCGATATGAAATTAGTATTGCCGATCTGCTTGCAGTATGCAAGCTACATTTTACTCGTATATATATATATCTATTATATATAGATGCTTCTCCGGATTCATTCATGTATCCATATATATATATATATATATAGAGAGGATACAAACTCACAGCCTAAACCACTAGAGTGATTGAGCTAAAATTTTTACGGCGTATTGGCCATAGAGTGTAACCGCCAGAAAAATTGCGATTTTGCACCTCAGTGTCATGGGTTCGATTCCAGAGGGCCCCAAAGTCTCGATTTTTCCCGTTTAAATGCATTGCTTTGATTTTCGGGAATTTTTAAAAAATACTTGCCGGATAGTTAGGGACTTAAAACTCAAGGAGCCGATATATATGGTCATGATCTATCGAAAACATAAATGAGTTTTACTGAAAATATCCTGGGTTCGATGCTAGGTCGAGGCAAAAATCGGCCGTTTAAAATGTATTGTGGCGATTTTTAAGATTTTTTTTGGACCCCTTCCCGATAGCATGGAAACTTGAAATTCGGCATGGAGTTGGAGATTATAAATATATTTCATAATCAAATTATTATATTCGCTGATGGACCTTGGTTCGATCCCAGGGCGCCATTTACATTTCTCAATGCATTTCTTACGGAGATAACGGAAACAAATTTTAGGTACTTCCCGGCATGCTGTCGACTTAAAACTTAGCGTGATAGAAGAACCAGTCTTAACAAATCAATCTATGCATTCAAAGCTATCAATGTGTCCTGGGTTCGTCACCAGGTGTCTCTGCAATCAGAAGTTGATCCGATTTTTAGGAATTATTTTGAAACCTTTCACAATAATATAGAAACTTGAAATTTAGCATATGGATTGAGATCATTAATAAATTTCAGAAACATTTTTTAAATTTCCAAGATCGTCCTTGGTTCGAGTCCCGAGAGCCATTTACATTCGTGAACATTAGAGCGTCTTTTGAGGCAGTTGTAGCCAATATTTCTGCTTGAATTTTCACACATAGTTAGAGATGGTGATCTTCTATTGTGCTACATAGTAGATTCACCAGTAAGATCCGGGTTCGATGCCAGACGATGAAATTTCAGCGAATTTTAAGAAAAATTTCAATCCTTTTTTTTTCTTTTGAGGACATTCCCGATATGATGCCGATATGAAATTAGTATTGCCGATCTGCTTGCAGTATGCAAGCTACATTTTACTCGTATATATATATAGATAGATAGGTATATAGATAGGATACAAAGTCACAGGCTAAACCACAAGCGTCATTGGCTTGAAATTTTTACGACATATTGGCCATCAAGTGTAACCTCCAGAAAAATTGCGATTTTGGACCTCAGTGTCATGGGTTCGATTCCAGAGGGCCCCAAAGTCCCGATTTTTCCCGTTTAAATGCATTGCTTTGATTTTCGGGAATTTTTTAAAAATACTTTCCGGATAGGTAGAGAATCAAAACTCAAGGAGCCTATATATATGGTCATGATCTATCGGAAACATAAATGAGTTTTACGAAAAATATCTTGGGTTCGATGCTAGGTCGGGGCAAAAATCGGCCGTTTAAAATGCATTGTGGCAATTTTTAAGATTTTTTTTCGACCCCTTTCCGAATGCATGGAAACTTGAAATTTGGCATGGGGTTAGAAATCATAAATATATTTCATAATAAAATTTTACATATTCGCTGATGGTCCTTGGTTCGATCCCAGAGGGCCATTTGCACTCCACAATGCATTTCTTATGGGGATAACGGAAACACATTTTAGGTACTTCCCGGTATGATATCGACTTCAAACTTTGTATGAAATTAGATCAAGTCCTAGCAAGTCATATTGTGCATTTACAGCTTCCAATACGTCCAAGGTTCGACACCAGGCGTCTCTACAATCAGTCACTGATCCGATTTTTAAGAATTATTTTGAACCCCTTCCCAATAATATTAAAACTTGAAATTCGGCATATATATAGAACTTATAGATAAATTTTGAAAACATATTTTATATTTCCTAGATCGTCCTTGGTTCGAATCCAGAGAGCTATTAACATTCGTGAAAAGTAGGTCTTCGTTTGAGGCAGTTGCAGCCAATATTTCTTCTTGAATTTTCACACGTATTTAGAGAAGATGATCTTCTGATGTGCTGCATAGAAATTTCACCAAAAAGACCCGGGATCGATGCCAGATGATTAAATTGAAGCGAATTTTAAGAATATTTTCAATCCTTTTTTTCCTTTCCGGGACCGTCCCGATATAATGCCGTTATGAAATTAGTGTTGTCGATCTGCTTGCAGTATGCAAGCTACATTTTACTCGTATATCTATTATATATAGATGCTTCTCCGGATTCATTCATATATATAGATAGGTATATAGATAGGTATATAGATAGGTATATAGATAGATAGGATACAAATTCACAGCCTAAACCACAAGCGTGATTGAGTTCAAATTTTAACTGCGTATTGGCCATAACAATTAACCGCCAGAAAAATTGTGATTTTGATTCTCAGTGTCATGGGTTCGATTCCAGAGGGCCCCAAAGTCCCGATTTTTCCCATAAGATTACATGGCGGGGATTTTCGAAATTTTTTTTGAGGCACTTCCCGGAGAGAGAAAGAAATGAAACTCGAGGGATCGCTAGAAGCCGTGCGTATCCAACGAAAATCAGAAAAACATCTTAGAATATAGTCCATGGTTCGATGCTAGGTCGGGGCAAAAATCGGCCGTTTAAAATGCATTGCGGCGATTTTGAAGATTTTTTTTGGACCCCTTTCCGATGGCATAGAAACTTGAAATTCAACATGAGATTAGATATCATAAATATATCTCATAATAAAATTTTACATATTTGCTGATCGTCCTTGGTTCGATCCCAGAGGGTCATTTAAATTCCTCAATGCCTTCCTTACGGAGAAAACGGAAACAAAGTTTAGGTACTTCCCGGCATGCTATCGACTTCAAACCTTGCATGATACAAGAACAAGTCTTTAACAATCAAACTTTTCATTCACAGCTTACAATATGTCCTGAGTTCGACACAAGGTGTCTCTGAAATCAGAAGTTGATCCGATTTTTAGTAATTATTTTGAAAGCTTTCCCAATAATATAGTAACTTGAAATTTGGCATATAGATAGAGTTCATAAATAACTTTCAGAAGCATGTTTAAGATTTCCAAGATTATCCTTGGTTCGAATCCAGAGAGCCATTTACATTCGTGAAAAATAGAACGTCTTTTGAGGCAGTTGCAGCCAATATTACTGCTTGAATTTTCACACATAGTTAGAGATGGTGATCTTCTTTTGTGCTGCATAGTAAGTTCACAGTAAAGAACAGGGTTCGATGCCAGGCGATGAAATTTCAGCGAATTTTAGGAATTTTTTATTCCTTTGTTTTTCTTTTGAGGACCGTTCCTACATAATTCCAACATAAAATTAGTGTTGTTGATCTGCTTGCAGTATGCAAGCAACATTTTACTCGTATATATAGATGCTTCTCCGGATTCATTCATGTATATACCTATATAGATAGATAGATAGGATACTAATTCACAGCCTAAACCACCAACGTGATTGACTTGAAATTTTTACGACGTATTGGCCATAACGTGTTACCGCCAGAAAAATTGCGATTTTGATCCTCAGGGTCATGGGTTCGATTCCAGAGGGCCCCAAAGTCGCGATTTTCTCCATAAGAATACATGGCGGGGATTTTCGAAAATTTTTTTGAGGTACTTCCCGGGGAGAGAAAGAGTTGAAACTCGAGGGATCGCTAGAAGCCGTGCGTATCCAACGAAAATCAGAAAAACATCTTAGAATGTAGTCCATGGTTCGATGCTTGGTCGGGGCAAAAATCGGCCGTTTAAAATGCATTACGGCGATTTTGAAGATTTTTTTTGGATCCTTTCCCGATAACATGGATATTCGAAACTCGGCACGTATATAGATATCATGAATATACTTCATAATCAAATTTTACATGTTCGCTGATGGTCCTTGGTTCGATCCCAGAGGGCCATTTGCACTTCTCAATGCATTTCTTACGGAGACAACGGAAACAAAATTTAGGTACTTTCCGACATGCTATCAACTTCAAACTTTGCTTGATACAAGAGTAAGTCTTTACAAATCAAACTCTGCATTCACAGCTTGCAATACGTCCTGGGTTCGACACCAGGTGTCTCTGAAATCAGAATTTGATCCGAATTTTAGGAATTATTTTGAAACCTTTCCCACTAAAATAGAAACTTGAAATTCGGCATATAGATAGAGATCATAAATATCTATCAGAAACATATTTTAGAATTCCACGATCATCCTTGGTTCGAGTCCCGAGAGGCATTAACATTCGTGAAAATTAGAACGTTTTTTGAGGCAGTTATAGCCAATATTTCTGCTTGAATTTTCACACATAGTAGGAGATGGTGATCTTCTATTGTGTTTCATACTAGGTTTACCAGTAAGACCCGGGTTCGATGCCAGACGATGAAATTTCAGCGAATTTTAAGAAAAAATTAAATCCTTTTTTTTTCTTTTAAAGACCGTCCCGATATGATGCCGATATGAAATTAGTATTGCCGATCTGCTTGCAGTATGCAAGCTACATTTTACTCGTATATATATATAGATGCTTCTCCGGATTCATTCATATATATACCTATATAGATAGATAGGATACAAATTCACAGCCTAAACTACAAGCGTCATTGATCTGAAAATTTTATGACATATTGGCCATAACGTGAAACCCCCAGGAAAAAAGAGACTTTGATCCTCAGTGTCATAGGTTCGATTCCTGAGGGCCCCAAAGTCCCGATTTTTCCCTTTTGAATGCATTGCCGTGATTTTCGGGAATTAAAAAAAAATACTTTCCGGATAGGTAGAGAAGTAAAACTCAAGGTGCCTATATTTATGGTCTTGGACTTTCGAAAACATCAATGACTTTTACAAAAGTTATCCTGGGTTCGATGCTAGGACGATGCAAAGATCTGCCCTTTAAAATACATGGGAGCCGTTTTTCATTATTTTTTTAGATGCACTTATCGAAATGATAGGATGTTCGTGCTTGGCTGGAAGATGTATGGTACGAATAAGTTTTTGAAAAAAATTTTCATAAGACCGTACTGTTCCTGGGTTCGAAGCCAGAGCACAATAACGTTTCTCTCATAAGGAATATAAAGGAAAAGTAGGACGTCATTTGAGGCAGTTGTAACCAATATTTCTGCTTGAATTTGCATACGCGGTTAGAGATGGTGTTTTTCTTTTGTGCTGCATAGAAAGTATTGCCTGAAAGACCCGGGTTCGATGCCGGGCGGTAAAAATATCACCCATATATAATACTATGGGGTATCTTTTCATAATTTTTTTATGCATTTATCGATATGTAAGGGAGCTCTTGCTTAGATGGAAGATGTATATTAACACTTTGTTTAAGAAAAAAAAATAGATAAGACCATGCTGTTCCTGGGTTCGATGCCAGAGCACATTATAATTTCTCAAATAAGGAGTATGTGAATAGTAGGACGTCGTTTGAGGTAGTTGCACCTAATAGTTTTGCTTGAATTTTCACACATAGTTTGATATGGTAATTTTCTATTTTGCTGCATAGTAAGTACACCAGGAAGACCGGGGTTCGCTGCCAGGTGATTAAATTGCAGCGAATTCTACGAATATTTTGAATTTTTTTTTTCTTTTGATGTCCGTCCCGATATGATGCCGATATGAAATTAGTGTTGTCGATCTGCTTGCAGTATGCAAGCTACATTTTACTCGTATATATATATGGATACATGAATGAATCCGGAGAAACATCTATATATAATAGATATGAATGAATCCGGAGAAGCATCTATCTATTATATATAGATGCTTCTCCGGATTCATTCATATATATAGCTATATAGATAGGATACAAATTCACAGGCTAAACTACAAGCGTCATTGCCTTGAAATTTTTATGACGTATTGGCCATATTGTGAAACCCTCAGGAAAAAAGCGACTTTGATCCTCAGTGTCATAGGTTCGATTCCAGAGGGCCCCAAAGTCCCGAAATTTCCCGTTTAAATGCATTGCCGTGATTTTCGGGAATTTAAAAAAAATACTTTTCGGATAGGTAGAGAAATGAAACTCAAGGGGCCTATACTTATGGTCTTGGACTTTCAAAAACATCAATGATTTTCACATAAAAATATCCTATGTTCGATGCTAGGACGATGCAAAGAACTGCCCTTTAAAATACATGGGAGCTGTTTTTCATTATTTTTTTTGACGCACTTCTCGAAATAATAGGAAATTCGTGCTTAGCCGGAATGTGATAGGTGAGAATTGGTTTAAGAAAAAATATTTCATAAGACAGTAATATTCCTGGGTTCGATGCCAGAGCACATTAACATTTCTCTCATAAGGAATATAAGGGAAAAGTAAGACTTCGATTGAGGCAGTTGCAGCCAATATTTCTGCTTGAATTTTCGCACATAGTTAAAGATTAATATCTTCTATAATGTTGCATAGGAAGTTTCAACAAAAAGACCCGGTTTCGATGCCGGGCGGTCAATATGTCTCCCGTTTAAAATACATAGGGTTAGTATTTCATTATTTTTTTGATGCACTTATCGAAATGATAGGAAGTTCGTGGTTGGCTGGAAGATGTATGGTTATAACTGGTTTAAGAAAACAGTTTTCAGAAGACCTAACTATTCCTGGGTTCGATGCCAGAGCACATTAACATTTCTGTCATAAGAAATATAAGGGAAAAGTAGGACGTTGTTTGAGGCAGTTGCAGATAATATTTCTGCTTGAATTTTCACAGATAGTTAGAGATGGTGATCTTCTATTGTGCTGCATAGTAAGTATCACCAGGAAGACCCGGGTTCGATGCCGGACGAATAAATTGCAGCGAATGATCAGAATATTTTCAATCAATTTTTTTTTCTTTTGACGGCCATCCCGATATGATGCCGACATGAAATTAGTGTTGTCGATCTGCTTGCAGTATGCAAGCTACATTTTACTCGCATATAATAGATATAGATGCTTCTCCGGATTCATTCATGTATCCATATATATATATATATATATATATAGAGAGAGGATACAAACTCACTCTGCAATCTGCAGTCTCTGCAATCAGAAGTTGATCCGATTTTTAGGAATTATTTTTAAACCTTTCCCAATAATAAAGAAACTTGAAATTCGTCAAATATATAGAGATCACAAATATCATTCAGAAACACCTTTTAGACTTCCAAGATCGTCCTTGGTTCGAATCCAGAGAGCCATTTACATTCGTGAAAATTAGAACGTCTTTTGAGGCAGTTGTAGCCAATATTTCTGCTTGAATTTTCACACATAGTTAGAGATGGTGATCTTCTATTGTGTTTCATAGTAGTTTTTCCAGTAAGTCCCGGGTTCGATTCCAGACGATGAAATTTCAGCGAGTTTTAAGAAAAAATTAAATCCTTTTTTTTCTTATGAGGACCGTCCCGATGTGATGCCGATATGAAATTAGTATTGCCGATCTGCTTGCAGTATGCAAGCTACATTTTACTCGTAATAGATAGTATCTATTATATATAGATGCTTCTCCGGATTCATTCATATATCTATTATATATAGACGTTTCTCCGGATATACCTATATATATATACATTCATAGGGGATCAAAATTCTAACCATGTTCTACAAGTGCCACTGACTTGAAATTTTTACGACGTATTGGCCATAACGTGTAACCTCCAGAAAAAAGCCAACTTTGAACCACAGTGTCATGGGTTCGATTCCAGAAGGCCCCAAAGTCCCGATTTTCTCCATAAAGATACATGGCGGGGATTTTCGAAAATTTTTTTGAGGCACTTCCCGGAAGAGTTGAGAGTTGAAATTCAAGAGATCGCTAGATGCCGTTTATATCTAAAGGAAACCACAAAGACATCTACAAATATTATCCTTGGTTCGATTCTAGGCCAGGGCAAATATTCTCCCGTTTAATTTACATTGCGATTTTTAAGATTTTTTTTAATTACTTACAGATGACTTGGAAACTTGAAACTTGGCACGTGGATATATTTTATAAATATATTTTATAATAAAATTTTAGAACTCGCTGATGGTCCTTGGTTCGATCCCAGAGGGCCATTTACATCCTACAATGCATTTCTTATGGAGATAACGGAAGCAAATTTTAGGTACTTCCTGGCAAGATGTTGACTTCAAACTTTGCATTTAATAAGATCAGGTCAAATCAAGTCATAATGTGTTTTCACAGCTGCCAGTATGTCCTGGGTTCGACACCAGGCGTCTCTACAATCAGTAATTGATTCAATTTTTAGGAACTATTTTGAAACCTTTCCCAATAATATAGAAATTTGAAATTCGGCACATAGATAGACATCATGAATACATTTCAAAAACGTGTTTTAGATTTCATTGATCATCCTTGGTTCGATCCAAGAAAGCGATTTACATTACCCTATGCATTTCAGAAGGGGGTTATGGAGTTTTATTTCAGGACCTTCCCAGTATGATATGGACTTCAAACTTGGCATAAATTAAGATCAGGTTCAAACAAGTTGTTATGCCTATTAGCATCTTCCAATAGGTCCTGGGTTCGACACCAGGCGTCTACAAAAATTAGAAATAGCAACGATTTTTAAGATTTTTTTAAGCCCTTCCTGATAACACGAAATCTCAAAACTTGGCATGTGAATAAAGATCATAAATACATTTTATATGCTTGCAGTATGCAAGCAACATTTTACTCGTATACCTATATAGATAGATAGATAGATAGGATACTAATTCACAGCCTAAACTACAATCGTCATTGATCTGAATTTTTTTCGACATATTGGCCATAACGTGTAACCCCCAGAAAAATTGCGATTTTGAACCTCAGTGTCATGGGTTCGATACCAGAGGGCCCCAAAGTCCCGATTTTTCCCGTTTAAATGCACTGCTTTGATTTTCGGGAATTTTTAAGAAATAGTTCCCGGATAGCTAGAGAATCGAAACTCTAGGAGCCTATATATATGGTCATGATCTACCGAAAACCTAAATGAGTTTTACGGAAAATATCCTGGGTTCGATGCTAGGTCGAGGCAAAAGTCGGCCGTTTAAAATGCATTGTGGCGTTTTTTAAGATTTTTTTTGGACCCTTTCCCGATGGCATGGAAACTTGAAATTCGGCATGGTGTTGGAGATCATAAATATATTTCATAATCGAATTTTACATATTCACTGATGGTCCTTGGTTCGATCCCGGACAGCCATTTACATTCCTCAATGCATTTCTTATGAGATAAAAGATAAAAGTTTTAGGTACTTCCCGATATGATATCGACTTCAATTTTAGAATGAAATAATATGAAGTTTTAAAAAGTCATACTCTGCATTCACAGCTACCAATATTTCCTGGGTTCGACACCTTGCGTCTCTACAATCAGTAAATTATCCGATTTTTAAGAATTAATTTAAACCCCTTCCAAATAATATTAAAACATGAAATTAGGCATATAGATAGAGAAAAAAGATTCATTTCAAAAACTTTATTCAGATTTCCAAAATCGTCCTTGGTTCGAATCCAGAGAGCCATTTACATTATTGAAAAGTAGGGAGACGTTTGAGGCAGTTGGAGCCAACATTTCTGCTTCAATTTTCACATATAGTAAGAGATGGTGATTTTCTGTTTTGCTGCATTGTAGGTTCAACAGGAAGGCCTAGGTTCGATGCCAGACGATTAAATTGCAGCGAAATTTAAGAATCTTTTCAATTCCTTTTTTTTTCTTTTGAGGGCCGTCCCGATATGATGCCGACATGAAATTAGTGTTGTCGATCTGCTTGCAGTATGCAAGCTACATTTTACTCGTATACCTATATAGATAGATAGATAGATAGGATACTAATTCACAGCCTAAACTACAAGCGTCATTGATCTGAAATTTTTATGACATATTGGCCATAACGTAAAACCCCCAGGAAAAAAGCGACTTTGATCCTCAGTGTCATGGGTTCGATTCCAGAGGGCCCCAAAGTCCCGATTTTTCTCGTTTAAATGTATTGCTTTGATTTTTGGGAATTTTTAAAAAATACTTCCCGTATAGTTAGAGAATCGAATCTCAAGGAGCCTTAATATATGGTCATGATCTATCGAAACCATAAATGAGTTTTACGGAAAATATCCATGGTTCGATACTAGGTCGGGGCAAAAATCGGCCGTTTAAAATGCATTGTGGCGATTTTTAAGATTTTTTTTGGACCACCTCCCGATGGCATGGAAACTTGAAATTCGGCATGGGGTTGGATATCATAGATTTATTTCATAATCAAATTTTACATATTCGCTGTCGGTCCTTTGTTCGATCCCAGAGAGCCATTTACATTCGTCAATGCATTTCTTATGGAGATAACAGAAAAAGGTTTTAGGTACTTCCCGGCATGATATCGACCTCAAACTTTGTATGAAATAAGATGAAGTCCTAATAAGTCATACTATGAAATCACAGCTACCAATATTTCCTGCGTTCGACACCAGGCGTCTTTTCAATCAGTAAATTAGCCGATTTTTAAGAATTAAATTAAACCCTTTTCCCAATAATGTTAAAACATGAAATTAGGTATATAGATAGAGAACATATGTAGATTTCAAAAACATGTTTTTAATTTCCTAGATCGTCCTTGGTTCGAATCCAGAGAGCCATTTACATTATTAAGAAGTAGAACGTAGTTTGAGGCAGTTGTAGCATATACTTTTGGTTTAATTTTCACACATAGTTAGAGATGGTGATATTCTATTGTGCTGCATAGTAAGTTCACCAGTAAGACACGGGTTCGATGCCAGACGATGAAATTGCAGCATATATTAAGAATATTTTCAATTCTTTTTTTTTCTTTTGAGGACCGTCCCGATATGATGCCAATATAAAATTTGTTTTGTGGATCTGCTTGCAGTATGCAAGCTACATTTTACTCGTATATATATATACGTATAAGTATATCCGTAGAAGCGTCTATATATAATAGATATCCGGAGAAGCGTCTATATATAATAGAAGATATAATATCTATTATCTATTCTTTATAGATGCTTCTCCGGATTCATTCATATATATAGATAGGTATATAGATAGATAGGATACAAATTCACAGCCTAAACCACAAGCGTGATTGATTTCAAATTTTTACTGCGTATTGGCCATAACAATTAACCGCCAGAAAAATTGCGATTTTCATCCTCAGTGTCATGGGTTCGATTCCAGAGGGCCCCAAAGTTCCGATTTTTCCCGTTTAAATGCATTACATAGATTTTCGGGAATTTTTAAAAAATACTTCCCGGATAGGTAGAGAATCGAAACTCTAGGAGCCTTTATATATGGTCATGATCTATCGAAAACATAAATGAGTTTTACAGAAAATAACTCGGGTTCGATGCTAGGTCAAGGCAAATAATCGGCCGTTTAAAATGCATTGTGGCGATTTTTAAGATTTTTTTTGGACCCTTTCCCGATGTCATGGAAACTTGAAATTCGGCAGGGAGTTGTAGATCATAAATATATATTTCCTAATCGAATTTTACATATTCACTGATGGTCCTTGGTTCGATCACAGAGAGCCATTTACATTCCTCTATGCATTTCTTATTGAGATAACAGAATTAGGTTTTAGGTACTTCCCGGCATGATATCGACTTTAAACTTTGTAGTAAATAAGATTAAGTGTATACAAGTCAAACTGTGCATTCCCAGGTGTCAATATGTCCTGGGTTCTTCACCAGGCGTCTCTACAACCAGTAAATTATCCCATTTTTAAAAATTAATTTGAACCCCTTCCCAATAATATTAAAACATGAAATTAGTCATATAGATATAGAACATAGATACATTTCAAAATCATTTTTTAGATTTCCTAAATAGTCCTTGGTTCGAATCCAGAGAGCCATCTGCCTTCGTGAAAAGTAGGACGTTGTTTCATGCAGTTGCAGTCAATAATTCTGCTTGAACTTTCACACATAGTTAGAGATAGTGATCTTCTGTTGTGCTGCATAGTAGGTTCACCAGTAAGACCCGGGTTCGATGCCAGACGATGAAATTTCAGCGAATTTTAAAAAAAATTTTCAATCCTTTTTTTTTAGGACAGTCCCGATATGATGCCGATATGAAATAAGTATTGCTGATCTGCTTGCAGTATGCAAGCAACATTTTACTCGTATATATATAGGTATATCCGGAGAAGCGTCTATATATAATAGATACGAGTAAAATGTAGCTTGCATACTGCAAGCAGATCGACAACACTAATTTCATGTAGGCATCATATCGGGAAGGCCGTCAAAAGAAAAAAATGGATTGAATATATTCTGATTATTCGCTGCTATTTATTCGTCCAGCATCGAACCCGGGTCATCCAGGTGATACTTACTATGCAGAACAATAGAAAATCACCATCTCTAACTATCTGTGAAAATTCAAGCAGAAATATTATCTGCAACTGCCTCAAACGACGTCCTACTTTTCCCTTATATTTCTTATGAGAGAAATGTTAATGTGGTCTGGCATCGAACCCAGGAATATTACGGTCTTCTAAAAACTGTTTTCTTAAACCAGTTTTAACCATATATCTTCCAGCCAAGCACGAACTTCCTATCATTTCGATAAGTGCATCAAAAAATAATGAAATACTAACCCTATGTATTTAAACGGGAGACATATTTACCGCCCGGCATCGAACCCGGGTCTTTCTGGTGAAACTTCCTATGCAACATAATAGAAGATATTTTTCTTTAACTATGTGCGAAAATTCAAGCAGAAATGTTGGCTGCAACTGCCTCAATCGAAGTCTTACTTTTCCCTTATATTCCTTATGAGAGAAATGTTAATGTGCTCTGGCATCGAACCCAGGAATAGTACGGTCGTATGAAAATTTTTTTCTTAAACCAATTCTTACCTTACGCTTTCCGGCTAAGCACGAACTTCCTATTATTTCGAGAAATGCATCAAAAAAAATAATGAAAAACAGCTCCCATGTATTTTAAAGGGCAGATCTTTGCATCATCCTAGCATCGAACCCAGGATATTTTTTGTAAAAGTCATTGATGTTTTCAAAAGTCCAAGGCCATAAATATAGGCTCCTTGAGTTTTATTTCTCTACCTATCCGGAAAGTATTTTTTAAAAATTCCCGAAAATCACGGCAATGCATTTAAACGGGAAAAATCGGGACTTTGGGGCCCTCGGGAATCGAACCTATGACACTGAGGATCAAAGTCGCTTTTTTCCTGGGGGTTTCACGTTATGGCCAATATGTCATAAAAATTTCAAGTCAATGACGCTTGTGGTTTAGCCTGTGAATTTGTATCCTATCTATATAGCTATATATATGAATGAATCCGGAGAAGCATCTATATATAACGAGTAAAATGTAGCTTGCATACTGCAAGCAGATCGACAACACTAATTTCATCTCGGCATCATATCAAGACCGTCTTCAAAAGAAAAAAAAGGGGATTGAAAATATTCTTTAAATTCGCTGAAAGTTATTCGTCCGGCATCGAACCCGGGTCTTTTTGGTGATACACACTATGCAGCACAATAGAATTTCTCCATCTCTAATTATGTGTGAAAATTAAAGCAAAAATATTGGGCGCAGCTGCCTCAAAAGACGCTCTAATGTTCACGAATGTAAATGGCTCTCGGGACTCGAACCAAGGACGATCGTGGAAATTTAAAAAATGTTTCTGAAAGTTATTAATGAGCTCAATCCATATGCCAAATTTCAAGTTTCTATATTATTGGGAAAGGTTTCAAAATAATTCCTAAAAATCGGATCAACTTCTGATTGCAGAGACACCTGGTGTCGAACCCAGGACACATTGATAGTTATGCATGCATAGTTTGATTTGTTAAGACTGGTTCTTCTATCACGCTAAGTTTTAAGTCGATAGCATGTAGGGAAGAACCTAAAATTTGTTTCCGTTATCTCCATAAGAAATGCATTGAGAAATGTAAATGGCACCCTGGGATCGAACCAAGGACCATCAGGGAACATCTAAAATTTGATTATGAAATATATTTATAATCTCCAACTCCATGCCGAATTTCAAGTTTCCATGCAATCGGGAAGGGGTCCAAAAAAAATCTTAAAAATCGCCACAATACATTTTAAACGGCCGATTTTTGCCTCGACCTAGCATCGAACCCAGGATATTTTCCGTAAAACTAATTTATGTTTTCGATAGATCATGACCATATATAAAGGCTCCTAGAGTTTCGATTCTCTACCTATACGGGAAGTTTTTTTTTTAAATTCCCGAAAATCTAAGCAATGCATTTAAACGGGAAAAATCGGGACTTTGGGGCCCTCTGGAATCGAACCCATGACACTGAGGTTCAAAATCGCAATTTTTCTGGAGGTTAGACGTTATGGCCAATATGTCGTAAAAATTTCAAGCCATTGACGCTAGTGGTTTGGCCTGTGACTTTGTATCCTCTCTATCTATTAAATATAGATGCTTCTCCGGATTCATTCAAGGATATAGATAGATAGATAGATAGATAGGATACTAATTCACAGCCTAAACTAGAAGCGTCATCGACTTGAAATTTTTACGACGTATTGGCCATAACGTATAACCACCAGAAAAATTGCGATTTTGAACCTCAGTGTCATTGGTTCGATTCCAGAGGGCCCCAAAGTCGCGATTTTCCCCATAAGAATACATGGCGGGGATTTTCCAAAATTTTTTTGAGGCACTTCCCGGAAAAGGTGAGAGTTGAAATTCGAGGGATCGCTAGAAGCCATGCATATCCAACGAAAATCAAAAAGACATCTCCGAATATGGTCCATGGTTCGATGCTAGGTCGGGGCAAAAATCGGCCGTTTAAAATGCATTGTGGCGAATTTGAAGATTTTTTTTGGATCCTTTCCCGATAACATGGATACTTGAAACTCGGCACGTGGATATATATATTGAATATATTTCATAATTAAATTTTACATGTTCGCTGATGGTCCTTGGTTCGATCCCAGAGGGCCATTTGCACTTCTCAATGCATTTCTTATGGAGATAACGGAAATAAATTTTAGGTACTTCCCGGCATGATATCGACTTCAAACTTTGTACGAAAGAAGATCAAGTCCTTAAAAATCATACTTTGCATTCACAGCTCCCAATATGTCCTGGGTTCGACACCAGGCGTCTCTGCAATCAGAAGTTGATCTGATTTTTAGGAATTATTTTGAAACCTTTCCCAATAATATAGAAACTTGAAATTTGGTTTATAGATAGAGATCATAAATAACTTTTAGAAACATGTTTTAGATTTCCATGATCGTCCTTGGTTCGAATCCAGGAAGCCATTTACTTTCGTGAAAAGTAGCACGTCGTTTGAGGTAGTTGCAGCAAATATTTCTGCTTGAATTTTCAAACATAGTTAGAGATGGTAATCTTCTATTGTGGTGCATAGTAAGTTCACCAGGAAGACCCAGGTTCGATGCCAGACGATTAAATTGAAGCGAATTTTAAGAGTATTTTCAATCTTTTTTTTTCTTTTGAGGACCGTCCCGATATAATGCCGATTTTAAATTATTGTTGTCGATCTGCTTGCAGTATGCAAGCAACATTTTACTCGTATATATATATATATGAATATATGATATATGAATGAATCCGGAGAAGCATCTATATATAATAGATAGATACACATTCATAGGGGATCAAAATTCTAACCATGTTCCACAAGTGCCACCGACTTGAAATTTTTACGACGTTATGGCCATGACGTGTAACCTCCAGGAAAAAGCCGACATTGAACCTCAGTGTCATGGGTTCGATTCCAGAAGGCCCCAAAGTCCCGATTTTCTCCATAAGGATACATGGTGAGGATTTTCGAATTTTTGTTTTAGGCACTTCCCGGAAAAGGAAAGAGTTGAAATTCTAGGGACCGCTAAATGCCCTGGATATCCAACGAAAATCAAAAAGACATTTTCGAATATTATCCATGGTTCGATTCTAGGTCGGGGCTAAAATCGGCCGTTTAAAATGCATTGCGGCGATTTTTAAGATTTTTTTGGACCATTTGCCGATGGCATGGAAATTTGAAATTCGGCATGGGATTAGATATCACAAATATATTTCACAATAAAACTTTTTATATTCGCTGATGGTCCACGGTTCGATCCCAGAGGGCCTTTTACGTTCCTCAATGCATTTCTTATGGATATAACGAAAACAAATTTTAGGTACTTCCCGGCATGATATCGACTTCAAACTTTGCAAAAAATAAAATCAAGTCCTACATAATCATACTGTGCATTTACAACTACCAATGTGTCCTTGGTTCGACACCAGGCGTCTCTAAAATAAGTAACTGATCCGATTTTTAGGAATTAATTTGAACCCCTTCCCTTTAATATTAAAACACTAAATTCGGTGTATAGATAGAAATAAAAGAAAAATTTCGAAAAGTAGTTTTAGATTTCATTGATCCGATATTTAGGAATTATTTTGAAACCTTTGCCAATAATATAGAAACTTGAAATTCGGCATACAAATAAAGTTCATAGATACATTTCAGGAACATGTTCTAGATTTCCACGATCGTCCTTGGTTCGAATCCAGAGAGCCATTTAGATACCTGAAAATTAGAACGTCTTTTGAGGCAGTTGTAGCCAATATTACTGCTTGAATTTTCACACATAGTTTGAGATGGTGATCTTCTGTTGTGCTGCATAGTAATTTCACAGTAAAGACCTGGGTTCGATGCCAGACGATGAAAAGTCAGCGAATTTTAAGAAAAATTTCAATCCTTTTTTTTTCTATTGAGGACCGTCCCGATATGATGCCGATATGAAATTAGTATTGCCAATCTGCTGCAGTATGCAAGCTACATTTTACTCGTATATATATATATCTATTATATATAGATGCTTCTCCGGATTCATTCATGTATATACCCAGATACCCAGATAGGATACTAAGTCACAGGCTAAACTACTAGCGTCATTGACTCGAAATTTTTACGACGTATTGGCCATAACGTGTAACCTCCAGAAAAATTGCGATTTTGAACTTCCATGTCATGGGTTCGATTCCAGAGGGGCCCAAATTCCCGACTTTTCCTGTTTAAATGCATTGTGTTGATTTTCAGAAATTTAACAAAAATACTTTCCGGATAGACAGAGAATCAAAACTCTAGGAGCTTATATATATGGTCATGATTTATCGAAAACTTTAATGACCTTTACGGAAAATATCCTGGGTTCGATGCTAGGACGATGCTAATATCGGCCGTTCATTCATTTTCCCGCAAAGGAATTTCAAGTCCGTTTTTCCTTGGGAATAGTCGTGTTTTGTTTCGTTTTCTTGTTTTTAATAGAATACTGTGGAAAAGTAGAAATTGTTCCTCTTTATCATGGTGTATTTCCACAAGACATCGCCAGAGACTGAATTTTACTTTCAAAGCAATGTAAGCTTTCAAATATCCAGATTATTACTCAAAAAAGTAACATAAAGGCGGCCTTTTATAACACTTCTACCCTTAGAATTTTTCTCTGCAATCAAAAAGATATTGTTCCTCCCCTAAAAATTTCTGGTATGTATAAATTATGTTGCTCTGATTGCCCAGTAATCTATATAGGACAGACAGGTGAAACTTGGCATGTGAATAAAGATCATAAATAAATTTCATATACGTTGCTTTAGGTTTCCCTGATCATCCTTGGTTCGATCCCAGGGAGCCGTTTACATTACCATCTGCATTTCAGATGGGGATAATCGAGTCTTATTTTAGGAACTTCCCTTTATCATATCGACTTCAAAATTTGAATTGAATAAGTTTTAATTCTACCAGGGCATTACATGTATTCACATCTTCCAGAAGATCCTGGGTTCAACATCTGACGTCTCTACTATTTGAAACGTATAGCGGGAATTTCAAGTTATTTTTGATTTGGTTTTGAAAATATTTTAAGCTACATACCAGTAGAATAGGGAATACATGATCATAGAATTCACGGAGAACACGCTCTTCTTTCATTATATCTATGAAACTGACACCAAATGTGCGTGAGTTTGACGCCAGGTGGGTGCAAATTTCTCCTATTTAAAATAAATTGCGTGATTTTTTACAATAATTTCAATCCCTTTTGTTTTCTTTTGAGGACCTTCTCAAATTGTTGTTTACTTGAAATTTGTATCCTTAATATGCTTGCAGAATGCAAGCAACTTTTACTCCCCTCTTAGGGAGGCCTATGTCAGATTGACAACGGCTGATTGCCATAGGCATTTCATGTTAGAAATAAATAGCTTTCCATTAGAAGTAAGCAAAAGTGAGAGAAGCTAAATTCTCTTTTGTGTAAAATGAACTACTATCCTTAACTCCACTTTATCCCCGTCGAGAATCAACAGGTGCTCCAGTAGATAATTGTTTAATATATACATTTCTGATGTTCAAGTTCAAAAAAAGGAAAACTTCGGCATTTGTTAAACCCCATTTTTCCAACTTGGATTTACATTTTTAATATATGTGATGTGTATAGTTGCATAGGTCTCAGATGTTCAATATTTATTTCATTGCAGTTATTACTTACATTGGTAACTGTTCTTTTGTTCTGTTCTGAGTCTTGGAAGTCGAACGAATAAATTGCCATTGAGATAATCTTGCGATTGTCATTACTTCAGTTTTATTTGAAGACTGTATATGCCATTTTCTGTATAATTATTTTTACTCCCTTTCTACAACAGGATTGGTGAACCTTTATCGGCAGGAGTGCCACATTTGATAAATATGAGGACCTAGATAGTGCCAGCTGAGATGCTGATAACGTATTTTACTATGCAATCGGTGGGATTAAGATATTGCAATTGCTGTCAATAATCATTAATTCATGGAGTGTTGCAGGAGCCAGAAATACGTCTTTGCTTGAACGTCCCCGCAAGGCAAAATGCTTATCGCAGGAGGGACTTCGTCTCTCGTATGAATTGGCGATTCCGAAACATGCCTCCTGCAAGACAAACGTGGTACTCGTTATACCAATACTTTAGAAATAAGTTGTTATAATGGATGTAACTCCCTATCCTTCTTCCGTGAGACAGACAACAACCAAAATATAGCGCTATAATGCAACTCTCATTACATGTTGTAATCGTTATAACGGACTTCTACTGAATATGAGTAAGATTTTTCCAAAAAACTATTTCTTTATATAATTATGATTTAATACCAGCATTCAGATAATATTTTTGTAAAACTGGGTGAACCTCAAAAGAAGAAATTTTTAGTACCTGATTAAAAATGAAGTTCGTCATTAACATGTTGAACGCTGAGCGACGACGATCGCTACCCGGTGGCGGCTGACGACGATCGTCACCAAAATTCGCTTTGCTTTTCGAAGGCCGTTTTCGAGCAGCGCCACCCCGTAGCGCTTCCGTTATCCTTTTCAGCCGTTGGCAAGGTTCCTTTGCATCTCTGGTAGTTTCGCTGTGCGACCGATATATTTTTTTTTGTTGAATTGTTTTCCAGTGGTAATTAAGCACGTTTTTCATGTTCCTTAGTTTCTTTTGAAGAACCTGATCATTTTATTTCATGCTGATGTTTATTATTTTGAGTTACTTGACAAAAAAATACATGTATGTTCAACTTTTTTTCGTTTTATAATATTACCATGCGAATTCGCCCCCCCTCTCCCTGATTGTGCAATTATATCTTTTTACTTTAACGTTTTATTTTATCGCTGTTCTATGTGCGTTTTCTCTCTAAAGCTATTTCCACACTTGTGCAACTTTCTATTCAACACAGGCATGCGTCATAGCGCACGGTATGATGAAGGAGAGGCTTGCAATAGCGCATGCCTCTTGCAAGTTGACCGGACCTCTTTTTCATGACGCATGCCTCAGCGCACGTAAATCCAACCAGTTGGATTTCCGTTCAACATTCACTGCGTCTTTCCAGAGATTTCGATATCAGTTTATTTAATTTTTAAATAAAATCGACTGATGCCGTATTGATATTGAGTAAATTCATTACGAATGAAATAAAATTGTATTCTCTTCTCCACAAGTTTCATTGGAATAAAACTACGATCCTTTTCAGGTCCACAAAAACAAACACATATGTTATAAAATAAATAAAACAAATAAATAATTTTGTTAATAAATACATAATATTAAATATCAATAAATAACATTTCCGCCATAAAGTGTGACCCCACAAAAGCAGATAATTGCTGTGTTAAATTCATTTTAAATCGAATACCCTTAAGAGCGATAAACTTACATCGCGTAAAACGTATTTAGTGCCCTCTGGTTATATATACATGTAAATAAAGTTAACAGTGGATACAATTATATAATCATGCAAAAGCCGAGTTTTTCTGCACACTTTTTATGCTGAGATAAGGCCCCTCTTCTTAAACTCGAGGGAGGGCTCCCCTTATCAGTTCTCCCGTGGCAAAGAAGCGTCTTTGTCGTAAATTGGCTGGAAAATTCCTCACTTGCTCATTCAAAAATTCCTTGTCAATTCTCTCTTACTAAACTACCGATGCCTCAATTACTGTAATTTCATAGCTAATTCTTTTCATTGTGTACCAGTACCTGCTGCATTTCCCACCCTAGGGTTTTATTCGACTCGGTTATTTTTCCAAGTTTTTTGGAATAAAATTAGGTACCTCGGCTTATAATGAGTTCGGCTTATATTCGAGTATAAAAAGTATACTCTTTCACAAATACTGCTAGTAAGACTATTGAAATATCGTCTATTCTGTTCCACATTTAAGTGGAAATATTATATCTGGAGGGGAAAACTCTACATATCGATTTGTGTTTCGGTTGCCTCAGTGAGGATCTCCGTTCGAGCCCCAGCCAAGACACTATTTTTCACTTCTTGTATAACCTCAATATTATATCTTCATATTCATCTCTGTGTAGAATTGATTGAAAGAAATGTATTTTCACTTGAACAGTTTTTATTGGAAAAGGAAGCATCAATCTTAATTTTCAATATTTTTAAGTGAGAGTGTATGTCCGTTTTTCCGTATAGTGCAACTTCTGTGGCTCAAATATTATATTTATTCCATCATAACTCAGGATAATCCAATCTCTGCTGAGACAGAAAATTAAATGTGTAACTTCCCATTGCTACATAAAACGTAAAGGCATAATTTCACTCTAAAGACGGTGTAAACCGCATCACGCATCAGTGTAATTTAATTAGTGAAACCGAAAGACTTCTGAAACGATTAATATCTCTAAGAATTTGAAGCGCAATCGACATAAAGATTTTACCATCTTAATTATACATTATTGAATAGTTTTGTCTCGAAAAGGGATGAGTCGTTTGAGCCCTCATTTCCCATCATTAGTTTGAGGGACCTGACCACAGATAAGAATATTCCATTGCGCAATTAGACCGAATGTTTCAGCCTGCTTTTCTGGTGGCTATTCTATCCCTATGGGTAGTAGATGAGGGGTGACTTGGAAGGTGGATTTCGCAAACAAGAAATACAGAAATGCTTTGCGTGTAGTCATGTTTTTGGCCTTCATTTTCAGTTCTTCACGTGCAATCGAGTTGTTCACATCGAAAACGTATCTTTCAGAGGACTTACCTATATTGGCAAAGTGCAAGTGTGTTTCGTGCTCTATCACCAAGAAATTGTACTTCCAGTTTTTCTTGCTGAACATGCGAGGATTTTAGTCCGTTTAGGAAGTGCTGCGGAAAATAGTTCGAGTGTCGCGCAATTGCCCTAAGAAATATTGTGGAATTGTGACTGCAGTGCCTATTTCTAAAATATCATTAATTTTCTGTCTTAAATTTTCAAAGTACACTTACTCCACTCAGTTAACGGAGAGTGTTAGGCGAAAGAATATACGTGTTAAGAGGTGTTGCATTTGTGAGCGAAAATGGATACAGTGAGGTTGAGCAATTACTCGGAAAATTGTTTTCTTCGTCACCAGTGGTCATCAGATATGTTGTAATGTTTTCGCCAAAATAAAGTTTTGTAACGAGTGCTGTGATTTGCTATTTAAAAGCGTTATTTGAGGAAATCTAAAGAGGTAAGAAAATACTATCAATTGCTTCTATGCGAGGTACTTCATGCCGTATATTTTAAACGAATTGCCTTTTTACTGTAAATTTATCAAGTGACTGATCATATTTCTCACCGCAAAATACGGAAGTTCTCACGTTCCAGTAATTCGCTTTTTATTGAATCACAATGTTATTAAAACAAAAGACCTTAAATGAAGTAATGCATTAGCTGATATAATGACGATATGCAGATTTTATCTAATCATATGACGGCTCCTGTAAAAAGTAATTCTTTAGAATCGAAGAGTATTTTCTGCTGAAAAATCCGAACTTAAATTACGCATACCTGTTGTATAGTTTTTTTCAGAGAAACGACTGTTAGCTATTAATTTTAATTGCAGCATAGTAGTTGTTGAAATAAATGTGGCTTCGATGGAGTCAAACTGCTATTCTTTTGATTATATATATCCACACTATGTAACTAAAACATTGCATCCAGAAAGGATTGTTATTAAAAATAAGATTTTTAAATACATCCGTTTGATTTTTTAATTAAAGTTGATTTTAATGAAAGTAGACTTTAATTTGACAGCACTACGAAAGTCGTTTTTCAGCTATTTACTTGATATTTAATTAGGAAGCTTTGATTTAAACCATCAACTCTGGTGAGCGATATAATTTAAAACAAGATTTTCAAATATATCTTTTCGTTCTAAAAAAGCAATATGGTTGTAATAAAACAGGTTTTATTTTGATTACTATCACGACTACTTAAATCGTTTTCTTGCTATTTTCTTGATTGTAAAACAATTTGAAATAAACTTTTGATTTTAGAAAATTTTGATGTAAACTATTATTTCCGATAAGCAGTATTATTTAAATAACGATATTAAAATACATTTAATTTTCCTTGATATGAAAGTGGACAATAATGAAAGTAGATTTTATTTTGACATGAAACACTAAATTCAAAATGCTATTTTTGGTACAATATATTATTTAACTATCTTACTCTTAATACAAGGTATAGTTATTGTACAAAGAATCTTAAATAAAACGTGAATTGGTAAAAAAAGAGTTATTGGCAAATAAAGTAATATGAAAAATAAAGAATAAATTCATATTTACAAGAAAAGTCAGAGAAAACAGGATAAGGTCCACATGAGCCTTTCTTGGCTCATCTGTTAGTTCCTGGTTTTCATTTGTTGTTTGGTAAACTTATGTTAATATTATATAGACTGATTTAAACGATATATAGATACAAAATATTACACAAGGCATAGAAAGTGTAATAATATTTAATATTTTTTGTTTCAAACTTATAAGAAGTCACTTAAAAATTGTCCTTAAGTCTCAATTTATAGACAAACTCTCTCTTTGGAGCTACAACCCTATGTGAGCCTCCACCCAGATCAGCCTCCACTTCTCTGTCTTCTCACTTTCATCTTCTTCATGTCCTTTATGAATTAGACATCTCAATCTAGACCTACCTCTCGGTCTAGCGGCATCAGTCTCCATTCTATCACATTATTCAGCATTGGTGTTTCAAGCATCCTTTCCACATGGTCTAAACATTATATTCTCAAAGATTTTGTGAACTTAACTACATCTTTCCCAATTCATTATTGTCTTTAACTCCTCTTTGGATCTCCTTTGCCATAATCCATTCTCAATAACAGGTCGGAATATTCTCTGCAATTGCTTTCAAATCTTACCAGGGCCATACTCTTGTGTGATTGTTAGTGTCCATTTTTATGCTGCATAGGTTACCACTGGTCTGGTAATTGGTTTATATATTTGTATTTAAGTGTTTCTGTTTATTAACTTTCTCTTGAGTATCTTCATATTTGCAAAGTAAGTTTTATTCCTTGCTTATATTCTTTCATTTATTCATATTATGCTTTTTTGTAAGTTATATGTTCTAGATATTTAAACTCTCCCACACTATCAAATTTTATCTGTTCTATCTCCAAATCCTGGGTGACTCTAGGTTTGCCAGAAGCATATATTTAGGGTTACTGGTATTAACTATCAATAACATTTTGCTTGCTTCTTTCTATTTATTTGTTAAATATTGTTCCTCTTTGATCTATTTTTTCATCAGATTTGTGTAATCCTAGAATATCCTTGCTTTATTCCAGAGCTGAATTCAAATTCAGTTTATTAAGTATGTTTACTTTAGCCATGCTCTTCTTCAATGCCTTTTGAATCAATAGAATTATTTTGGATGGAATTTCCATTCTTCCATTGCTTCTCAGAGTTTGATCCTGTTTATACAATCAAATGCTTGTATAAAATCTACAATAGCATATGCAGTTAAACATTATGATCATAGCATTTATCTAAAATTTGTCTGATTACTAACAGTTGGTCTATTGTACTTCTATTGGATCTACTCCCACACAGAGAATCTCCAATTATCCTCTCAGTTACTACTTTCAGCCTTTCTTTAATGATGATTTCGTATACTATATTTAACAGTATTTTCCATCTATATTTCTCGAGAACCAGTTTATTTCCCTTTCAATATATTGGGCTTAGGATTCCCATGCTCTATTCTTCTGGCATTTTTTGCTTCCTATGTTATACAACTAAGTTTATGCATAGCATCACTCATTATATCTCCTCCTTATTTTACTAGCTCTGCTGCAATATTTTCTTCCCTGGAGCTTTATTATTTTTTAACTTTTGTATGCATTGTGCAATTTCCTGTCTAGTGGGTTTGATTCTGAGCAAGTTTGATATATTTGATTTTATTGATTCTATATTTGATTCTTTCCTAAGCCAGTCATTTTCCTCAGTTGTTACTCTCTCCTTATCTTCTGTACAGAGAAGTTCTTTGAAATGTTCTACCAATCTTTCCAGAACTTTATTCTCTTCTTGGACTACATTTCCCTCCGTATCTTTAAATCCTTCCATTCTTGGTTGGTATCCTCTTTTCACCTTTTCTAAAACTTAGTAAAACTATCTCTGTTTATTCTGTTTGCTGTATTCTTCTAAATTCTCTAGCTGTTCTCCATTTTCTCCTTTTTTCTTGCATATCCTATTTGCTTCCTTCTTAATTCTTTGGTATCTATCAGTGTTCGTTCTGGTTTCTTTCCTTATCATGCTTTCTCTAGCTTTATTCTTCTCCTGTATAATTTGGGCACACTCGTTGTTAAACCAATCAGCATGTATTATTCCCTTGTTTCTTCCACAGCTTCTTTGATTGCTTTCCCTATTTTTCCCATTCTTTTTCTATGGTTATTTTTATAAGTTTTTTCATCGGCTGTTGGTTTTCATTTTACTAGCTAATCCTTTTCGGTTTTGCTTCGTGACTTCCTAGTCTTCATTTAACTAATATGTGTCCCATATTCTCTTAACTATATCTGGACCTTTTTCTGTTTTAATTATTCTCTCCCTTACTCTTGCTTTAAATAGTTAATGATCCGAGTTACAGTTTGGCCCTTTGCAGCTTTTTATGTCTATATCTGATTATTATCCATTAATCCTCATCTTTCACAGCTTTTCTCTGGCTGAGATTTGGCTTGAAATTGCTTCACTCCCTGCAACGTCTAATTAATTATTCTTCCATCACTTTTTCTATTAATAAAATTTTGTAAAAATATTACTATGTTATTTTTACCATTTATAGCTCTTCGATAGTTGAATAAAGTAGACCGAATGGTATGAAAGAAATTCCTTGGTTCCATTTTCGTACATTAAGATATTTCCAATTTTTTCTTGTGCAATAGTATCAAAAATATCTACTTCAACATTAAAGAAGCTCTGTTCAAATCGATGATTATTGAAGACTGAGAAACTTCGCCTATCTGAATCCAACCCTTTACCCCTGCGTCTTTATGGAGTTCCAAAAAATACATAAGGAATACATCCTTATCCTCCCAGTGGTTTCAAACATTTCTTCCCCGTGTCATAAGCTGGCCACTGAATTTAATAATTTAATTGCTAATTTATTGTTAAGTATTATTAATTTAATTGCTATTTATTGTTATAAGTTGCTTTGTGATGAGTTGGACATTAGTTTGCATTTATAGCCATATACTTTTCCAGTTGATGGCGAAAGGCAAAGCCACGAACGATTAACGAGCTCTTTGTTCTGAAGAATACGTGAAAAAAGATTTTTCGAAAATCTTTTGACGGTGGCAACGTCAGACCGTTCTTGACCAACTGAATATTTAGAAAAAATTGTTTTGTCGCAATTTTGTAAGTCTGTTGATCCGTTCTTGATCCAATATTCTATCTCATCGCCAGTAAACTATTCTTTCCAAAGACCAACATCATTCAGGTAGTTCTGATTCTCATTTTCTAGTGTTACATCGGAGTCAGTTAATGTTGTTGAAGTACTTCCCTGTTATTGGAAATAAGTATCAATTGCTGGTCCAATCAGATACTTTTTGATGTCACAAATAACCTCAAAACTTATAAATTTGGTACATAAACTTATAGAATTCTTCCCAAAAAATCCCAATTGGGCAACATGCCTAAATATTTAAACAAAAGTCGCCATCTTGGATTTTCGACCTTGCATCATATTGAACGGTATATCTCCGTATCTAATGGTGACAATGACACACGGTTTGATTTAAACTACTTACTAAAGTGTAAACTAGACCCATGGCATTTTATATTGAAAGAAAAATGAGTAAATATAAAGCTACACACGAAAAACAACTCGTCTTAGGGTAGCTATAGTGGGATAATCAGCGTTAAATGTCGATTTTCGACCTATATTATCATGAAATCAAAAAATATATGCAAATAAAAGTTGTAGAACACATCAAAAGGCTTCAGAATGTTTCATTATAATCTCCGTAGTCAAAAAATTGTAGCTTCTACGAAGCGCATATAATATAACATAAGGATATAAGGAATATAGGAATAAGAATATACTTTCCGGCATTATAATCGGTGTTTTGATGGATACTCGCACATTGGCGCTCCGCGTAAGAGGTCATCTTCTGAGTGTGCGAACGTGTTTGGCGCTTCGTAGAAGCTACAATTTTTGGACTACAGAGATTATAATAAAACATTCTGAAGCCTTTTGATGTGTTCTACAACTTTTATTTTTATATATTTTTTGATTTAATGATAATAAAAGGTCGAAAATCGACATTTAACGCTGATTTTCCCGTTATAGCTACCCTAAGACGAGTTGTTTTTCGTGTGTAGCTTTATATTTACTCATTTTTCTTTCAATATAAAATGCCATGGGTCTAGTTTACACTTTAGTAAGTAGTTTAAATCAAACCGTGTGTCATTGTCACCATTAGATACGGAGATATACCGTTCAATATGATTCAAGGTCGAAAATCCAAGATGGGGACTTTTGTTTAAATATTTAGGCATGTTGCCCAATTGGGATTTTTTGGGATTTTGCTTCCGGCTGTTCAAAGAACATCTCCACCAATTTTCAGCTTGATAAACCAAAAAGGATAAGTTGAACCTATTCTGCCTACACTAGTAAGCATCATCTTCAAGCCAAAACCACACATATTTAAAACTAGATGGAAGGAAACCCTAGGGTCAGACGGAAGTAAAAGGGTAGCATTTGTGGAAAAAGTAGGGGGGTAAAGCGGAGGTGAGAAAGGAAGAGGAAGGAAAAATATATTTAGTGATTAGATTTTTTGTATGTCCATGTAAGATCACCTCTTTTCCTATATGTGGTTTTTTGCCAATCTAATTCAATTAAAAGGAAATTTAGTTACCCAAAAGAAAACTGGTTCCCTTTCACTATCAAACCAGCTTTAAAAAAATTGGGTCTACATTTTCTAGAATCTACCAATGTATAGAAAGCAGTTAATATAAAATTCAGAATGGAAGGCATCGTGTTGTGCAGAAATCAGAATGAGAGAAAAGAGACCGAATAGTAATTTTTGCCCAGTTTTATTTCCTACTGCCAGTTTCAGCAAGTTATTACCTAAGTTATTATGGTCGGGTCTAAAATATTCACCCAATCTTATCATCATGAGAAGTCTGCTCATGCAGGTCCTATGTGTTGTTTCTCCAATTTTCCCTATCCTCCGCTCTTCTCTTCATCCCACGGTACCGTTCTTCATTCTTTGATGAATTTCACTCTTCTCCTTCCTCTCTTCATTTGTCCCTCCACTTACAGCTTGAGCAAGCAGTTTCTTCTTATTGCATGCCCTATCCAATTCTTCTTCCTTTGGATTATCAAATCGACCAATCTTCTTTATTCATTTACTCTCCTCAGCACCTCTTCATTCCTAACTTTGTCCTTCCAATTGATATTTAACATTTTTCTCCAAAACCACATTTTTAACGCCTCTATTCTATTTATCTCTTTCTTCTTTAGGGTCCTTGTCTCGCAGCCATACAGGAACACACTCCACATAAAGCATTTAATCATTAGAAAGGATCTGGTGCTTTCCCGGAGAATATATTTTTACTGACTTCTTTCTCACTTCTGCAATCCTTCAACACCTCCACAACTTGATATTTGTGTCATTCTAAAGGCTCCAATTGAACATCATTTACATATGCATCCTTCACCTCATCCTCTCCCACTTAATAACTGTGGTCTTCTTTTGATTTATTCTGATTTATCTTCTACCACATCCTCAAGCTGTTTCAACATCCCCTTCATTTCCTCAGTGCTTTCTGCAATTAAAACCGTATCATCAGCAAACCTTATGCATTTCATTCTTCTTCCTCCAATGCTTACTCTTTTATCTCTTACCCAGCTTTCCATGGCCATCTCTTCTGCGTAGATAGTAAATAGCGTATGTGATAAACAGTCTCACTCCTTGTCCTACGTCAAACCACTTTGTTTAAATTTCCCCTATCCTTGCGTCTGCTTCTTGACCCAAATATGAATTTCTTATTAACCTCCTGTCCTTCCAGTCTATCCCTTTTTCTTTTAGTATAGTCATTAATCTTTTCCACTGTACACAGTTAAAAGCATTCTCTAAATCAAAGAAACATAAACTTAAACTTCTGCCCTTTTCCAATTATATTTCTCCTATGATTCTGAGTACACCTATTGCATCCCTTGTCCCCATACCTCTTCTAAATCCAAACTGTTCTTCCATCATATTTTCTTCTATTTTACTTGCAATTCTTCTATTCAGTATTCTGAGCAAAGTCTTTGCTGCCTGTACTATGAGACTCATCGTACGGTGCTCTTTGTATTTCTTTCTACCTTTCTTATTTGCCAAGGGAAACACTTCTGTCCTTTGGCCATTCTCCACTGCTATATTTGTCATTACATACATTCTAATTTAGTGGCTGTAAAAAAGGGAGAAATGGTGTAGGTATTATTGTGAATAAGGATATAAAGGATTCCATAATCAATGTGATGTATGACTGTGATAGAGTGATGGCAATAAAGATTGATAGAACACCAAAGGCATAACTAGTCATACATGCCTACATGTGACCATGAAGATGATGAAGTGGAGGAAGTGTATGGATGAATTGAAGAAAATATATAAGAAGAAGGACATAAACTTAAAGGGTCGCTGCAAAATCATGATGGGAGACTGGAATGCGAGTGTTAGAATTGAACAGGTGGAAGGAATTGTGGGTAAATATGGCCTCCGTAGAACAGATGAAAGAGGTAGGAGACTAATTGAATTTCGTAAGGATAGTAAGATGATAATAACGGACACATGGTTCAAACATCACAGGAGAGGGCTTTATAATTGGAAGGCTCCAGGTGATCGATATCTCAAACAAATTAATTTCATCCTGGGAGAAGAAAGATATCAGAATGCAGTAAAACATGTATGTGGATTACCTGGAGCTGACATATATAGTGACCACATCCTCCTGAAACTAGAATTTAACATTAAACGTAAGAAATTAAAATGAGCAATTAAGGAGTGGGATCTTGAGAAATTGGAAGGCATCAATAAAGAAAAATTTAGTCAAAAATTAGAGATCGGTACCATTAGTGAGACAGTCTCAGGAGTGGAATATAAATGGTTCAAATTAAAGAGTGGTAACCAGAGGATATTTGAAGAGTATATCTGGTATATAAAAGGAAAGAGAGCTAAGAAAGCATGGATAACACAGGAAATGATAGCAAAGATGGAAGAAAAAAGAAAATATAAACAGCAAAACTATCACAAAGGGAGGAAAAAATGTAGAAGACTGAATACAGAGCTAAGGAAAGACACAGACAAAGCAAGAATAGAGTGTCTACAGAAAGGATGTAAAGAAGTCAAATAATTAGAAAAGAAAGGAAGGTTTGATTTAGCATATAAGAGAATAAAAGAAATCAGCTTGGATGGAGGACCAGGAAAGAGATTAATAAGGAAATAGAAGACAAACAATGGAAATTAGTGAAAGAAGATAAAGCAATTATGGCACAATGGAAAGAATACATGGAAGACCTCTACAAAGCGAAAGATAAACCATAGGGTCTAATTATAGAAGAAGAAAAGTTAATAGAGCCACCAAATGTACCCCCTTCTAATAGAAACTACATTGAAATCGGCAACAAATACAATATCACCTTCTATCGTGAAAGTATGCCCCTAAAGTATGATTGTGCAAGAGTGATTTCCTCCCACATGAAGTTGAGCACACCATTTGTCTTTCCCTTGATCTAAAGTTGATTAAGGAGGTATAAAAATAGATATTTACAAATAACTAAAGCAGACAAAGGTCATTGTGTTATTTCATTAATTAGGTATGATCACAGTCCAAAATGTTTGGAGTTTTTAATTAAAGCTCAATTATGCATTTCTCCATATTTCATCAAAAATGTGTTAAAAGTACCATTGGCAACTCCTCAAGTACTCCCCAAGTCTGATTCATTCCGGTTGATAAATCTTAACCCCCTTTCCCCAAGGTTTCATGGATTACTGAAAATTCGTAGAGAGTAAGTGCCAATTTGCTCTGTGGTGTATAGTATCTATTCCCCATAACATAACTTGGTTCTCAGCTAGTAAGTCAACTCCATGATTCCGTAGTGCTCCTCAAGGAGCATAGCCGAAAACATTCTGAGGACCTCTGTGAGAGAATGACATGTTCTACAATGCATCTCAAAGCAAAGTTAGTTTCATTCGATGGTTCAAATATGAACACAAAAATACCAGTGCCTAAAACCTTTGATATCCTAAATAATTCGTTAAGTACCGTATTTGACGGCATATAAGACGCACCAGCATATAAGACGCACCCTATTTAAGTTGGCTACTCACAAGGGAAAAAAGTTTTAATAGTCCGTGCAAAAGCGTGGAACCACAATCACTTAAAATGTAGTTTCTTTTAGTTGTCACATTTGGTAAAAACCAAATATTAACACAATCATTGAATGCAATTATGAAATAGGTAGTATAGACCATCTGGGCTAAAAATAGCATTCAGTATTGAAAGTTAACCTGTGGAGGTTGAACCTTCGCATATAAGACGCAGGGAAATTCTTCGAGACATAATTTAGGAAAAAAGTGCGTCTTATATGCTATCAAATACGGTAATTGGGAATGGAATGAAGGGCAGACTACCTATCCATAGTGAAAGTATGAACAGATCAGAATTTCTTCAACTGAGTCCATCATAAACAAATCAAAGGTGTTTTTATAGGCTGACCATTATCACCATTGTTAATAAAAGTATTTATGACTCTTTTTTAGATCAATCTTTTCAACTCCTCTTTTGAATTTTTGAAAATGTAAATTTTTGGTATAGATACTTCAATAATGTTACATGTAAAGTTAATAAATAAACATATTTATCTATTATATATAGATGCTTCTCCGGATTCATTCATATATATATATCATATATATATATAGAGAGGATACAAACTCAGAGGCTAAACCACTAGCGTCAATGGCATAAAATTTTTACGACATATTGGCCATAACATGTAAGCTCCAGAAAAATTGTGATTTTGAACCTCAGTGTCATTGGTTCGATTCCAGAGGGCCCCAAAGTCCCGATTTTTCCCGTTTAAATGCATTGCTCTGATTTTCAGTAATTTTTAAAAAATACTTACTGGATAGGTAGAGAATCGAAACTCAAGGAGCCTTTATATAAGTTCATGATCTACCAAAAACATAAATGAGTTTTACGGAAAATATCCTGGGTTCGATGCTAGGTCAAGGCAAATATCGGCCGTTTAAAATGCAATGAGGCGATTTTTAAGATTTTTTTTGGACCCTTTCCCGATGGCATGGAAACTTGAAATTCGGCATGGAGTTGGAGATCAATAATAGATTTCAGAATCATATTTTACATATTCACTGATGGTCCTTGGCTCGATCCCAGAGGGCCATAAAAATTCCTCAATGCATTTCTTACGGAGATGACGGAAACAAATTATAGGTACTTACCGGCACGATAAAGACTTTCAACTTTGCACTAAGAAAGATCAAGTCCATACAAATCAAACTGTGCATTCACAGCTGTCAATGTGTCCTGGGTTCGACACCAGGCGTCTCTACAATCAGTAACTGATCCAATTTTCAATAATTATTTTGAACCCTTTCCCAACAGTATAGAAACTTGAAATTCGGCATATATATAGAACTTATAGATACATTTCGAAATCATGTTTTAGATTTCCAAGATCGTCCTTGGTTCGAGTCCCAAGAGGCATTAACATTCGTGAAAATTAGAACGTTTTTTGAGGCAGTTATAGCCAATATTACTGCTTGAATTTACACACATAGTTAGAGATGGTGATCTTCTATTGTGTTTCATAGTAGGTTTACCAGTAAGACCTGGGTTCGATGCCAGACGATGAAATTTCCACGAATTTTAAGAAAAAATTAAATCCATTTTTTTTCTTTTGAGGACCGTCCCGATATGATGCCGATATGAAATTAGTATTGCCGATCTGCTTGCAGTATGCAAGCTACATTTTACTTGTATATATATATATATATATATATATATATATATATATATATATATATATATATATATATATATATAAAACTTACAAAAGTAAAAAACACACACACACTTGTACGAATTCCACATCTTTTTAAGATGCTTATATTGATAACACAAAGTTGAAGTCGACATCATCTCAAGAAGGTTCTCAAAAGAAAAAAAAAGGATTGTGAATATTCTAAGAAATCAATGCAATTTTTTGTAAATAGAAAGAAAGAAAATGCTTATTGTTCTTGAACTTCTTCATCTATTTATGAACATACAGAAAAGAAGTACAAATGCAAGATAGCTCATTGTAAATTGAATTAAACAGCATACACATTTTAATTATGAAAAATAATAGACTTTTTATATAACATCATGGCTTGAATGGCATATTATTCCCTTTCCAATACAAATAGATGATGAATAAAATTATATTTAAAAACAGAAAATGAATTGGAATCTTTAATATCATTAAGAATGCTTTTCCATAGCTTTGCTCCAACAATACATAAAGGATTTTTGGTAAACAGTGATTCTGTGTTGTGGGATGATTATGTAGTCGAGAACCATTCTGGCCGTTACATTAGACTTTTTATCCCTAATTGGAAAAAATTGCATCAAGTATTCTGGTTGTGGATATTTATAAAGACTATACAAATATGATCCAAGCATATGTTTTCTTCTAGTTTTTACCTTTAGCCATGCAAGATTGGCAAAGTAAGGAGTAATGTGATCATCCTTTTTTAAGTTAAAAATGAACTTAACACGCATATTTAATAGATGTTGAAGCATGGCATTGAGCTCTACGGTGAGGTCATGGTACACTAGGTAGCAGTAGTCAAAATGGGGGTGAATAAGTGTAGATTCTTACGGAGATAACAGAAACAAAATTTAGTTACTTTCCGGCATGCTATCGACTTCAAACTTTGCATGGTACAAGAACAAGTCTTTACAAATCAAACTGTGAATTCACAGCTTACAATATGTCCTGGTTTCGACACCAGGTGTCTCTGCAATCAGAAGTTGATCCGAAATTTAGGAATTATTTTGAAACCTTTGCCAATAATATAGAAACTTGAAATTCGGTATACAGATAGAGTTCATAGATGCATTTCAGGAACATGTTCTAGATTTCCTTGGTTCGATCGTCCTTGGTTCGAATCCAGAGAGCCATTTAGATACCTGAAAGGTAGAACCATGGAAGAAGGAGGAGAGGAAGAGCAGCTTCGACGTTCTATCGTATAGCTGTAGATGTCTCTGCTTGTTAGATTCGACCGAAGCGCATCCTACTCTAAGCCGCCGCGCCGCCGCTTCCTGATTGGCTGGCAAAGAATAAGTACTTCGATGCTCGGAAATTGGAAGCATGGCAGCCATTGCACGCTGAGTGTTCCAGGAGTGAAGGTCTTTGAGTTAAGCATCAGTTTTCAAGAGGTATCTTCCAATTGATTATTGGTGTTCTCGAAACTTTACTTTTTGGAGTAAGAATAACAGTATTGTTGTTCTATATCCGTAACTACGTAGCAAATCGTATCAGTGTTGGCGAGAATTTTTTATTCAGTTAACAGCCAAATTCGGCCATAATGGAGACGCCATGTGCCGGAATGAAGAGGAAACGTGGGAATTACTGCGCTGCCCTTTGGTGCAATAATTTTTTCGGCTGCAGAATGAATGAACCGATATCATTGTTTGTTTTCCCGAAAGATCCTGTGAGGTGAGTTTTATCATTATTATGAGCAACAGTTGGTGATAACAAGTAATGAATGTATGTACTTAAATGAGATGTTTTTTCCCTCAGAGCGTTTCACTGGCTGAAGTTCTCTCTCCGGGAAGACTTGATGGGGAAGAACGTAAAGAATATGCGGCTCTGCAGTGACCATTTCACGGAGGGAGATTTTAAAAGTAAAACGCCACGTGTTTTACTGAAACCGAACGCTATTCCTAGCCGTTACGAATGGAAGTTTGGGGAGGAAGAAGGTGAGTTTAAATGACGAAAATACGTTTTCTATTCGATATGTTATCTTTTTAAAACCGTAAGGTATATGTATTTTTTATTCATATAACCAAACTTTGTTATTTAACGTTCCGCATGCACATTATTGTTGATGTCCGCGGTAAATATTTGGAGTTTTGCCTTCTTTAGTTTTAACGATCACAACTGGCGTTGGAAATCACTATTATGATTTATTAGTAATAACAATTTGTAATGTTGTAATAATTCTGAGCATCACTGAACGGCATTGTTTATTTTCAGACGTCGGTGTAATGGAAACTGCAAAGGAATGGGTTCCTAATTCAATTCGTGACGAAGCAAATGCTTCCTCGTTGGATGTTGTAGAGGTTTCAGGTATGTTCATTTTCTTATCAAACTGTCTATTTAAGAACCTTAAGGATGTATTAGTAGTCACAAATAATCATCGATTATATCTATCATTAACTGTAGTTTCGTATTCATAGTCTTTCGAGATTCTCAAATTGGTGATTAACGAATCGTTGTGTATTTGGTATTCATATATAATATAACAATATTTATATAGAATAATGTACGATTATTTTCTAATTAAGAGTCTATGTAATTATTTGCATGAATTATCGAATCGTGAATTACCGTCTGGGGCGTAATCAATTCGTCATCTTGTTATTTCAAGTTGAATTAAACATTGGTTTTAGACAATATGATCGCGGCAGATACTTAAGTGAAAAGCAATAGATTTTCCTTCATTATTGGTTTATGTCCTGCCTGAAAAAGCAGACGATATTGCGGTAAAGTGCGGTGGAGTATATAGGGAACTGTTGCTAGTGGTTAAGTGGCTAATTAGTTACATATATTGAGCTTGAGGAAAACAAAATTTCATGTTATTTCTAATTACTCGAGCGCTATATTAATCCAATAACTAATAATAAGCCTTATTTCTAATTCCTGAATTATGGAATTATTGTGAATCAGTGATATGAGAATAATCACTGATTTGTGATTGCATGATTATTCAGTAAATCACTATGCAACTGTGATTACTGCCCTAAGATGCCCTTTTCATTGACTATTTCTGTGATTATAATAGCTTTCATTCTTGTTTCAGTGTGTGATGTGGATGACTCCATCACTGAGCCCATTGTGGGGGAAGGCACTCCTTCCACTCCACGGAAAAATGATGGCTCACCTTCTGCGGGAGCTTCTCAAAATGATGACACCAGTATTCCCTCTGCAAGTGTTATTGCTGGTAAGTATCCTTATTATGCACTTATTTGATACATTGTCTGTATTTATTAAATTGGTTACATGCCCGATTTCATGGTGCTTCTTAGCTCCCTACCTTATGTGAACTAATCTTCTTCTCTATTTATAATGTAGCCTGTGTCTCCACACCACGATCACGATGCAGTCGTTTGAACTGGACTCCACGCACCTCAAGAAGAGTGATGCAGTACACTAGCAGCATTGCAAGACTGCGCTCTAATCTATTTAGAGAGAGGCAGAAGGGAAGAGCGAGGATAACAAGGCAGGACTTTATTGATCATTGTAAAGTGTACCTGCCAAAATCTTCCCAGAAACTTTTCCTTGCTCAAGTTAAGATGAGCAAGGTAAACAAGTTTGGGAGGAGGTGGCCTCCTTACATGAAAGATTTCGCATTAAGCATGTACTATCATGGGCCAAGAGCCTATAAATTCTTACAAAGAACTCTCTGCCTTCCATCAAGATCATCCTTGATTAGCTGGGAAAAGAAGGTTCATGTGAAACCTGGGGTGGATGAGAATGCCATGCAGGCTATGGAAGAGCAGGCAAAGAAAATGAAAAGGGAGGATTTGGTTGTAGCTTTAACAATTGATGAAATGGCTGTAAAAGAAAACTTATTTTATGATGTGACCACAGATTCTGTTGTGGGTTTTTGTAATTATGGCAAAGGTAGCGTCACTACTATGGGGAATCAGTGCTTAGTTGCTATGGTTAAGGGGTTAAATAAGAAGTGGAAACAGGCCATTGGCTACTGGGTCACGAACAATAGCACAGATGTTAATGTATTGCATAGTCTAGTTTTAGAATGTATTACTAGGCTTAGGATAATAGGTTATAGTGTTAAAGTTTTAATTTGTGATCAGGGGCCTCATAACCTCAAGTTGTGCCGGATGCTTCAAGTATCTCATCAGTCTCCCTTTTTTTATGTAGATGAAGAGGTTGTTTATTTTATGTTTGATCCCCCTCATCTTTTGAAATCTATTAGGAATAATTTAGCTAGGTATAGATTGAATTTTGATGGTAGTATTGTAGAATGGTCTCATTTCAAAAACTTGTTTGAGCTAAATGATCCACTCAAGTTAACAATGATACCAAAGATAACAAAATTCCACACTGATGTCAGGGCTTTCAAAAAAATGAAAGTGAAATTGGCCTCTCAGGTTTTCAGTACTAGTGTTTACGTTGCTATCTGTGCTTTTGTTGCCATGGGGAAACTCCCAAACTCTGCCATGCATACTGGTAATTTTTTTAGTTTTATGGATAAATTGTTTGATACATTTAATAGTAATCAGCTGCGACGCCACCCATTCAAGTTTCGGTATGCTATGATGGAGGGAAGCCCTCATGCTGCGTTCCTTGAAGAAGCTTTCCTCAAGTTGAAGAATAGCTTCTTTGAGGAATGCAGGCGGCAACCACCATGCTTGAATGGGTGGCTCATTAGTATTAGTTGTTTGTTAAAATTACAGGTAGATTTGAAGGATCAGTTTGGCATTGTGAAGCTAAGGACCAGAACTTTGAATCAAGATGCCTTGGAGAACATGTTCTCTGTGATCCGACAGCAACATGGGTGTAACAAAAACCCCACAGTTGTGCAGTTTGGAAGAGGGTACAAGCAGTTGATGCTCACATCCGTTTCCAAACTGTCTAGGAGTAGTAATTGTGAGTTAGATTTAGAACAGTTTTTAGTTAAATATAGTAATTTTGTTTCAAAAAATAGTTCTAGGTTAGACAGCACTGGTTCCCTTGATGGAGATGATATATTTAGTGATATTAGGTTTAGTGAAGATTTAGATTTAGAGGAATTGAATGTTATTTATTATGTAAGTGGCTACCTTTGTAAATTGTTTCTGAAGAAACATAATTGTGAGCAGTGCAGGTCGCATTTAGTGGATGTGCATACATCAGGGGGAATCATTGCACACCACCAACTATTCACCCACCTCAAAGGGCAGAAAGAGTTAGGTGGTGATTATGGCAATCTACTAATCCCCAAAGAGAAAATTTTCGCTGCCATTAAGGATTGGGAAAGACTATTTCAGTGTGTGTTTCCCGATGCTGTTGGTAGAGAGGGCATTGGGAAATATATGACACAAATAATGCTGGTTAATGGGCCAGCAGTGGCACTTCCATGCATATCATCTGGGTCTTTGTTGTTAGACATTTTTATTAGAGTAAGAACTTTCTGGGGGGTTAAATTTATGAATAGGAAGGAGCTGTAGATGGTTAATTTTATTGTTAGGGGTTTGTTGTATTGTGTTATTTGTTGCTGTTGGTACATTTTGTTGATGTTTGTTGTTATAGTATATAGTTATATAATATATGTAGTAGTTATTGCTATTAACTCATATAAACATATTGTTATTGAGTTTATTTGTTGTAATGTAATGAATTATGCAGATTTTTTGGAAATAAAATTAATTTACCATAATCTCTTTTTTATCCTTTAAATCATCTCCTAGTACTTGTTTCTCCTGAGGTCTTGTCATTTGTTACATATTCCATGGGTGAAATTCTTCGAACTTTAAATTTTTAGCATTAATGGATTATTTACGTTAAACATCTTCAATATCCCGAGTTCAGTACTAAATTCCGTTTATTCTTTGGGAAGCCAATTATTGTTTTTAAATTCTTCATGAAAAGTCATTAATTTTTCGGTGATTGAATTGAATTGGAAGAAATCTCAAGCGGATGTTCAGGGTTCTATTTTGAAATTGCCGCCGCTAAAACAGTTTGGCCACCAGAGTGCAGCACTCAAAATTTATTACCATAGGGCTTATGGGAGCTGCTCTTCCTCTCCTCCTTCTTCCATGGTAGAACGTCGTTTGAGGCAGTTGTAGCAAATATTTCTGCTTGAATTTTCACACATAGTTAGAGATAGTGATCTTCTATTTTGCTGCATAGTAAGTTCACCAGGAGGACCCGGGTTCGATGCCAGACGATGAGTTTTCGGTGAATTTTAAGAAAAATTTCAATCCTTTTTTTTTTCTTTTTAAGACCGTCCCGATATGATTCCGGTATGAAATTAGTATTGCCGATCTGCTTGCAGTATACAAGCTACATTTTACTCGTATGAAGTATTCTTGCTGGAAAACTTAATAGTTTTTAATACTCAGGTATATCTAAAAGTAAGTTAGGAATAGCTCTAGCAGTAATAATATCCTCATTAATTGATACATGTTGCTAGGCATTAGTACTCATCATTTCAATAGTTTCTGCTTCCATATACTGATGAATGAAATATTTTTATTTGTCATTTGGTACAGAGAAAAATGTATCTTTCCTTTACTTTTGTCATTGTCTTATTCAAAGATGTGATGAAATTAAAGCTACTGAGGTATAAGAGTCTTATCATCAATGTCTAATGGGCGGACGTAAAAAGTGTTATTTGTAGAGTCATTGTGCTTCACTTTTGTGGACATGTTCTGCTTTCTGTCTCAGTGAGGAAAGCTAGAGAAAACTACCTCACTCCTCACTAGGATGGGCCTAAAAAACGTTTTTTTTGGCCAGATCAAATTTGCCCTATGCATAAATGTTGTATAATGATATGAGGATCTTGCATGCAAATATTTCCAAATCTGGATAATATTACACACTGCCCCCCGAGCCCTAATGTTTAAAAATATTCAAAAATACAGTGAAAATGAGAAACAAACACTTGTGGAGACTGAGGTATTGTAACTACTGACACTTAAGTAAGTATCAACGGTTAATTTATATCTCTGTATTACTTTTCTAAAATTTTAAATTTATTTCATGCAATCGATGGTTTTGCCACGCCAGGTTTTTGAAAGATCAACAAATTGTGAATAAAGGCGACCCCCAAAGCGACCAAAAATTCTTGTGGAATGAGGCATCACCTTACATTTTGTCTTTTGGAAGCCTTGAATTCAGGTCTCCCAATTTCCAGGACCACTGATCTACCATTCTGCCTCCTCACTTCTGTCTGAAGTGAATGTAGTGCTCCACACAATGGCACCACCACCACTGTTTTTCACTTCTCTTTCAACTTTGGGCACACCCTTCGTTGTTCAAAGTTAAATTTCATTTCAAAGATCTTTCTTGAGAATGGTGAGGCCCTTTTTTCAATTGAAAGATAGAGGATGAAATTTCAAACAATAGCCGAAAGTGTGTTTGTAAAAAGGTTATCAATTATAAGAATGATAAGAATATTCAATGTTCAAATTTTGTTTATTTAACAGTTTTCATAAAATGGTCTGTTTTTCAAGTAAAAAAATTGTTTTTAATTCAACGTCTTTTCAACCCACATGAGCTTTTCTCAATATTTTCCTAGCGAATACATCAATGAGATTTTCAAAAGATAAACTTTTTAATATGTCGCTTTGGATACTCAGAATCATCAAACTAGTCAGCCCTAGTAGCACAATTTGTGATCACAACATGCTTGAAGAATTTCAGTGAAACATTTTTGAAATTTTTATAATGTGCCTAGCACATTTTGGGTATGAAATTATGGTAAATTTCTAGTTATTATACAAGGTTTCAAACAAAACAAGGTTCTCATTAGTAAAAGAAATCAATGGCTACGTAATAATTGCATGTTGATGAAGTATAATTTGAAATTTATTTAACATCTATGTATAATATACCTCCAGTTTTCGTTGATTAATTTGCAAAATACCAGGTTACATTGGAAATTTATCAAGTCTTCATTAGCCCTTCCTTTTAATTAAACTAGGTGTCTATGAATTCTCTTTTCAGCTGAATGATGCATTATTAACAATAATACTTTTCGATCACACATCAAATTTCCCTACGGACAAACAAACAAACGTTCTCATAGTCCCTTACTTTTAATTAAACAGCTACCCACATAGCAGAATCACATCTCAGAGATATCTCGAATGTCTAACAAGATGTCTTCGAGATGCCTCAGTGACCTTTCGTGACATCTCCAAGGTATTTGTAAACACGATGAATATTAATAAAAGGAAACATTCTAAATCACTTATCAGCTGAATGACTATATTATTAATAATACTCGATCAAACATTTCACACACATCACATTCCAATACTCTCTTCAGCAGGAAAACAAAGTAAAAACAGGAGATTAAGCTATGGTATTTTTTGTTTATTAAAACAAAAACATATTCGACAAAAATCGTCACAAATCACGCGAGTCAAACGTCACGAAAACAACTACATTCAGAAAATTTTAAAAATATACACATGCTATTTTATAGTTTAACACGAATACACACATGGAATCGCGTAACGTTCCCACTATTCACACAAACCGCCAAACAGCACTTAAATTGTTAAACCACACGATTTTAACACAAATTCGATTTTCAAACATTGACATCTATATCTTAATCCTTATTGATATGAAAATTCTCACTTCCACTAAGGAAATTACGGGTATACACTAAAATAAGTGAAGCCAAGCTTGGCTAACGACATCAACTGCAAAGGAAACACGCCACCACAATTCGTTCTTCAACTGTTATAGCTAGCTGCATTGGCTGCTTGCGTTAGGCACGGTTTTAAATTCACCCATCTGATGATTTATGGTCTGCATCGATGATCTTTGTCTGATTACTTCGATAGATTATTATTTCTTGATGAGTTTAAGAATAGTCCGCTGGTTTTTCTGCTGTTTGACAAGACGGCTACTGTTGCATTTAAAACTTGTTCCATCTCCATAATTCTTTAACCTCGAGTTGAATTCAGCAGATCTGTCGGAACGTAAATCATTGCTGCGTTTTTGTTCATTGATTTTTGCATTATAAATACATTATATTTCCCATTGTAAGTTGATATTTACTGGCTTTTATGAGGTTATTGATATTAACAATTGAATGACCCGCTACTGTCATCAGAGCCATATATTATATATTGTCTCTTCATCGCGAATGAATTATCTCCATGAAAGCGATGGACATCGGTGGAAAGCATCGTAAATCCATCGGTGAATAAAGAAACGGTTGATGGATCCATCGATGACTTTAAAAACGGATTGATGGATTTACGATTCCATCGATGAATTTTACAAAGTGCCTATTGCTGAATAAGAATTTTTATTTAATTTCCTTTCTTTAAGCCCTGATCTCTATTACAAACGACCACTTTCTAATTTTAGTTGTCAAAAGGAAAGAAAAGCTGCATTCAATCAAAAATTTTTATAATTATTAGTTAAAGAAGGAAGTGGAATGAAATTTTGCACAAACATGCTTGTAACATGTTCATAAAAACGTGCGCTCTAAAATCACCTTAAAACATTTTTAGCACATGCTCACGTTGTGATTCTGAAACATTTTAGCTAAACGACTAGAATTCCCTGAGAAATGCTCAGCATCTTCTGTACTACTAGGGAGGCGTTCCTGTCCTATGCTCGTCCGTAATCTGTTTTGATGATTTTCATTTTTGAAAACAATCTTTCTCCACTGCAATTTGTCACCATCATGGGCAAGTACATGCGAAGTACTATCTCCGCATTAACAAAAGTTGAGCATAAATCATTCTCTGTGATTATGCGGTAGAGAAATGTCTCAATTGATTCTTTCCAGTAATTCGCTTTTTATTGAATCACAATGTTATTAAAACAAAAGACCTTAAATGAAGTAATGCATTAGCTGATATAATGACGATATGCAGATTTTATCTAATCACATGACGGCTTCTGTAAATAAGTAATTCTTTAGAATCGAAGAGTATTTTCTGCTGAAAAATCCGAACTTAAATTACGCATACCTGTTGTATAGTTTTTTTCAGAGAAACGACTGTTAGCTATTAATTTTAATTTCAGCATAGTAGTTGTTGAAATAAATGTGGCTTCGATGGAGTCAAACTGCTATTCTTTTGATTATATATATCCACACTATGTAACTAAAACATTGCATCCAGAAAGCACTATTATTAAAAATAAGATTTTTAAATACATCCGTTTGTTTTTTTAATTAAAGTTGATTTTAATGAAAGTAGACTTTAATTTGACAGCACTACGAAAGTCGTTTTTCAGCTATTTACTTGATATTTAATTAGGAAGCTTTGATTTAAACCATTAACTCTGGTGAGCGATATAATTTAAAACAAGATTTCCAAATATATCTTTTCGTTATTTTAAATGAAATATGGTTGTAATCAAACAGGTTTTATATTGATTACTATCACGACTACTTAAATCGTTTTCTTGCTATTTTCTTAATTGTAAAACAATTTGAAATAAAATTTTGATTTTATAAAATTTTGATGGAAAGTATTATTTCCGATAAGGAGTATTATTTAAATAACGATTTTAAAATACATTTAATTTTCCTTGATATGAAAGTGGACTATAATGTAAGTAGATTTTATTTTGACATGAAACACTAAATTCAAAATGCTATTTTTGGTACAATATATTATTTAACTATCTTACTCTTAATACAAGGTATAGTTATTGTACAAAGAATCTTAAATAAAACGTGAATTTGTAAACAAAGAGTTATTGGAAAATAAAGTAATATGAAAAATAAAGAATAAATTCATATTTACAAGAAAAGTCAGGGGAAACAGGATAAGGTCCACATGAGCCATTCTTGGCTCATCTGTTAGTTCCTGGTTTTCATTTGTTGTTTGGTAAACTTATGTTAATATTATATAGACTGATTTAAACTATATATAGATACAAAATATTACACAAGGCATAGAAAGTGTGATAACATTCAATATTTTTTGTTCCAAACTTATGAGAGTTCACTTAAAAATTGTCCTTAAGTCTCAATTTATAGACAAACTCTCTCTTTGGAGCTACAACCCTATGTGAGCTTCCACCCCGATCAGCCTCCACTTCTCTGTCTTCTCACTTTCATCTTCTTCATGTCCTTTATGAATTAGACATCTCAATCTGGACCTACCTCTCGGTCTAGCGGCATCAGTCTCCCTTCTATCACCTTATTCAGCATTGGTGTTTCAAGCATCCTTTCCACATGGTCCAAACATTATATTCTCAAAGATTTTGCGAACTTAACTACATCTTTCCCAATTCATTATTGTCTTTAACTCCTCTTTGGATCTCCTTTGCCATAATCCATTCTCAATAACAGGTCGGAATATTCTCTGCAATTGCTTTCAAATCTTACCAGGGCCATACTCTTGTGTGATTGTTAGTGTCAATTTTTATGCTCCATAGGTTACCACTGGTCTGGTAATTGGTTTATATATTTGTATTTAAGTGTTTCTGTTTATTAACTTTCTCTTGAGTATCTTCATATTTGCAAAGTAAATTTTATTCCTTGCTTGTATTCTTTCATTTATTCATATTATGATTTTCTTGTAAGTTATATGTTCTGGATATTTAAACTCTCCCACACTATCAAATTTTTTCTGTTGTATCTCCAAATCCTGGGTTACTCTAGGTTTGCCAGAAGCATATATTTAGGGTTACTGGTATTAACTATCAATCCCATTTTGCTTGCTTCTTTCTATTTACTTGTTAAATATTGTTCCTCTTTGATCTATTTTTTCATCAGATATGTGTAATCCTAGAATATCCTTGCTTTATTCCAGAGCTGAATTCAAATTCAGTTTATTAAGTATGTTTACTCTAGCCAAGCTCTTCTTCAATGCCTTTTGAATCAATAGAATTATTTTGGATGGAATTTCCATGTCCTCCATTGCTTCTCAGAGTTTGATCCTGTTTATACAATCAAATGCTTGTATTAAATCTACAATAGCATATGCAGTTAAACATTATGATCATAGCATTTATCTAAAATTTGTCTGATTACAAACAGTTGGTCTATTGTACTTCTATTGGATCTACTCCCACACAGAGAATCTCCAATTATCCTCCCAGTTACTACTTTCAGCCTTTCTTTTATGATGATTTCATATACTATATTTAACAGTATTTTCCATCTATATTTCTCGAGAACCAGTTTATTTCCCTTTCTATATATTGGGCTTAGGATTCCCATGCTCTATTCTTCTGGCATTTTTTGCTTCCTATGTTATACAACTAAGTTTATGCATAGAATCACTCATTATATCTCCTCCTTATTTTACTAGCTCTGCTGCAATATTTTCTTCCCTGGAGCTTTATTATTTTTTAACTTTTGTATGCATTGTGGAATTTCCTGTCTAGTGGGTTTGATTCTGAGCAAGTTTGATATATTTGATTTTATTGATTCTATATTTGATTCTTTCCTAAGCCTGTCATTTTCCTCAGTTGTTACTCTCTCCTTATCTTCTGTACAGAGAAGTTCTTTGAAATGTTCTACCAATCTTTCCAGAACTTTATTCTCTTCTTGGACTACATTTCCCTCCGTATCTTTAAATCCTTCCATTCTTGGTTGGTATCCTCTTTTCACCTTTTCTAAAACTTAGTAGAACTATCTCTGTTTATTCTGTTTGCTGTATTCTTCTATATTCTCTAGCTGTTCTCCATTTTCTTCTTTTTTCTTGCATATCCTATTTGCTTCCTTCCTCATTTCTTGGTATCTTTCAATGTTCATTCTGGTTTCTTTCCTTATCATCCTTTCTCTAGCTTTATTCTTCTCCTGTATAATTTGGGCACACTCGTTGTTAAACCAATTAGCATGTATTATTCTCTTGTTTCTTCCAATAGTTTCTTCCACAGCTTATTTGATTGCTTTCCCTATTTATCCCAATCTTTTTCTATGGTTATTTTATAAGTTTTTTCATCGGCTGTTGGTTTTCATTTTACTAGCTAATCCTTTTTGGTTTTGCTTCGTGACTTCCTAGTTACGTCCTACTTCGTAACTTCATTTAACTAATATGTGTCCCATATTCTCTTAACTATATCTGGACCTTTTTCTGTTTTAATTATTCTCTCCCTTACTCTTGCTTTAAATAGTTAATGATCCGAGTTACAGTTTGGCCCTTTGCAGCTTTTTATGTCTATCTCTGATTATTATCCATTAATCCTCATCTTTCACAGCTTTTCTCCGGCTGAGATTTGGCTTGAAATTGCTTCACTCCCTGCAACGTCTAATTAATTATTCTTCCATCACTTTTTCTATTAATAAAATTTTGTAAAAATATTACTATGATATTTTTACCATTTATAGCTCTTCGATAGTTGAATAAAGTAGACCGAATGGTATGAAAGAAATTCCTTGGTTCCATTTTCGTACATTAAGATATTTCTAATTTTTTCTTGTGCAATAGTATCAAAAATATCTACTTCAACATTAAAGAAGCTCTGTTCAAATCGATGATTATTGAAGACTGAGAAACTTCACCTCTTTGAATCCAACCCTTTACCCCAGCGTCTTTATGGACTTCCAAAAAATACATAAGGAATACATCCTTATCCTCCCAGTTGTTTCAAACATTTCTTCCCCATGTCATAAGCTGGCCACTGAATTTAATAATTTAATTGCTAATTTATTGTAGTATTTATTTAAGTATTATTAATTTAATTGCTATTTATTGTTATAAGTTGTTTTGTGATGAGTTGGACATTAGTTTGCATTTATAGCCATATACTTTTCCAGTTGATGGCGAAAGGCAAAGCCACGAACGATTAACGAGATCTTTGTTCTGAAGAATACGTGAAAAAAGATTTTTCGAAAATCTTTTGATGGTGGCAACGTCAGACCGTTCTTGACCAACTGAATATTTAGAAAAAATTGTTTTGTCGCAATTTTGTAAGTCTGTTGATCCGTTCTTGATCCAATATTCTATCTCATCGCCAGTAAACTATTCTTTCCAAAGACCAACATCATTCAGGTAGCTCTGATTCTCATTTTCTAGTGTTACCTCGGAGTCAGTTAATGTTGTTGAAGTACTTCCCTGTTATTGGAAATAAGTATCAATTGCTGGTCCAATCAGATACTTTTTGATGTCACAAATAACCTCAAAACTTATAAATTTGGTACATAAACTTATAGAATTCTTGAAAGTCATGTAGGTTTTAGAGAAAACTGATAACATTTTTGTAAATTTATATGATATCCGAATGAAACTTATCGGACCTTAAATTTTTCATTAGGTATCTCTACCAATTTTCGCCCTTTTTCAATGCGCTCCTTTTAGACTTCTTCTCAGAAATTTTCAAGATTAGAAACATTTTTATGAGTTCTGCAAAAGATTCTGTACGGAGGGTCTTACAAAGGTAAATAAAGCTTTCAGGGTTACCTTATAAAGGATTCAAAATCTTATAATTTGTCATAAAGTATACTTATTTATAGTTTATTATATAGCATTCTTTATACATTATACTTTCAAATATATGATAACTTTTGTGTGACTTTTCAGAAATTTACAGATATTAGCAAAATTTTCTAGGTATATCATAAAATTCATAAGTTTTTAAATTACAAAAGTTAAACAAATAGTATTTTGTTCATTTGACATTGACATTTTACCTTTGAGATTTTCTGTGACTCTATGACTGTATCAGAATCCAACAATAAGTTGTCTGATACAGACTCACTGTTAATTGTGGCAGGATTATCGCGTTTTTTGGATTCTATGGGAATAGTGAAGGACTTTCACTGTTGTCTGATACTAAATCTTCTTTTTGAGAAGTTTGAGTATGAGCGTCACTGCCAAGGACAGAAAAATAATTGCTTATTTTGGAATTTTCGACAGCAATTGCTCATGGTGTTTTTCTTCTCGAAAGCTTATTTTCTTTTTTGTGCTCCAGATGGATGGTTACGCTGAAACTTATGTCGCCTTTCTTTTCGATCAGCCATATTAAACTGGTAATACTACTGTAATTCAGAACGTTTCATTTGTAAATAAAAAAATCTTGTTTAATTATCTATCAACTGTGTCATAGAAAGAATCAATTTGAACAATTTTTGCCATCCAACTAAAAATTAATCGATATTTACAAGATAAAAATCCTGATTCCACTGGGGGAGAAACCCAGGACCTCTCACTTTCCGGGCGAGTGCTCTAACACTAACAGAAATTCTCCCACTCCTCATGTCCCAATCCCCACTCACTACACCATCTCTGGCACCGACTTGTTCTCACCACTGCCCACTCACAGCACACTTCTCCTGCTTTCCCTTTTCTTATACTTTTTCAAAAACAAATCGATACTTATATTTACACCGATTCTAGTATCAAGTCAGCAGCAAATATAAAGTGTACATGGCTTTTGAATGCTCAAAATTTTGGTACATTAGTTCATTATATTTACCACTTATTGTAACGGGAAAAATTTGTTATTAAACAATTCATCGAGAGGTTTTTGTCTATTTTTTCGAATTCAGATTTACTTTGATTTGCTTAATCATTTAAAGCTTGATTTTTATCCAAGGTACAAAAAAAATTGTTTTCGAACGAAACTTTTATTACTGCTGGTGGGGGCCCCCAAGTGGTGGAGGCCCAGGGCCACTGGCCCCACTGCCCCCCTCCCCTTAGTCCAGCCATGGTGGAGACCAATTACTGCTTTGCATCTACCAAAGGAGATGACTTGATGAATTCATATAACACATATCTTGATAATGAAAATGATAATTTTAGCATAAATTTAATGAAAATAATAAATATATTGAATGATATTTATATCATCGGATATTATATTTATATATTGGACTACTTTGGCTGTCACTTTACTAAATAGGAGCTGTTGTTTGTTTAAAAGTGCTTCAGCAGCCATATTGGACATGGGCTCCCACCAGGAATCAAACCTGGAACAACTTTCACTGGCAAACTTGCCCACTTGGCTATCTCGTTCCGAATGGGGTGTTGTAGGATAACTTAAATCAGTTTTAATATATATTCAACTGACTGGCTAGTAATTATGTGGTATTCCATGAAATTAAACAGAAACCACTTTTCTTCTGGGGACTATATCCTATTTTTTATTGAATAAACTCAGCAAAATACCACATAAACAAAATGAGGAACACAAATATTTTTGATGTGTAAGCATCATCTTCAAGCCAAAACCACACATATTTAAAACTAGATGGAAGGAAACCCTAGGGTCAGACGGAAGTAAAAGGGTAGCATTTGTGGAAAAAGTAGGGGGGTAAAGCGGAGGTGAGTAAGGAAGAGGAGGAAGGAAAAATATATTTAGTGATTAGATTTTTTGTATGTCCATGTAAGATCACCTCTTTTCCTATATGTGGTTTTTTGCCAATCTAATTCAATTAAAATGAAATTTAGTTACCCAATAGAAAACTGGTTCCCTTTCACTATCAAACCAGCTTTAAAAAAATTGGGTCTACATTTTCTAGAATCTACCAATGTATAGAAAGCAGTTAATATAAAATTCAGAATGGAAGGCATCGTGTTGTGCAGAAATCAGAATGAGAGAAAAGAGACCGAATAGTACTTTTTTCCCAGTTTTATTTCCTACTGCCAGTTTCAGCAAGTTATTACCTAAGTTATTATGGTCAGGTCTAAAATATTCACCCAATCTTATCATCATGAGAAGTCTGCTCATGCAGGTCCTATGTGTTGTTTCTCCAATTTTCCATATCCTCCGCTCTTCTCTACATCCCACGGTACCGTTCTTCATTCTTTGATGAATTTCACTCTTCTCCTTCCTCTCTTCATTTGTCCCTCCACTTACAGCTTGAGCAAGCAGTTCCTTCTTATTGCATGCCCTATCCAATTCTTCTTCCTTTGGATTATCAAATCGACCAATCTTCTTTATTCATTTACTCTCCTCAGCACCTCTTCATTCCTAACTTTGTCCTTCCACTTGATATTTAACATTTTTCTCCAAACCCACATTTTTAACGCCTATATTCTATTTATCTCTTTCTTCTTTAGGGTCCTTGTCTCGCAGCCATACAGGAACACACTCCACACAAAGCATATAATCATTAGAAAGGATCTGGTGCTTTCCCGGCGAATATATTTTTACTGACTTCTTTCTCACTTCTGCAATCCTTCATCACCTCCACAACTTGATATTTGTGTCATTCTAAAGGCTCCAATTGCACATCATTTACATATGCATCCTTCACCTCATCCTCTCCCACTTAATAACTGTGGTCTTCTTTTGATTTATTCTGATTTATCTTCTACCACATCCTCAAGCTGTTTCAACATCCCCTTCATTTCCTCAGTGCTTTCTGCAATTAAAACCGTATCATCAGCAAACCTTATGCATTTCATTCTTCTTCCTCCAATGCTTACTCTTTTATCTCTTACCCAGCTTTCCATGGCCATCTCTTCTGCGTAGATAGTAAATAGCGTATGTGATAAACAGTCTCACTCCTTGTCCTACGTCAAATCACTTTGTTTAAATTTCCCCTATCCTTGCGTCTGCTTCTTGAATCAAATATGAATTTCTTATTAACCTCCTGTCCTTCCAGTCTATCCCTTTTTCTTTTAGTATAGTCATTAATCTTTTCCACTGTACACAGTTAAAAGCATTCTCTAAATCAAAGAAACATAAACTTAAACTTCTGCCCTTCTCCAATTATATTTCTCCTATGATTCTGATTACACCTATTGCATCCCTTGTCCCCATACCTCTTCTAAATCCAAACTGTTCTTTCATCATATTTTCTTCCATTTTACTTGCAATTCTTTTATTCAGTATTCTGAGCAAAGTCTTTGCTGCCTGTACTATGAGACTCATCGTACGGTGCTCTTTGTATTTCTTTCTACCTTTCTTATTTGCCAAGGGAAACACTTCTGTCCTTTGGCCATTCTCCACTGCTATATTTGTCATTACATACATTCTAATTTAGTGGCTGTAAAAAAGGGAGAAATGGTGTAGGTATTATTGTGAATAAGGATATAAAGGATTCCATAATCAATGTGATGTATGACTGTGATAGAGTGATGGCAATAAAGATTGATAGAACACCAAAGGAATAACTAGTCATACATGCCTACATGTGACCATGAAGATGATGAAGTGGAGGAAGTGTATGGATGAATTGAAGAAATTATATAAGAAGAAGGACATAAACTTAAAGGGTCGCTGCAAAATCATGATGGGAGACTGGAATGCAAGTGTTGGAAATGAACAGGTGGAAGGAATTGTGGGTAAATATGGCCTCGGTAGAACAGATGAAAGAGGTAGGAGACTAATTGAATTTCGTAAGGATAGTAAGATGATAATATCGGACACATGGTTCAAACATCACAGGAGAAGAATTTATAATTGGAAGGCCCCAGGTGATCGATATCTCAAACAAATTGATTTCATCCTGGGAGAAGAAAGATATCAGAACGCAGTTAAACATGTATGTGGATTACCTGGAGCTGACATATATAGTGACCACATCCTCCTGAAACTAGAATTTAACATTAAACGTAAGAAATTAAAATGAGCAATTAAGAAGTGGGATCTAGAAAAATTGGAAGGCATTGATAAAGAAAAATTTAGTCAAAAATTAGAGATCGGTACCATTAGTGAGACAGTCTCAGGAGTGGAATATAAATGGTTCAAATTAAAGAGTCGTAACCAGAGGATATTTGAAGAGTATATCTGGTATATAAAAGGAAAGAGAGCTAAGAAAGCATGGATAACACAGGAAATGATGGCAAAGATGGAAGAAAAAAGAAAATATAAACAGGAAAACTATCGCAAATGGAGGAAAAAATGTAGAAGACTGAATACAGAGCTAAGGAAAGACACAGACAAAGCAAGAATAGAGTATCTACAGAAAGGATGTAAAGAAGTCAAATAATTAGAAAAGAAAGGAAGGTTTGATTTAGTATATAAGAGAATAAAAGAAATCAGCTTGGATGGAGGACCAGAAAAGAGATTAATATGGAAATAGAAGACAAACAATGGAAATTAGTGAAAGAAGATTCAGCAATTATGGCACAATGGAAAGAATACATGGAAGACCTCTACAAAGCGAAAGATAAACCATAGGGTCTAAATATAGAAGAAGAAAAGTTAATAGAGCCACCCAATGTACCCCCTTCTAATAGAAACTACGTTGAAATTGGCAACAAATACAATATCACCTTCTATTGTGAAAGTATGCCCCTAAAGTATGATTGTGCAAGAGTGATTTCCTCCCACTTGAAGTTGAGCACACCATTTGTCTTTCCCTTGATCTAAAGTTGATTAAGGAGGTATAAAAATAGATATTTACAAATAACTAAAGCAGACAAAGGTCATTGTGTTATTGCATTAATCAGGTTTGATCACAGTCCAAAATGTTTGGAGTTTTTAATTAAAGCTCAATAATGCATTTCTCCATATTTCATCAAAAATGTGTTAAAAGTCCCATTGGCAACTCCTCGAGTACTTCCCAAGTCTGATTCATTCCGGTTGATAAATCTTAACCCTCTTTCCCCAAGGTTTCATGGATTACTGAAAATTCGTAGAGAGTAAGTGCCAATTTGCTCTGTGGTGTATAGTATCTATTCCCCATAACATAACTTGGTTCACAGCTAGTAAGTCAACTCCATGATTCCGTAGTGCTCCTCAAGGAGCATAGCCGAAAACATTCTGAGGACCTCTGTGAGAGAATGACATGTTCTACAATGCATCTCAAAGCAAAGTTAGTTTCATTCGATGGTTCAAATATGAACACAAAAATACCAGTGCCTAAAACCTTTGATATCCTAAATAATTCGTTCAGTACCGTATTTGACGGCATATAAGACGCACCCTATTCAAGTTGGCTACTCACAAGGGAAAAAAGTTTTAGTAGTCCGTGCGAAAGTGTGGAACCACAATAACTTAAAATGTAGTTTCTTTTAGTTGTCACGTTTGGTAAAAACCAAATATTAACACAATCATTGAATGCAATTATGAAATAGGTAGTATAGACCATCTGCGCTAAAAATAGCATTCAGTATTGAAAGTTAACCTGTGGAGGTTGAACCTTCGCATATAAGACGCAGGGAAATTCTTCGAGACATAATTTAGGAAAAAAGGTGCGTCTTATATGCTATCAAATACGGTAATTGGGAATGGAATCAAGGGCAGACTACCTATCCATAGTGAAAGTATGAACAGATCAGAATTTCTTCAACTGAGTCCATCATAAACAAATCAAAGTGTTTTTATAGGCTAACCATTATCATCATTGTTAGCAAAAGTATTTATGACTCTTTTTAGATCAATCTTTTCGACTCCTCTTTTGAATTTTTGAAAATGTAAATTTTTGGTATAGATACTTCAATAATGCTACATGTAAAGTTAATACATAAATATATTTATATATATATATATATATATATATATATATATATATATATACGAGTAAAATGTAGCTTGCATACTGCAAGCAGATCGGCAATACTAATTTTATATCGGCAACAATCGGGACGGTCTTCAAAAGAAAAAAAAAAGGATTGAAAAAATTCTTATAATTCGCTGCAATTTCATCGTCTGGCATCGAACCGGGGTCATACTGGTGATCTTACTATGCAGCACTATAGAATTTCACCATCTCTGACTGAGTGTGAAAATTCAACCAAAAATATTGGTTACAACTGCCTTAAACTACGTTCTACTTCTCACGAATGTAAATGGCTCTCTGGATTCAAACCAAGGACTATCTAGGAAATCTAAAATATGTTCATGAAATGAATCTATGATCTCTATCTATATGCCGAATTTCAAGTTTATATATTATTGAGAAAGTTTTCAAAATAATTCCTAAGAATTGGATCAAATTCTGATTGCAGAGACACCTGGTGTCGAACCCAGGACACATTGATAGCTGTGAGTACACTGTTTGATTGTATGGACTTGATCTTTCTATATGCAAAGTTTGAAGTCGATAACATGACTAGAAGTACCTAAATTTTGTTTCCGTTATCTCCGTAAGAAATGCATTGAGAAGTGCAAATGGCCCTCTGGGATCGAACCAAGGACCATCAGCGAACATGTAAAATTCAATTATGAAATATATTCAACATATATATCCACGTGCCGAGTTTCAAGTATCCATTTTATCGGGAAAGGATCCAAAAAAAATCTTCAAATTCGCCACAATGCATTTTAAACGGCCGATATTTGCCCCGACCTAGCAGCGAACCATGGACCATATTCGGCGATGTCTTTTTGATTTTCGTTGGACATTCACGGCTTCTAGTGATCCCTCGAATTTCAACTCTCTCCTTTACCGGGAAGTGCCTCAAAAAAGTTTTCGAAAATCCCCGCCATGTATTCTTATGGGGAAAATCGCGACTTTGGGGCCTTCTGGAATCGAACCCATGACACTGAGGTTCAAAGCCGCAATTTTTCTGGCGGTTATACGTTATGGCCAATACGTCGTATAAATTTCAAGTCGATGACGCTTATAGTTTAGGCTGTGAATTAGTATCCTATCTATCTATCTATCTATCTATCTATATCCTTGAATGAATCCGGAGAAGCATCTATATTTAATAGATATGAATACGAGTAAAATGTAGCTTGCATACTGCAAGCAGATCAGCAATACTAATTTCATATCGGCATCATATCGGGACGGTCCTCGAAAGAAAAAAAAAAAGGATTGAAATTTTTCTTAAAATTCTCAGACATTTCACCGTCTGGCATCGAACCCGAGTCTTTAATGTGAACTTACTATGCAGCACAATTGAAGATCACCATCTCTAACTATGTGAGAAAATTCAAGCAGAAATATTGGCTAAAACTGCCTCAAAAGCAGTTCTAATTTTCACGAATGTAAATGGCTTTCTGGATTCGAACCAAGGACGATCTCGGAAATCTAAAATTTGTTTCAGAATTTTATTTATGATCTCTATCTATATGCCGAATTTCAAGTTTCTATATTATTGGGAAAGTTTTCAAAATAATTCCTAAAAATCGGATCAAATTCTGATTGCAGAGACACCTGGTGTCGAACCCAGGACACATTGATAAATGTGAATGCACAGTTTGATTTGTAAAGACTTGCTCTTCTATCATGCAAGTTTTGAAGTCGATAACATGCCGGGAAGTACCTAAATTTTTTTTCCGTTATCTCCGTAAGAAATGCATTGAGAAGTGCAAATGGCCCTCTGGGATCGAACCAAGGACCATCAGCGAACATGTAAAATTTAATTATGAAATATATTCAACATATATATACACGTGCCGAGTTTCAAGTATCCATGTTATCGGGAAAGGATCCAAAAAATATCTTCAAATTCGCCACAATGCATTTTAAACGGCCGATATTTGCCCCGACCTAGCATCGAACCATGGACCATATTCAGCGATGTATTTTTGATTTTCGTTGGATATGCATGGCTTCTAGCGATCCCTCGAATTTCACTTCTCTCCTTTGCCGGGAAGTGCCTCAAAAAAATTTTCGAAAATCCCCGCCATGTATTCTTACGGGGAAAATCGCGACTTTGGGGCCCTCTGGAATCGAACCAATGACACTGAGGTTCAAAATCGCAATTTTTCTGGTGGTTATACGTTATGGCCAATACGTCGTAAAAATTTCAAATCGATGACGCTTCTAGTTTAGGCTGTGAATTAGTATCCTATCTATCTATCTATCTATCTATATCCTTGAATGAATCCGGAGAAGCATCTATATTTAATAGATATATATATATATATATCTATTATATATAGACGTTTCTCCGGATATACCTATATATATATATATATATATATAGGGGATCAAAATTCTAACCATGTTCCACAAGTGCCACCAACTTGAAATTTTTACGACGTTATGGCCATGAAGTGTAACCTCCAGGAAAAAGCCGACTTTGAACCTCGGTGCCATGGGTTCGATTCCAGAAGCCCCCAAAGTCGCGATTTTCCCCATAAGATTACATGGCGGGGATTTTCGAAAATTTTTTTGAGCACTTCTCGGAAAAGGAGAGAGTTGAAACTCGAGGGATCGCTAGATGCCGTGCATATCTAAAGGAATCCATAATGACATCTACGAATATTATCCTTGGTTCGATGCTAGGTCGGGGCAAAAATCGGCCGTTTAAAATGCATTGCGGCGATTTTTAAGATTTTTTTTTAACCCTTTTCCGATGGCATAGAAACTTGAAATTCGGCATGGCGTTAGATATCATAATTATGTTTCATAATCAAATTTTACATACTCCCTTATGGTCCTTGGTTCGATTTCAGAGGGCCATTTACATTCCTCAATGCATTTCTTACGGAGATTACGGAAACACATTTTAGGTGCTTCCCGATATTATATCTACTTGAAACTTTGCCTAAGATAAGATCAAGTCATTACTAATCAAACAGTGAATTCACAGCTACCAATGTTTCCTGGTTTCACCACCAGGCGTCTCTACAATCAGTAAATGAAACGATTTTAAAGAATTTTTTGGAACCATTTCCCAATTATATAGAAACTTGAAATTCAGCATACAGATAGAGATTATAGATACATTTCAGGAACATGTTCTAGATTCCCACGATCATCCTTGGTTCGAATCCAGAGAGCCATTTACATTCGTGAAAAGTAGAACGTCGTTTGAAGCAGTTGTAGCAAATATTTCTGCTTGAATTTTCACACATAGTTAGATACAGTGATCTTCTATTGTGCCGCTTAGTAAGTCCACCAGGAAGACCCGGGTTCGATGCCAGACGCTAAACTTGAAGCGAATTTTAAGAATATTTTCAATCCTTTTTTTTTTTTCTTTTGAGGACCGTCCCGATATAATGCCGATATGAAATTAGTGTTGTCTATCTGCTTGCAGTATGCAAGCAACATTTTACTCGTATATATATATATATATATAAAACTTACAAAAGTAAAAACACACACACACTTGTACGAATTCCACATCTTTTTAAGTCGCTTATATTGATAACACAAAGTTGAAGTCGACATCATATCAAGAAGGTCCTCAAAAGAAAAAAAAAAAAAAGGATTATAAATATTCTAAGAAATCAATGAATTTTTTGTAAATAAAAAGAAAGAAAATGTTTATTGTTCTTGGACTTCTTCATCTATTTATGAACATACATAAAAGAAGTACAAATGCAAGATAGCTCATTATAAATTGAATTAAACAGCAGACACATTTTAATTATGAAAAATAATAGACTTTTTATATAACATCATGGTTTGAATGGCATATTTTTCTTTCCCTTTCCTTTCCAATACAAATAGATGATGAAAAAATTTATATTTAAAAACAGAAAATGAATTGGAATCTTTAATATCATTAAGAATGCTATTCCATAGCTTTGCTCCAACAATACAAAAAGGATTTTTGGTAAACAGTGATTCTGTGTTGTGGGATGATTATGTAGTCGAGAGCCATTCTGGCCGTTACATTAGACTTTTTATCCCTAATTGGAAAAAATTGCATCAAGTATTCTGGTTGTGGATATTTATAAAGACTATACAAATATGATCCAAGCATATGTTTTCTTCTAGTTTTTACCTTTAGCCATGCAAGATTGGCAAAGTAAGGAGTAATGTGATCATCCTTTTTTAAGTTAAAAATGAACTTTACACACATATTTAATAGACGTTGAAGCTTGGCATTGAGCTCTTTGGTGAGGTCATGGTACACTAGGCAGCAGTAGTCCAAATGGGGGTAAATAAGTGTAGATACAAGTTGATTACGGGTATGGCGGGGTAAGAGGTTTTTTGAATTTAAAGCTGATAAAGAATATCATTAACTTTATTACATATGGCTAGCACATGGTTGTGCCATGACAGGTTAGGGACCATAGTGACCCCTAGGTTTTTTGGGACTTTTGGGACACCCTGTATATAATAGACATAGAGGATCAAAATTCTAACCATGTTCCACAAGTGCCACTGACTTAAAATTTTAACGACGTAATGGCAATAACCTGCAACCTCTAGAAAAAATCTGACTTTGAACCTCAGTGTCATGGGTTCGATTCCAGAAGGCCACAAAGTCGTGATTTTCTCCATAAGGATACATGGTGGGGATTTTCGATAATTTTTTTGGTGCACTTCCCGGAAAAGTAGAGAGTTGAAATTCGAGAGATCACTAGAAGCCATGCAACTCCCACGTAAATCAGAAAGACATCGCCAAATATGGTCCATGGTTCGATGCTAGGTTGGGGTAAAAATCAGCCGTTTAAAATGCATTGCAGCGAATTTGAAGATTTTTTTTGGATCCTTTCCCGATAACGTGGATACTTGATACTCGGCACGTAGATAGATATCATGAATATATTTCATAATCAAATTTTACATGTTCGTAGATAGTCCTTGGCTCGATCCCAGAGGGCCATTTGCACTTCTCAATGCATTTCTTACGGAGATAACGGAAACAAAATTTAGTTACTTTCCCGCATGCTATCGACTTCAAACTTTGCATGGTACAAGAACAAGTCTTTACAAATCAAACTGTGCATTAACAGCTTACAATATGTCCTGGTTTCGACACCAGGTGTCTCTGCAATCAGAAGTTGATCCGATATTTAGGAATTATTTTGAAACCTTTGCCAATAATATAGAAATTTGAAATTCAGCATATAGATAGAGTTCATAGATACATTTCAGGAACATGTTCTAGATTTCCACGATCGTCCTTGGTTCGAATCCAGAGAGCCATTTAGATACCTGAAAGGTAGAACGTCATTTGAGGCAGTTGTAGCAAATATTTCTGCTTGAATTTTCACACATAGTTAGAGATAGTGATCTTCTATTTTGCTGCATAGTAAGTTCACCAGGAGGACCCGGGTTTGATGCCAGACGATGAAATTTCGGCGAATTTTAAGAAAAATTTCAATCCTTTTTTTTTCTTTTGAGGACCGTCCCGATATGATGCCGATATGAAATTAGTATTGCCGATCTGCTTGCAGTATGCAAGCTACATTTTACTCGTATGAAGTATTCTTGCTGGGAAAGTTAATAGTTTTTAATACTCAGGTATATCTAAAAGTAAGTTAGGAATAGCTATAGCAGTAATAATATCCTCATTAATTGATACATGTTGCTAGGCATTAGTACTCATCATTTCAATAGTTTCTGCTTCCATATACTGATGAATGAAATATTTTTATTTGTTATTTGGTACAGAGAAAAATGTATCTTTCCTTTACTTTTGTCATTGTCTTGGTCAAAGATGTGATGAAATGAAAGCTACTGAGGTATAAGAGTCTTATCATCAATGTCTCATGGGCTGACGTAAAAAGTGTTATTTGTAGAGTTATTGTGCTTTACTTTTGTGGACATGTTCTGCTTTCTGTCTCAGTGAGGAAAGCAAGAGAAAACTACCTCACTCCTCACTAGGATGGGCCTAAAAAACGTTTTTTTTTGCCAGATAAAATTTGCCCTATGCGTAAATGTTGTATAATGATATGAGGATCTTGCATGCAAATATTTCCAAATCTGGATAATATTACACACTGCCGCCCGAGCCCTAATGTTTAAAAATATGCAAAAATACAGTGAAAATGAGAAACAAACACTTGTGGAGACTGAGGTATTGTAACTACTAACACTTTAGTAAGTATCAAAGGTTAATTTATATCTCTGTATTACTTTTCTAAAATTTTAAATTTATTTCATGCAATCTATGGTTTTGCCACGCCAGGTTTTTGAAAGATCAACAAATTGTGAATATAGGCGACCCCCAAAGCGACCAAAAATTCTTGTGGAATGAGACATCACCTTACATTTTGCGTGAAACTAGAAATTTACCATATCTATGTCACATCAGAAAGAATATATGGTAAAATTTCCGTAGGAAATATCTCGGAAATTGAAGCTCTTACGGAAGGATTGGAAATAATATATATATATAAGCCGCCATCCTTCATCTACAACGTGGTGGAAGTTTTGTCTGGATATCTGCAGTATTAAGGGAGATATAGAATTAATCCCAAACAGTCCTAAACGGAAATTTTACCGAATATATTCTTTCTGATGTGACATAGACAAACACAAACCAATTGATTTCTTTGATAATTGAGGTAAACAGATTACAAACATTTTACTCTATACTATTCTATAAAAATACTCTATTCTAACAATTATCTATACGCTAACTTATAAATCTTTAGTATAAAAGTTTACTAAAACTATTTCGGCAAAAATTTAAAGCTTGATGGTATCATTTTTACGGTACTTCCCACACATTTTGTCTCTGCAAGACTCGATAAGGAAGAATCAATATTAACCCATCAATAGCCAGCTTAAAAATAGATTTATTAAAGTTAAGTAAAGTAGAAGATATAAATTACGTTTCTTTCCTGCCTCACATGTCAACGTACCTTTGGGAAACGTTGCCAGATCGAAAGTAAAATATGCACACTTTACAACTGTGTGGCTAGGATCGATTGAATTTTCCTCTCTATAAAGTAATGAGACCTGTTAGGAGCCATGAGTTCGCTAGATTACTATAATACATATTAAAAGTAAAAAGGTTGATATCTGATGTAAAATAGTAATACCATTACATATTTTTATAAAGTGACTCCCTCGACTCCCTAAGCATGAAGCGACAACTGAAAGTTTATAGTATTTATGAGGCTACTTTAGGTTGATATTTATGTAATCTCGATGAATCAATCCGTAAACGAGTGAAAAACAACGTATTTTCTACAGCCGTGGGCGTACCTTATAGTTTTCTTCGTAAGAGTAAAATAATTCTATTACGAAACTTTTCCGCAGTTACCAAAACAAAGATAGTTGAATTACGTTACCCCGTAATTGTCAATCAAGAATTCTTATGTTCATCATACTAATTGTATGGCAAATAAATGTTTTCCACTTTAACTTAGAGCACAATAAATCATAAAAATAATATTAATAGGCTAATCATCAAATTTATTGTTCTTCTTCGATTTATTATGACGCTTCTCACTGTCTTTCCCCGCCGTCCTATGCTATGACGGCGCGAAGGTGAGCAAAGCACTCTCACGGATAGATAATCGCTGCTATCACCCTCCGTCGTTTGTATGATGTTGCCCCTGTCAACGACGTCGCTCTCACCGTTCTCACAGTTACATAATCGTGGTGCTGGTTTTTGAGGGATTTTTTTAGGTTTCAAAGGTCGACTTATACGAGGACATATGCGTTAATATATTTTTCAGTGTTTAGTCAACCACTTTTCCTAAAGATGTCATACTATATCTTGTTGTATTTTTCTTGATGATTTATCAAATTATATTAGCGGTAGGATTATGGAAGGGATAAAACAAGCATTATTCATTTTTTGTTCATATATGTTTTCATATTTCAGCAAAATTAAACATTTTTAGGAAATGTACTTTTAATATATGAGCCCTTATCATCAGGCAGTCATCCTAGTACATCTTATCTCAGTCATCTAAACCTGAAAAAAGATTTATCCATTAAACATACAAACAAAGGTTTTATTGGTAAGAAGAAGATGTGTTCCTTACAAATCGTGGTGATCTATTCAAAAGTATATACATTTGAAAAATTACATAAATCATAGCTATACTTTCAACAGAATGACAGCAATTAATAATGAATTATATACAGACATTTGAAACAATTAAGAGCCAGTTATTGTATGAATGAGAGTTTTAACTCCAGGTTCATAAAATTATATTTATCTAAAATTTAAAGAAAATTAACACAAACAATTATTTATCTTGATTCTCTTTATACCCTGACATATAATTCTTACATGAACGTAACTGAGATAACAAATTCACAAAAAGAGAGTTCTTGGAAAGAAAAGTAGTACATATACTGATAAATTCTGATGACAAACTAAGAATAATATATCAGAGAATTAGACTGGAATAAAAACTATTTTAAAACAGTTCACTCAAACTATTTTTCAAATTAACACTGTTTCTAATAAATTAATTAACATTTTTCAAATTTTGTTCTTCATGTTGTGATAAAATTTAATTGTGAACACATTTGGTTGGCTTCACAACATCGGAGAAGCTTTAGCTGCTTCAATTAATGTGCCCATAACCTGGATGCATTCTTTTAATCCTGCCAGCAGGATGGATCAGTATGCAATCATATAAACTTCTCTGTGATAAAAAGAGATCAACATTCATAATTCTGTTTACAAATAAGTTATGGTAAAATTTTCCTTTGGTTAGGCTTCACAAAAGGTAATTTTAGTCCTTAAATACCAATTCCTTTTTTCATGAGTTCACCTTTCAGCATGCCTGTTATCACAATGTAGTCAAATATTTACAAATATTTTTAAATTAATATTTCTGAAGATCATTGATAGCTTCTTCCAGAATGAGATGATTATCTGTTAAAGAAACCAAACAATCGAGAATTTTGTCTCTTATCAGTGGCACAGCCATCATTTTCTTGGCCTCTCGATGACTTCCTTCTGTGGTTCTGTTGTGACTGTAGTTGCCGTTGTCGATGCCTCTGCTCCTGTGTCGTCAGCTTCTTTTTCATTTGTTCATCAAGTAAATGGTGCATGTCCATCTGCAAAGTTAATAAGGATACAATTCCTAAATATTTATGAATGTGCATAAACAAAGTTAATTTCATGGGAGAAAATTGATTTTATGTTCAACAAATTCACTGATAATACATTAACACTACAAGATAGGTGGGCTTTATCTATAAGGTTGAGTTAGCGTCATTAATTTATTTAATCCAAAGGTGTATAAAATTTACAACTTTGTATCTTAGGTAAATTTTTATGAAATTTATAAAACCTATTTGATTTTAATGAAACCATTCAATGATCTTTTAGAAGGGATTTAGAGGAGTAATTGACTTATTTCTCAACAACAAGAGAAAAATATTTTTGGCAAATGATGCATAAGTGATAAGAGGATTTGATTGCACCTTGATTTGAATACTGTGTGGGTTTTTAATCTTCTTAGAAGAAGGTGAGTATGGAAGAAGAGTCTTGAAAATGGGTGGTACAAAATCCAGTTATCTCAATGGCAGAGACTGAAGGACGTGAATCTCTTTATCGCTGTTGATATATCAGTCCAATAATTTTCCGCCAAATGGAAAGTTATGATATTACGCCAGATAACTTACCTGCCACTGTTCCAACTGCTGACTAAGCTCAACCTTTTGCTGAACAGCCTCAATCAGCTGTGAATTGATCTGCAGAAGATCTATTCTTGTTTTAGCTAGTTCCACTTCTGCAGCATTCTTTCTAGTGAGAGCTTTGTCTCTCATTTCCCATGCCTTAGCAACTGATTCTTCTTTTGCATGCTCACTACTATCTGCGTCTGATCTGGCCACATCTCGCTCTTCTTGAACAGCACGCAGCTGAGCTTCACACACACTTAACTGAAAATAGACATTAGGGAAACCATATTAGGAAGAAAGATTTTAATTTTGAGGATTCACTCTTTATCAATGTTATCCACTACCACTAATTTTATACACTATCTTTTAGTTGTCTGAAATATTTAATCTATAACATGAGTAGAAATTCGACTATGAAGGAATCGAAACAATTCAATCTGGTGTCAAAGTTGGAAATAGTAGCTCATTCTTTGTGGAGAACCAAAGTAGAAAACAGAACTGTATTTTATATGCAGGTCAAGAATCCTTTAAAGAGATCAGATTAGGAGCAAGGTCATGATTGCTTGATAAATTCGGAAAGAGTGAACTTGAGGAAGATTCAATTTATATTATGCAACCCCACAGCTACTTTGGCCAATCTGAGAATGTTCATAAAATAAGAGAATTACATCCAGTACATTATCACAAGGGAACCCTGTAAGACAAACATGACCATGATGAAACACTACCAATCCCATATTTTTCCCTTTAGGCTTTAGTTTTATATATGCTACATGTTGTTTTTCTGACAAGGGCCACTATGATATCAGTTTAAAAAGTTCTTTGACAGCAGAAGTCAATATGGGTCCTCACTAGGAATGAAACCTGGGACCACTATCACCAAAGGGAAATGCCCTACCCACTAAGCTATTCAGGAGCCCTCTATGCCCTACCAATGGATTAGCTCATGGTTCACCGGGTTCATCACTCAAAATAATAGAGTAAGTTTCCACTATATTATGGTCCACTTTTGGTGCTCCTTATTAGGGTGCCCCAAGACGTATTGGAAAAAAAATTGTTTGCAAATTCAATTACTCATAGTCTCTAATTATTTTCTATTTGGCCTCATAAAACTTACCCATTAAATATTATTGTGATTGGATTGTGGTAACCAGTGCCGACTTGATGCCAAACAATTTCGAGAAATGAAAATTTGAACAGACAAGGGGGACACCAGGTTAATGGGTAATTAACTAATGGATTCTCACTAAGAGTTTTGCAGAAAATCTATGAACGGCATTTTTCGGAAAATTAGGTCGACTTCAACCCCCTGTATAAATTTAATGTGCAGGAATCAAATTAATTTACTTAATAATAATAGTAATGGCTGCATATAGAATTTATTAAGCACTAACTAAGAGAAGTATCAAAATTTGCACAAACAAAAACCACTTTTGTGTTTTTGGCCAGCTGTTTTTGATTCTATATAGCCCTCTGTACGAAGTTATATATATTAGAATAAATATGAACTAAAATTAAAGAATGCTTGGAAGGTATCACGATTATATTTAATCGCAAAAAGATAAGTAATCAGAGAAAGAAATGGAAGAAAATAAATTCTTATGAACTCGAGATCTATATACAGTAGAACCTCAATTTTATGAAGTTGAAGGGACCCAAAAATTTCCGCTTAGTAAAATTCGGGCTTTGTAAATTTGAGAACAATACCCAATTATACACTCATTTTAAGAAGTAATTCCCTCATATCAGTTCAAATAACATAAGAAAATAATGTTTGGAATTAAGTTGCTTTTATTAATCACAGGCGTGAAAGATTTTTCTATTACTGTAATTCTCCAAATAATGGAAGGATAACATTCCTGAGTCCTAAACCCTTGGAAAATTTAAAGAACCCATAATTGAACTTTTAATCTTGAATTTACACTGGGTTAGTTATGCGATCTTACTTTGTAATGCAAAGTAAATAATTTACCTTAATTTTTTCTGGACTCATCTGATCATCGTCATTTGAAGATGACATGGAGGTGCTAGACATTCCCGAATCCCACTGAACTCCTCTCCTAAGGTGATCATTTATGCATTTCAGCTGCTTACAGGATGTCACTATCTCTTCTTGCAGAAGAAAAAATCAAAAGAATATAGAATATCTTTTCAAACAGATTTTTACATATTTTTTTAGAAATATGAAAGGGGCTGATATAATACACAAACTTTCCAGCATATTTTAATTATGGTAAAGTAGGATTAGGGCTTTAACTGTAGACATATTTCTTCTATTCATCCCAGCCAACTTAAATAAACAACTTTTATTATCAATATGAGTTAGCCGGATATTGAGGAAACCCATGACAATAATAAAGAAAGGAAGAAAGAGGATGGGGAAGAAAAACATATCATGGTTAGATTAATGAGAGGAGAAGTTTTTGGGAAGTTATAATGTACGAAAAGGCTAATTTACTTTAAAAATGTACATGAAGATTGCTTTACTTAGCGCAAAAACAGCTGTGAAATAAAATAATTTGTGGAAGTTAGGAAGTACAGTGTGTTATTATGGCTTTCCATGATATCTGGCTGACTCATATTCATTATATTAAAAATGCTAGTGAGGCAAATTTGCCCAAATTATTCAGGAAATACAGCATTATATTTAGAGCAGAGTCATTGAACATCTTCTTCATGAACCAGTGTCTGAAGTTGAAGGTTTTCCCGAAATTTGTCAGGAGGCATATCAACTAACACCACTGAAATTATAAAAAGGCTTCTGTTCTGTATAATGTACCTGCATATGGCCATGCTTAAGCTGATAGTGGTACTGAAATAAAATAATTTGTGGAAGCTACAGAGTGCAGCATGTTTCTTCATTATAAACAACATTTCATTGTTGTCCTGCAGCACTTCTCTCTTCACTAACTCTCTTCAGTACTAATTTTATAGGAATAAATATTAGTTCTGTTTCATTTTAGTTAAAAGTTTCACAGAAATATTTTTACTTCAAGCTCATTGCTGTTGTATGTAGCTAAGGTAAGACAGTTCCCAAATAATCTCGGAGGCCATCTTTTTGTAATGTAACCACATGAGTACTCTGAGATCGAATGGTCAAGTATGTCCACACAAAAACTTTGAAGGCATTATAATAGGAAATTATAAATAGTTTCTACTCATTTATTTCTCCTTCACGATGATGACTTAGTAACAAAAGCACAATTCTTTGTTATTTGAGCGTGTACCCAACAAGTGTCAAATGATTCTAAGCTAATTCTATGTTATTTAGAAAGTTACTGTTAGAGAAATGAATGATTTGCGATCATTTTTGTCATCATTGTATATTTTGGTTGATGTATATGTGTTTAGTTTTGGTTCTGCTTTGCTTTATTCATTTGTAAGGTGCTTTGTGTTGGCGGAGGCTGGTGGAATTTCATGTAGAAGTTTTTTGAAATGTAGAGACCTGAAGTCCGGGAAGTCGTTGGTGTAGTAATAAACGTGTTCAGCAACATGCGAGTGTCTTCTTCGTTTCACTGAATCCCTGCAAATCCTGTTTCCCCTGGGAGTGATTTGGCTTTGTAGCTTCCAGAGGAGTAAGGCCGCTAGCAGGTTATGGGCCCAGGCTATCCGTGAAACAAAAATTACATGTTTTCAAATATTTACGATAATTTTCGATATCGGAATTGGCGCGTGTGAACCGCATGTTGAAGATGGAGTCGGAGAGCTACCAATTTGGCATGGAGAAGTTAAGCATGAGAAATAGGAACACGTGGAAACCATGGGTGAAAAGAGAGCTGCTTGTGAAGGAGGCTTGGGAGGCTGTTACCGGATTTCCGATATTGGCGGAGTCGGAATTATCCAGGACTGAGCAGGCGAGGCGGAAGAGGGCCAATCTCACAGCGATGGCGATTATCATGAGATACGTTGGTCATGAGTTAATAGTCGATATATCTGACTATGAAGATGCGAAGGATGCATGGGAGCACTTGGAGAAGGTTTGCTGCAAAAATATGGACTTTGTTGCTGCGGTAAAATTTAGGGAGTTAGCGACGTTAAGAAAAACACCGGAAATGTCCGTGATAAATTATTGTAATACAATGATGGACATGAACCGCACGCTCGAGAGGAACGAACTGGGATTAACTGACAAGCAATTGGCGGCTGTTTGTCTGACTGGTTTACCAAAAGAATACGATATTACGGTGAAAACATTGGCGGCTCAGAAGAGTAATTTAAATATGGCGGTGGTGAAGCAAGTGTTGCTGGAGGAGGAACAACGCTTGAAGACGGAGGAAAACTCTATACATCAAGCCCTTAAAGTACAGAAGGGGAAACCTCAACAGTGTAACTACAACAGAGGCAAGTGCGATCGAGGTCCTCGGAGAGGAGAAGATTCTTCAAATAACAAGAGAGAGAATTCATACCCGAAACCTCAGCGGGGAAGTACGTATTGGTGTTATGCCTGTGGTAAGAAGAATGATCATATTGCATGTTTTTGTCCACTGAAGACAGAGGAAGAAAGAGAAAGAAGAGAAGAAAGGGCAGCTACCGCTAGTATAGTGACTAGGGAATATAAAGTGCTTTGCGTAAAGAAGAATGATGAAAGGGGTGATGGAGTTTGGGTGGTAGATAGTGGGGCGAGTGATCATATGACAAACAGAAGGGACTTGTTCGCCAGTTTTAAAGAATCGAAAGGGACTGTTGCAGTTGGGGATGATGCACCAGTTCAGATTGAGGGAGAGGGGGCTATTCGTATCCATCTTTCGGATGAGTGTGGTGCTACTGATATAACACTTTCGAATGTGCTCTATGTCCCAAATATGAGACATAACTTGATATCTATAGGACAGCTTGAGGAAAAAGGAGTGAAGTTCGTGACAGAGAGGGGAAAACAAGAGGCATCCATGGGAGAGAGGAGATTGATTATTGCCCATAGAATTTCTAGACTGTCTTATTTGTCTACAGTTGGCAGTCCTAGTATTACAGATATAAAAGGAAGTTATCATGAAAAGAGGGCGTGTAAGGTTACTCCAACTACTTGGCATAGTAGGTTGGGGCACCCTAATTTGGAGGCCATGAAAAAATTAAAGGTATTGACCTCCTTAACTGGTGACACAAAGATGGATGTGGATTGTTTTGCATGTATTCAAGGCAAGATGCGGAGAGAGAGCTTTCCCACCAGTAAGGATGAAAGGGTGAAGAGGGTACTGGAGCGGGTTCACACTGACATCATGGGACTAATCACTCCAGCCTCATTGAGCCAGAAGAGATATATCATCACCTTTATTGATGAGGCAAGCAGGTATGTTTCTGCCACTGCCATCAGCAGAAAGAGTGAAGCTTTGGAGGAATTTAAGAAATTCAAGGCTAGAGTGGAGTTGCAGCATGATAAGAATATAAAGCAAATCCAATCTGACAATGCAGGAGAGCTAACAAGCAAGGAATTCCATACATTTCTGGGGGAATGTGGTATCATGCATCCGAGATCGGTGGCCCATACACCCCAACAGAATGGACTGGCAGAGAGGATGAACTTGTCACTGTGCAATGCCATCAGGTGCATGATGATTCTTGCGGGAGTGCCAGGTGCATTTTGGGCAGAGGCATTGAAGACAGCATGCCATCTGAGGAACCTGTGCCCATCCAAACCTCTGGACTTCAAGATGCCCTTGGAGGTGTGGAAGGGGAGGCCACTGAGAGAGACAGATTTCTCTTATTTGCGGGTGTTTGGGACCAGGCGTGGGCATGGATTCCACGACAAAGCCAAGAAGGGAAATTTGGGGCCAGAGCAGTGGAATGCATGATGCTGGGTTATGAAGATGGTGTCAAGGGGTATAGACTCTGGGAGTTGAAGGGGAGGAAGGTTATTGTGGCACAAGATGTCATCTTCAGGGAGGCGATCTTTCCTATGAGGCAGCAGATGGTTGAGCAGCGCATAGTGGAGCTGGCACCAGTATTCGAGGTGCAGGAAGGAGATGTGGATGCTGATGATTGCGAACCAGGGACTGATTATGGAGAGGCACTAGGTCCAGGGGAGGCGTCACCTAGGGAGAACGAGGAACACCAGCCATGGGAGGAGCATGATCTGGAGAGTGTTGAGGCCACAACCAATGAAGGAGCTGACCCAGCCCATGAAGGACGACCACGAAGGGGGTACCATCCTAGGGCACCATGTCACTTGCCCTGTTGCATGATTGCTATGGGAGAGCTGAAAGAGGACCATATTGATGTACCAAACACAGTAAGAGAGGCGCTGAGTGGCCCACAAGCAGAAGAGTGGAGAATAGCCATGTTAGAGGAGCTGTCGAATTTGAAGAAAATGAAAACATGGAGCCTTGTTAGAAGGTCTGAGGCGGGAAATGTAATTGGCTGAAAATGGGTATTTGCCATAAAGAGGGATATTCATGGAGTAATTATAAAATTCAAGACAAGACTCGTGGCACAGGGGTTCAGGCAAGTTGCGGGAGTTGATTTTGAAGAGACTTTCAGTCCAGTCATGAGGAGGAGATGTGTAAGATTACTTTTTGCTATTGCTGTTGAGAAGGAGTGGGTAATACATCAAGTGCATGTAATATCAGCTTATCTAAATAGTCCTTTAGATATCTCTGTGTATATGGAACAGCCTGAAGTGCATTTTGGTGAGGGTCAATCTCATGAGTTTTTTGTTTGCAGGTTGGAAAAAAGCTTATATGGTCTCAGGCAGTCAGGAAGAAATTGGAACCATTTCCTTCACCAAATTCTTACAGATTTGAATTTTTACCAATGTAAATACAGTAAAACTTCTCGGGAGCGACCACCCTCCGTTCTGTGGAAAATCGGTCGTTGAGGGGGGTTGGTCTCTTTGAGAAGTATTAACATTGAGCTGCTTAAAACGTTTTTATCGATTTAGAAATAATTATTCAGTAGTAAATATTAAGAAAAATATGCAGTCTAATTTTATTATTTTTATTTTAATTATATACAAAAAACGAAGTCGTACTATTTTTTTACAATAAGTATTTATTTTCTTTTGAAATAAGAGGAAATTTCTATTTGTTTCATTTTTTTTGATTTTTCAGAAGGTACCTTCTTTTTCCCATCTATTTTTCAGTTCTGAAGATAGACTACTTATTGAATTGTCTTTCGTTTTCAAATTTAAAATCATATAGTCTATTTGTTTTAACGCTTGCTGCGCTGTCATCGTAGGTTCGACCGCCTGTTGAATGATGTCAGCAGGGGAACTTTCATCTTCAGATTTTGAATTTGCGCCTATAAAAGGCATAAAATATAAGTCTTAGTATTTTTTTAAATATTTTAAGCATAACGATTAAAAAAAATTATATGCACGCTTACCTTGGGCAATAGCATCCTGTATTAAGCGGTCTTCCCAATTTTCGCTGAGATAATCAAAGCATTCTAAGTTGTCCTCGCACTCCAGAGACTCCGGATCATAATCAATCCCCGCCAATTGCGAAGGCTCCTCTATTTCACCAATAGCATCAGAGTCATCGAAATAAAAAAATATTTTTTCCAATTCGGAATTAGTGAGTCCACAACTGGCGAAACACTTAGTGATTAAGTCCGCATCTAAGTCCTTCCAGGCGCGTTTGGTCCATCCCACGGCGTCGGCAACTGTTATCTTTTTGGCCAGGTCGGTCGCATTTTCACATTTATCCATTCTTGCAATAATGGATCTCAAAACGTATCTCCTGTATTCTAACTTGAACCATTTGATAACGCCATGGTCTAGGGGTTGAAGCTTGGAGGTCGCAATTGGCGGCAAAAACAACAGTTTCACATTCTTTAACACAGCTTGATGTTTGTGACAAGTCGCATTATCTAAATTAAGAAGCACGTTTCTACCTTCTTTCTCCATTTCCTTATCGAACTCTAATAACCACTCCTCAAATATTGAAGATGTCATCCAAGCTTTGCGGTTTGATTTCCAATGAATTCCAAGCTGAGTGATGTCTTTACGCTTAAAACATCGTGGATTCTTAGATTTCCAAATCATCAAAGGTTTCATTTTCTCTCCTGCTGCGCTAACACAAAACGCTATAGTCATTCTTTCTTTAGCTTGTTTCCCCCCTTTGGAGTCTGCCGACTTGAGCATCATGCTCTTATTTGGGAGAGCACGGAAAAAGAGACCAGTTTCATCAATATTAAAAATGTCACGGTCATCGTATCCTGCTAAGAGAAATGGAAGTCTTGTTTGCCAATCATCACAGACATTTTCATCTACATCGGCAGCTTCTCCACACAATGTTGTTTCTTGTTCAAAACTTGTCGAGCCATCCGTTGCTTGCGTTGAAGTCCTTTATTCCAAGGGCCTCTGCGATCTCTAGGGCTTTTTCTTTCATCAGAGCTCCGCTTATTGGGATATTCTTGGACCGTGCTGTTATAAACCATTCCAATAATGCTTCATTTACGTCTGGAAATTTTTCTGTCCTCATTCTCTTCACTCCTGTGAACTTAAAATCTTCCCATTCTTTGCGGAGATCAACGTTTTCGTTAATGATTTTGTTTATTTGAGTTTTTCCACAGTTAAGCAAATCCGCCAACTTTATCTCCGATTTTCCTTTTTCATGCAACTCGATAACTTAAAATGTACAGTAGCCTTCACGACGACTTCATATCCGGTCGTAACCAGAGGGATGGTCTGGTCTGTTCGAGAAGTATTTTTAACATTAAGCGTATAGGGAAAAAAATCGGTGCCTTGAAAACTTGGCCGTTTGCGGAGGTGGTCGTTTAATAGAGGTGGTCTGTTGTAGAAGTTTTACTGTATGACCTATGTGTGTGTAGGAGAGAAGGGGTAATTTTAGGTATTCATGTAGATGATATGGTGATCATTGGGGAAGACATTCCAGTAAGAACATTTAAAGCTGAACTATCAGAACTCATTGAAATCAGAGACTTGGGTGAAGTGACAAAAATATTATCGCTCTCAGCAAAAAGAGAGGAAAGTGGGCTAACAGTGAACCAGAGTTTGTACATAAATGAAGTTCTGCAAGAATTTGGTATGATGGACTGTAGGGCAGTTGCAAGTCCATTGGACCAAAATGCCAAGGAGAGAGATGATCCATGTGAAGAGGAAGTTTTTGATAACCATTTATATCGTAAAGGGATTGGTTGTCTTTTGTATATAGCTGGAGGAACAAGGCCTGATATTTCTTTTGCCAACCTCAAAGTTAGCTCAGTATTGTGAAAGAGCTACAAGGATTGGCACAATGTGTTGCATGTTCTGAAATATTTAAAGGGTACCATGAGTTATGAGTTACAATATGTTAAAACTGGGGAAAAGATTAAGGCATATGTTGATGCAGATTTCAACAATTCTCAAGATGGAATCTGTATCACTGGTTATGTGATTATTTTTGCAGGTGCAGCAATATCCTGGAGAAGTCATAAGCAGAGCTGCACTGGTACCTCTACTACACACTCTGAATATATGGCATTGTATGTAGCGTGTACAGAAATGGCTTGGCTTAGATATTTTTTGAGGAATTAGGAGTAGGAGAATTTGTGGAAAGCCAACTAGAAATTTTTGTTGATAACATGGGGGCAATTAAACTGGCTGAAGGGAGAAATGTCTCAGAGAGAACAAAGCACTTTAGGCCAAAGTTTCATTATGTGAAGGAAGTAGTGCAAGAAGGGATTATAAATTTGAAGTATGTTCAGTCATCTAATAATTTGGCTGATCTGTTGACGAAAATACTGCCAGGTGTCAGAACGAAAATGCTCACCCAGAAGTTAGGGTTGGTGTGAAGGATTATTTTTCAACTCCAGAAATTTAGTCTAATTGTAAGTTCAATTGAATGTATTTACTTATTTTTGTAGAGTTGTGTTTTTGAAGTTTTTTTTGTGAGTTTTTAGGAAGGGAAGATTTTTGGAGGTAGTTATTAATATTGTGTATGAATATTTGATAATTTTTTTTCCTGTAGATTACCGATGATAAAAATGCTCGAGGAGAGGTGTTAGAGAAATGAATGATTTGCGATCATTTGGTTGCATAATGCTAATGCAATGTTGATACAACGTCAACGTTGCCACAACGTTACCACAATGTTGTCTTAATGTTGATACAATGTTGTCACAACGTTAACATTGATGTCACAAAGACAACGTTGATACAACGTCAAAGTTCCCAGGAATCAATGTTGCAACAACAGTACCACAATGTTGTCTTAACGTTGCTACATTGTTGTCACAATGCTAACATTGATGTCACAAAGTTTATAATGTTAATATTTCTTTTCTTCTTTCTCTCATTTCTGAATTTACCATACTTTAGCCATTCCTGAACGTATGCTGTAATATTTGCTTGTGTTTCTTCCTCTCTCCATTTTGATATCCTTACTGTATAAAAAAGCAATATTTTAGATAAAGTTGTGGGCACATCATAAGTTTTGATTTGGCACAGTACATACAAGAACACACAAAATTCCTTGGTCAAATTCAAAGTAGCTGTCCAGATAGAAATTCTTTGTTGCTAGTGTGGAACATGGCCATATGGAACTTAAGTGGACAGCCACAAGACATTTGCCACAGTCCATGAGGACGATGTAGAACAATGTGGATGCTAACATGAAACCAATGTGGAACAAAAGGTCACCTCTGCCTATTTTCAACCTAGGCTCTTGCTATAGGTTATAACCTATTGGGAATCTTCAAATACCAAAGTGTCGTCCATAAAAACAAATTTATTTCAAGTATTTTTGAAATAACATATCTAAAAGAAGTAATAAATAAAAAAATCAATTAAAAGCATGCATAGCTTATGTGCTACTATTCATTTCTTGGGTCATATTATTATATCATACTCATTATTTGCGCTGTTAAGATTTCTTAGTAAGTGAAAGAAAAATAAAAGTTATATTAATGAAATGTCATGGAAGGGGTACAAAAATGAGCCAATTAAGTTTTCAGCATTAAATTAGGTTAAGCCAATTACATTGTTTTAAATAACTGATAACGAATTTCCTATTTAATTTCCAGTGTCTTGAAGAAGGTAATAGAAAAAACCTCTTATCTCGTGAATCAAAATACGTCATCTGTAGCATTATTATTTGAACATAGAGAGAAATATAAATAGTTGGCAATATACATTAAAAAGTTAACCAGTATACAGATACTCATATGAGGTGCTTGCAATACAATAATCACAGAATTAAACAAGAAACCAAAATAAATTAAGCAATAAGAAAGTTGCGGCAAATCTGGATGCTCCTTAGTAATTAGGGACTGATATTTGATGGAACTTTCTGAAACATACTACTTTTGTAATGCCATATAAGTGTACAAAAGATAGGGAATGAGGTGCAATAGTTTATGCTACATCCATAACCTCTACTGAATTATAACATTTTTCACAAACCTTTTCGGGATTTAAGTTTTGATTAAACTATTTGGAATAACAAAATTATTTTTCGGAATTTCTATTACTTTTTAATTAACAGCTACATATTTCTAGCAAACTGTTAGGAGCCAAGTGAACTGTGATGTAAGAAAGATCAACCACTTTATATCGAAAGTATTTTCACATACCATATCCGATCTCTTCCTGTATTTCCTAGTCACATAATTCCGTTTCTTCGAGAAATATGGTTGAGTCTTTTAATTCTGGAATCACATTCTTCCATGCGAAATCCTTGGACACGAATAAAATCCTGGTACAATTGTTTTTAATTTCACTTTAGCTGTTAAAGTACTCAAATACTTCGCATTGGCAAGGTGTACTTAGTGGAATAAGGCGGTTCATAGGTAGTATCAGATTAATTTATTTAAGCAGGGTATGCGAATTGTACAATTTATATAAATAGTGCTTCACAATGAATATAAAGGCTGTCATACACCAGGAAATATTTCCCCGTGTATGACGGCCTTAAGATTAGAAAGTATTCAACAAAAATTCAAAGATTGCTTAGCAGTTGCTATTCAAACTGATAACTTTGATAGACATTATACTTGCCTAAACAGGATAACAATTTAGAGACACAGTAGTATCCATCATAATTTCGTACAACCATTTGCTCTGCTTACCAAGTAAGTGCAACAAAGAACAGCAATCACAGTCCGCTACCAACAACAGTTCTTAACAAACCTTTACGAGACGAAAGAAACAACCACATAATTAGTTGGAAAGCAAAGTGTTTCAAAATGGCACAGTATTTAAGAACAATTCGAAGACTTCTTGAGAGGTTAATATACAAACAAAACATGGTGCAGTACTTTAGAGAGATTTAAAACACATCGGAGAAACTTTTTGTTTTACTTAAAAGCGGGCTGCGATAAAGAACGGAAATAGTTGAACTTCAATGAAGTTGAAACGTGCTCGGAAGGCTGTATAAGATGTAAGAGTCTTCTCGATCTTAATATCTGCAACTAAATAACACCAATCTGGAGAGCAATCTATCTAACAATTCTATATCCCTTACATTGTTTACATTCTTAAACCGCCATGACAGTATCTATCGATTATGACTTAAAGTCGACTTCGAAGTATCGATCCCGGAGTCTACCGTTTTTGAATGAGGGCGGCTGAAAAACCTTTCTATTTTTTCTTCTTCTTCAGTGTTCAAGATATCGATTGATTTTCAAGAACTCGCCGTTCTTCTCGTATGTTTGCCTTCCTCTTCATTTCCGCGTAGTTTTTACGATATCCTTGCTAAGGATGATGGAAGAATTCGCGCCCCTCCTTCAGACAACACAAATACTTCTGATTAAAACTTCATTGAGGTAATTAGGTAATTATTGAATATTTTCCTATACAATTATGAATTCTTTAAGACTTAAATTAAGAAGCTGTGACATTTTTTATCCATCTATTAGATATTCCCTATAATAGCCAATATATAAAAGTTACTTATCTCAGTTGAAAAGTCCATGCTTTATCATTTTCATCTAAAAACAATGTTCCCTTATTTTTATCTTTCTAGTATCATTTAAGTGAGAGTAGGAGAGTGAGCATTAGAATAAGCAGCGCTTGGTTAGGGGGTGGTTCGTATAAAATAAAGGACCACGCACTGTCCTATGTCGGCTTTCAGTAGATCCATTCCGTCACTATATGTTTCACTGATGAAATTTCACTGTTAAGGGCTACTCCAAAATCCGCTACGAGGTTTTTAACTGTCGAAGAAATGAGGGATGAGGAGGTGCAAACTTTAAACCGAAATTGAGGATGTCCTTGACGTATTTAGGAAGCACAGTCACACAGTATAAAGCTGTTATACCAGGGATGGAGTGGATAAAATATTTTTGAACTGACCTCGAATACAAAAGGGATACAGCGAAGGAAAACCGATTTGCTCCCATCTTGCAGCTCGTGATTCCTTAGTTTTAATTAGCCACGAATTTAACACATGACGACCAGGTCTAACCTCCAAGTCAGTCAGTCAGAGTCTCCAATAACCTGGTTGCCCCTCTTCCTCACTTTTCCCTTTTTCGTAGAATGTATAAGCAATGAGCAGTTTGCACCTAAAAACAGAGTGCATGTGATTGTAGCCCTAGTCACGCGAAATTGTCTGCATCCATCGCCGGTTCTCTGCCGCCTTCGCTCTTTTGGCTTGCAGCTCTCTTTTTCCGCCGGTCGTCCTTAAAGGTAAATAAAGCTCTTTCGTTTTCAAAAACCTCCAATCTTTATTCGCAAGAGTAACTCTGAAAACCTGGCAAGAACTCCCTTCTAGGAGTGTGGTATAACAACTTTAACACTGGGAGTGACCACACAATTTTAAAATACCAAATGATGTTTAATCCCCGAATGGAACTGAAGAAGTTCATTTCTTGTGGGAAGCAGGAAATAAACATCGATAAGCTTGCAAATAACAAGGAGTTTTAGCTGGAACATAGGAATATTCTCAGCCCTTCATGAGAAAGAACTCGGAGCCAAAGCAATGGAAGTCGTCAAAACCCAGCGAATGATGAAACAACAGAAGGAACTGAAGATTTTAGACATTCCAAGGGATAATACTGAATTTACCCAGAATTCAAGATTGAGAAGAAAGTTCGAAAAGGTGACAGTCTATCTCCCATCTTATTCCCAGCAGTTTTGGAAGAAGTTTTTATATCCATTAATTAATGGATGCAGGAACTCATTAAAAAATACATTTTTCATGGTACCCCTACTTAAATACCAACTCATATACATATATGCGTGCAAGTTGCAACGTTGTCACAAAGTTCCCACAAAGTTGTCACAACGTTGTAACAACTTTGTGACAACGTTGTGACAACTTTATGACAACGTTGTGATAACGTTGTCACAACGTTGTGACAACTAGCAAGTAACATTTTCCTTTTGGACGTTCATTACAGCGACTATGTTATAAAAATGTCAGTTAAAACCTCATGTAGCATCGTTGAATAAAATTTTTCTGTAACATGAAAAATTAATGTTGCAGTATAACGTTGATGCAACGTTGTCACAATGTTGACGTTGCAATTTAACATTTAGGTTGATGCAGCAACGTTGATACAACGTTGTGACAACATTCTCTGCTACTGGGGTTAAAGCGATAGGCTGTTTAGGAATATGGGTTATTTGGAATATAATGCCACTGGTAGTTTTAAGGTAGCTCATTTGAAGCATACCAAAGAGCTCCAAGATAATATGTTGCATTCCCATTTGTATAACCATCAAACCCTGTGAAATGATACAAGGAGCAAAATCTATCAAAAGATATTGTTTCTGGAAAATGTCTCTTAAGACAATGGCGGCAAAATTTTTTATATGCTCATGCCAAATATTGTTATTTTTTTTTTGTCATTCTTTGGCATGCATATTTAAACCTTCGTCCGTAAAAGTTATAAGACTACGTCATATCTTAAAATGCATGAGGGTTCTGAATCAGCTTAAACCATATTTCAATGGATAAAATAGTGTTGTAAAATATTTACGCAACGATTATCTGAAGAAAATCGCGATCACGCAGGCGTATCGATAACTCAACGTTCAGTATTTCTCACTTTCATCTGTAGTTGTATTGTTATGAGTTATTCGACAGCGGAGGTCATTTCACACGTATTGTCTCATCGGGAATCGAACCTTGAACCGCCTACATCCAAGTCGAACGCGATACCCAATTGGCTGTACAGGGCTTCTTTCTCTATATTGGCATTAAAATCCCCCGAGTGCTCCGTTCTGATTGGGCCTATCATTACAATTACAATCATGACAGACACCACTTAATCGTTTTGGTGAACACCATACTGCCCGGGCTGCAGGTGGTGTTTCAACACAATTCCAAAAGAACAGCCGTTGCGGGAAATTGCGAGACGTTACAGCGAGTTAGTTTCAATGTTCATCCACTACAATTCACAATACGTATTTGTCAGAATTTAAAAAAGTTATAAAGGTTCATTTTCTAGAAAACCAACCATTTCCTACCGTCGCGTCATCAAGAGAATAATTCACTTAAATGAGTGCTTCTGCGAATATTTTCCTTGGTAACTAATAGTATGATGTTGCAGAAGTCTACTAACGTCCCCGACTTCAATCGTGCTTCTGAAGGGAGTCACTTATGATAAAAATTCATTTCCAAATATTGTGAAATGATTCGACAAAAATTCTTCTGAATTGCAGGAAATCGAAGTTAAAATAATAGATCAACATAAATTCGGGGGCCATTACGTAAAATACTGAAATCAGGTGCGAAACCATATTTTCATTCATTAATCGACGCAATAACATAAAATAAAAGATTCATTCTTTGGAATGACCAGTGATAAATCTCTCTCATTAGCTCCGATTGGATTTTTCTTATCTAATGCACTATATTTGAGAAAGATAAATTCCTAAAAATTGAATTTCAAATCCTAGAGATAAATGTCTGAAAGAATTGTAAAAGTGCCTGCACTTAATAATTAAAAATTTGTACAGATCATGTATAATAAGATATAGCTATAAAAAAAACTCTCATACCGAGAGGCCAAGGCAGCTTTGATCAGGTTTATGAATATATCAGACATGCTAAAAAAATCTACATTTTCCCTATCTAATAAGCCAAAACAAATTTAAATAACGCTGAGGTATTCAGGATGTTTCTGTTATGCGGTCAGCAACTGCAGGCTTGGTCTCGGTCAAATCTGCCAGCAGCATAGATTTGCTCAGGAACTTTTCTTGGGTTCTCAATCTTTACCCGGTTGAGAACCCAAGAAAAGTTCCTGAGCAGCATACACCGGGAAAGCATAAGATCTTTCAGCATAGATTTACTTTAATTTAAATTTTCTATGCTATTTTAAATCTATGCCGTAACTTCTTCAAACCAAAATTAACAAAAATAGTATTTCGACTAACCTGATGAAAGCGGGAGATTAAATTTGAAAACCCGATATAGCTCGTTAGTCATACTCAACCCTGTTGACTGTACGGAAAAGTAAACCTGAGACTCGATCAAATCGCATGAGTCAGGGATTCACGAATGGTCACAAAACTGCATATTAAATAAATTAATCGCTGGATAGAATTCATTCAGCCTAACCTAGAAGCTAGAGACTGGTAAGCTATCGGAGTGAATGATTATCTATTGTACCTTACTGAGGATAATTAGATTAAAATACTCTTATCAATTCAACGGTCGATGTATTTCCTACCAATAATTCATGTTTAGGCACGTTTCATTACGTATTAAGGAGTCCCTACTAGAGGAGGCGATTGACTTCTCAATTAATGCAGTAAGCGCCGCTTGTTTAATCATAGAGTTAAAACATGAATTACTCTCTAATATGAAAAAGAAGTTCGGACTCAATATTTCTATTTAAATTTTGAGGGAATGTACTTCATCAACGCATCTTTCGATGTAACTTCTTGTGACGCAACTTAATCAAAAACATTCAAGTACTCGTATAGAAGTATTGCTCAATTAGCACGATTATGATCGGGTTAACGTTCTCATCTAATTGTAAGTGAATTTCTCTCAAAGGTATTTGATGTTCTATTGATCCGAATTTGGATTGGGTTATGATGAAACTTTTTAAACTTCATTTCCTTCACACTAAACCGGAATATCACAATGTAAGGAGAGGCTAAAGATATCAAATTTCCTACTTTCAGTCATTCACTTCCGAGTGATATTAAGTTAACTTGAACTAAACATTAACTAAGTACATAAGAATGATATTACTTAACATTTATGCGCTTAAATCCATTCAAGAGAATGCGAAATACGATGCGCATTCAAACAATTGGCTTATCACTGAAAGACATAATCACTGCTTCGGTTTTAATAAGTAGTTAATAGCCGATCTATAGAACCCAAAGTTGGAATAAAGAAATTGAATAAAGGATCGCAAGAACTGAGGAAAAAAAACAATAATATCCAAAATAATTTGTGAAGTACTGCTGATGGACAGATAAAACAAGTGTCTCTTATTAAGACTGGGAAAATGGCTACAACAAATATTATAGGATAAAAGAAGATGTAATATCACATGTTAATCGAATCTTCATCAACTAAAGCGGTATAACGAGGAAAAAAACACGTAATGTGGTGTTATGTCCCTTCCCAGAGTCAACGCATTTACGACTACCCGTAATTCTTATGATTATGATGATAAAGATTGTTCACAGGTCGCTGTCGTGATTCTATCGTGATTTAACGTAACAAATACATAAATGATTTATCTAATAATTATGATTTATGAATATTTAACGTAAGCAGTTAATATTTGAGTTATACTGATTAATTGGCTGTGATTAATCCGTAAATTTAGAATTAATAGCACTCGTTATTATTATTATAAATAATTATATGTCATGCAAATGACATTAGTATATTTTTCGCAACCATTATTTATATTTTAAAAGAATCCTGTTTTGAAATTCCGCCAATACTTATTTATTTGAAATATTAAATACAATTAAATATATGCCGTTCAATGCAAATTCGTTTTTACCTTCCCAATTTCTTTTAATGGATTCACAATTCAATTTTATCCTCCAAATGTTATCAGAAATGCCTTATCGCGTACTTATTTTATATTTTATGATTATTTTGAAATATTTGGAAGAAATAGAAACGTTTTCAATTTAATTTCCCCATGCCAGCAAAGGTCACAGAAAATGATCTTATGACGAGTTATCTTCCTGCATGATCTTGGCCAATCAAAGTTTTTTAAACTCTTAAAACAAACATACAGGAAATAACAAAACTTACGTTTTCTAAAAGAATTCTAGCTAAAGGAGAATATTACGCGTTTTGATAATATCTAAGAAATGAATGTTTATCCATCGTTAGAGATATTAAGGTTAATGAATTAGAAAGTTTAAAGAAACTACAACTGAGGCAAAAATATATCGATAACTATATAAAGGACTCCCTTAGGAATTTTTCGTTGCTGTCATTCCTTCTTCAAGAACCTATTCCTAGAGAGATGAATTGTATAACCATATTGTTTTAACAATGATCTTAGGAAAAAGTCCGTACCTCTAGTGTTTCTCGCGAGGTGAAATCCCAATCTCATTGAATGTTAATTCTTTACAGTAAAAGATGATATCGAAGGCATCGTAAAATATACCAAAATCTATGACTATCATCTGGCTGTACCGAACGTTATGTTGGATAATTTTATACTAGTATTTATGTTCTCCGAATGTATACATCCGTTTGCATCAAAATAGAATGAATGACAGCTTTTTGTAATTAGGACGCTATAGAATTATATTTAGAAATAGGAATGTGTATTGTATCTATTTGTATAGCGTAGCGTAGCTAAGAATAATGTGCTCATACATGTAAATCTTTATCGTTTCCAAAATTGAATACTATTAATCTGTAAATAATTTGTTTTTCGTAATGCACTGTTAATGTTTCTCCTAGTTTCTTTTGTAGTCTTACATTTACCTGAATCCTCATTACTATTAATTGCCCACACTTACTCCAGGATTCGTAGACGTTCTCGGAGGTGATCCTTATGATCAGCCGATGAGGGAGGGAAGGGAGGATTTGGAGGGTAAACCTAACGCCCTAAGGAGTGGAACCGGCCAGGTCTAGGTGGCCTGCCATGAGGTTCGTTCCCATGCCTAGGAACACCCTCTTTACCACCTATCGCTGGTTAACCGCGGGATACGACCTCATTGACAAGAAAGATCGAACTGGTGAGAAGAGAGGGCTAAGTTAGCTCCCCCCAGCAGAAGAAGGTGAAAGAAAGGACCCTGGAAGAGATGCCTGCATCCGTAGGCCTTTCAGCTAGGGTCGAAAGGAATAAGGCATTATTCCCTCTTCCCCCACGGAGCAGGTAGTTAGTACACATATAGGCACTTACTTCTACACTACAGCCACCAAATATTTTTTCCAGTTTTTAGGAAATATGCAAAGAGTATTGACTAGGAAATATTTTTAGACTTTCATGATTATCAACTTGTCTTTAAATAAAGTATAGGTAAGATTTAACTGACAAATAAAAACACAAGATAACTACTAAATATTTCTCACAATGATCCATGAGAAACTAGTATTGCAGATTTAAAGATTTACCAGATATCTGATTCAAACTTTAGAAATTTAAAAAGGTATGAAGCCTCTTTAAAGGTGACGAAAAAGTCTGATCACTCACCAAGAGACATCTCAGCCAGAAGTTTTAATAGCTGCACTCACCTAGAACACAAGAAAAGAGAATTAACATGGAATATTTTTCTTAAATATCTCCTACCTTCAGAAGCTCTATACACGATAGTGTGTAGTTACAGTAAACATGTTCTCGTTATGCTGGTAGAAAATACGTAACGTCCGTAGCCCAATATCCTCCTTTGCAAGAACACACGTAAAGTAGATAAATCAATTAGAAAATAATCTCCCAATAATGATAGAGACCACACATTAATTGTGAACAATGTGTATGGGACCTTATGTAGGATCCCTAATTTGAATTTGTAATTACTTTTTAATGAATAATATAAGAAGGTTCATTCAGTTGAGACATCATGCGTAACAAATCAGTACTATTGCAATCATATATCAGTACTATTGCAAGTAGTAATCATTGTACTATAATTCTCTTATTCTATGGGAACATCGTTCTAAAATCGAAAGTGAAAATCCATTTAATCGATATAATCCATTCATTAACTTCCGCGCATCTATCAACATATAAAGGACGTCTGGTTTGGGAAGGACTTTGTTATTGAAGAATCTATGTTGCCAAAGTGATTCAAACTTATGCATTGGGAAGAAAAATTTAATAACCTTAAAAGGTCTGTTTTGTGAATAATCTCGTGTTGTTCTATTTGATAAAATGCATATTCTCCGTTTGCAAAAGAGAGAATCCCTTATTTCTAGTCCGCGCCACAAGAAATCTTTGGCATACAATTGAGTTGCTAGTGGCATTAAGATTTACGTTACGCGTCGCAGTGCAATATATTCACCGATATCAAATTAAAGTATAATGTTTATCGTCTACGGGATACAATGAAATCCATTTTAAATTCCTTGGTTCGTCCGAGGTAAGTAATAGATCACCTTGAACAATGAAAACCAAAGCGAAAGAATCCGAGGTCGTTGGAACAAAACATCGAGAATAACGAAATAACAAAATATTGATCGCTGATTTTGAAAAGAATTTTACGGAAAGTGATTTACGGAGCAATGAACCATAGCTAAATCTAGTAGGTAGGACATCAAAAGAAAATGAATTCAAACAGATGCTAAGTATTGTGAATTTCTGCAGCTCGGATTCATAATATTCAAGAACGATATCCTATGAATGAATTTAAGAATACAGTTCAAGAGAAAGAACAACTATGAAATAATACTCCAATGCAAATGAATCCCCAATAAAAATCTATATCAATCTATCTATCTCTATGTGAAGGCCTTTTAATATCCTAACACATGACAGAGCGCAATACGTTTCTTTCTTATGGGGCGGTCACTGCCGTTCCACCTCCTGGTCCGCAAAATACGTAAGAGCGAAGAAATGTAAACGAAGAAGAGAAAACATAATACCGGATTAATCTATGAAACGCGCAAACGAAAGCTTGAGTTGCAGAGAATTGAATTAACGACCATAAAAAGCAATAGAAAATGAGAAGAAATTGCCTAGGCTCTTCTATTATTCTATTACATTCAAATCGCTGCTTAGACAGCGAGTAGATACTCATACCGAAGAGCATGCTTTGCCCTCGGTTTGCACTTGAGTTACGAATAGTATCTGTGGAACGAGACCTTCGTCGACTGAATAATATGATAAAGCAGTCGCAAAGTTAAAGTTTGAGATTTCCATAATCTACAGAAGGCGATATCAAATCTACGCTTATGTAAAAACAGCCTAATTCTATAAGAGTGGGATAAATGCCGGCAAATATTTCAACAGGGGTTGTGATAATCGATAAGAAAGTCTATTAATAGTTTTATCTGATTAAAATATAACGATGACGAGATACACATACACTGTAAGCTAGTGTCAGCTGATGGCCAGTCGAGATGAAGGGGAAAAGAGGGAACCGTATTCCTACACGACGTAATTGTACTTCAATAAGAACTTCGATACTAAAAAATCTAATACTGCAACTTGCAGCAATGAAGAACCATCCGAAGGTTGGTCCAGCTCTCGAAAAATCACAATCAGCATCAATAAATAATTAAAATTATGCTAAAGGTTAAAAAATAGAAAGACAGCAAGTAAATTACAGTGTTAGCAATACAATGAACTCGCGATGCAATAAACTACACCTTTATTCTGATGCTAAAAAACGAATATAGGAACGAAAAATTTGCTTAGGCAGTTGACTTGATAATCTCGCTGTAAAATATGCGGAAAGTTTTCTTCGAGATATTTCCTGTTTTATAAAATCGAGTAACTAACGCTATCTGTACATTAGAAAGCTAGAGATATTTGCTTATCATAATCTAGAATAAATCGAGCTCCACACTTAATTAAACATAATTCGCAGAGCGGAAGAGCACTCGAGTAAGAATTCCCTAATCATTTCGCTTTAAATTGGAATGCCTCTTAGCGTTGTATTACGTAAAAAAGGAGATTTACTTGATTAAAACGCGTTCCTATACTTTTACATCCCTAACAGTATTATTGGAATTTCATGCATTTTATACCCTTCAACTGCTACCGGTTATCTAGAAAAACACACAACATTCAATATATTACACACAGTTCTTTTCAAAGGTTCCAAACGATTTCAGGAAAGCATTCTTTCACTTGAACGGCGAATTACAAAGTATTTTGAAGTGCCATTACATGACGAAAACACCTAATAAAATCTTACCAAATTGTTCAAATGTCGTTCCTCGCGTTTCTTCCGCGAAGGTCATCCCGTGCACAGTCCCTTTTGAAACGAAGTGTGACAGAGACCCATCGATGAGAGACTTGAAAGTTCAGTCTTTAAAACCTGGAAAAAAGAAATACTAAATCAGTATAACATCAATTAATTTCATTCAGACAAGTATTGTACTCAACGCCCATGAACAGGTATATTTTATAAGGGACTAGCTGAAGTGCCCGTTGATTCTCAACGGGGAATATAAAAGTAGATTAAATTCAAGTTGCCGGTCGTGCAATGCGTAAATTGCCTTTATAATACAGTCTAAAATCCCAAGCTATTCTTACTGTACAGGAAAATTCATGAGCTCGGCTCAACAATCGCATTGATCGTGAGGAGGATTGACTGTTTACAATCTCAACAATTTTGGATAATTCACGCGTATTTTATCAAAATTCTCCAAATTTCGATTTGAAAACAATATTCCACGATCAAAATTAGAACATTCATTTAATTTCCGTTCTTTTGCTTCTTGTTTCGTCTCCCCACGACTATTCTTCTGTTTTAATTCTTCAAAAGAAATATAGCCTGCTACCGATTAAAGTGAAGATTAGATTTATTCTTTATGGAAACACATCTGAGCGATCTTGGTTGGAAACCAGCAAAATTATCGAATAAAATTGAGACAGTACGTCCTTCCTGGTCCCAGAAAACACGTACGCAAAATTTGACGCGAATCTGGCAAACGGTTTGTACTAAAATCGAAGACACACAATCTCCTGACTGTAATTACGTACCTGCAATTGCTGGTTACCTTCTTACAGAAAATTTCTCGTTATCCATGTAATATATCGTACTCTTCAATCATCAGCTTTATGGGCCTAAAGTCCACGAGTATTTTTACAGGATAAAGCATGAGCTCGGATTCAACAATGGGATCGGTCGTCAGGGGGATGAGTTGTTTACAGCCTCGAATTTTCACGAAAGTTTTGTATATTTTACCAATATTCTCGCAAATTCTAATCGAAAGTAAGATTCCACGACCAAAATAAGAATCTTTATTCAATTTTCATTCTTTCGGTGTTCGTCTCGACTCTGTACGACTATTTCTTCTAATTTAATTCTTCAAAATAAATAAAGCCTGCAACCGATAAAAGTGAAGCTTACGTGTATTCCTTATGAAAATCTATCTGAGCGATCTTGGTTCGAACCCAGCAAAATTCTTGAATAAAAATGCGACAGTACTTCCTTCCTGATGTCAGAGGACACGTATGCAAAGTTTGAGACAAATCGGGCAAACGGTGTGGCCTCCAATCCAAGACAAACAAACCCACAAACACACAAACAAACAAACCCACAGAATTTCTGCTTTATATATATAGATAGATAATTTGAAAATTAGGATGTCCGTTACATGAAACCACTATTTCCGTGCCCTCTAAATTGTTAGATATCAGGTAACGGGCAGCTGGAATGCTAACAAACGGATAATTAAAGTAACAAATTTTCAGGGACAATGATGAATATGGAAAAAAACATAAATTCGATTTCCTCAGATTAGAAAGCGGCGACCCATCTTGGGATTGAAACGCGAAACGTATTTATCAATACAATATTAAAGAAGGACCAATTTTAATCAGACGCTCAAGGAATAGAAAAATGCATGGTTCTTATTTAACAGAAAACTAAACAAAATATTATTCGCATGGAGATAAGAACGCCGTTAAATCTCAACGATGTCATTGCAAGCTTTTGGAATATAAGAAATCAAAAGAATAAAAACATAATGCAATATATTTCAGCATGAATAAATGCAGTTAGAATCAGCATGGAGCGCTAATAGAAATCTTCACATACTGATTTCTGATAATTTTTCCGGACGGATCGTGCAAACAGCGAGTGTGTAGGAGATTTCCGGCTTCGAGACCCACATACGACAGACCTTTCCTCTAACGATATTTCTCTTAAGTTAAGCATTCAGGGCGGATATTACCATTGATCATTTAAGCTTTAACTGAATTTTCTTGGATCCGCTTACGTCAGCCACTTAAGAACTTTAGACAGAACGTAGTTATCAAATCAAATTCAAATATGATTACTGAATTGAATTTTAATCGGAAAATACGTGGAGGATAAATTTTATGCGAGTGCATTATGTATAAAAGTTAGGATTTAAGCGATGCCCGGACTTAATATTTTATACAAATACGAAAACTACGCATGAAATTCCGCGACGACAACTTCTAAAATACGGGAACTTTTAGCTCACCAAAGCAATAATTTCATTACAGCAAGAACGCAAGTAATATTCTATTAAGAATTTTCCGTTCAACTTACCATTAAAGGGAAATTCTTGGTGACGACCACGAACATCATCAGGTTTTCAAATGTCGTGTTTTCCTTTTTTCAGGAATATTCGTTTAAGGAACAGTAGTTATTGCAAAAAGAAAACGAAAGTCTATAAATATCACTTACGTTTACCTTGTTTCCAAAGAAGTCACAACATTTAAATCGTAACAGAAATCTTAAAACAATTGACATAACTTCCGCACTAGTCGGGGTCTAAGCAGCAATTGAGGAAATTTCCATCAGGATAACGGTTGAACAACAAAGCTGAAATTTGATTGGTCGAATTTGGATGTTCTGTCGATGGCCCGCCTAAAATAAAAAAAAAACATTTTCATCAATAATAGTTATAATTAAATTGACATTCAATTTTATGAAGTTCCTTCTTAATTTAAATTTAAAATTGTATGGAATATTAGTTTCCGTTAATAAAATTATTTATTTATAGTTCGAAATAATTATGTAGTTTCCTCCAGTGGGAATTATCGAAACATCGTAATTGTTTACTGTTTAACTGTAAGTATTGAAATTGTAATATTTCTTTTTGTTTACCATGATTACGAAAAAATCGTTTGAAGATTTTAAAAAATATCAATGTAATTCATTTCTCCTCGTCGGCCATAACGAAAGAATGGAGTTAGCGCAACAATTCACTTCGTGGAATTACTTTAGAAATCATTTTTAAGATTTCTATTCGAAGACATTTAAATTGATCGAAAACATTTTATTTATGAACTGTGAATGGGTACTAGCCTGTCTCTCTTCTCTCGTCGTTGAAAATAACTTTTCATTTGAGCATTCCATGAGTTCACTCCCACTATGAGCGGGTTGCACACCAATTGTGAAGATTAATCCAAAGGGTAACACTGTCTTGAAGAGTTTGCACTAATTCATTTCACATCGACTGTTAATAAAACTTAAACGTAACTCAAAAAAGATAGCCATTCCAGTCACCAACTCCATGTAACCACGAGGTGATTATGTAATAGACGTTACAATGGTAATTCTTTCCTAAATATGGCCAGTAACCGAAACAGTCAGCGACTGCTAAACGTTAAGTCCGAGTCTCTTTCGGAAAGATTAACCTAACGAAAACAAATGTAACTTATGTACGAACACTGAATGGATATAATTGGAGCAGAACCGAACATTCAATAATTACTGCAATGTCTGTCAACAATCATAAGAATTGATTGAAGGATTCGAAAGTGCAATATGAAGCAGATTAAAACAAAAGAATATCGTTCAAAAAGTGCTGGTTTATCAAATATTCCTTGCAATTGAGGTGGTTCGCAAAATAGTGAGGATCTTGCTAAAGACTATCCATGAGTTCGAATGAACTTACTTCATCGACCGTAATTTCTAAACCACATGTCCTACTTTATATTCCACCAACTGTATTCCATCGTACCAATATCGCGGTAATACGATTGATTTACATTTCAATTAACCAGAATGAATATTCAACTCATGATATACAACGAGGAAATACATACCTTGATAAGGAGCACCTAGTTCTGCTTGCTTCACCAATGTTGGAGCACGAAATTAAGAAATGAGTTAGAAAAGAATGAACTCTTACCAACAGAAGCTGTAAGCATGCACCATTCTAAAGCGAGGAACTTTTATAATCATTGACGCACAGATTTCACACCAGATTATTCACTTTATGAAAGACATCAACAGAAATGAGAATGGCCAAAACTTGTTTCACGAATACGTGGCTTTCATGCACTCCATCATCACACCAATCACTAACATATCCACAAGAGAACGTAAAGATCAACTTTTCAACATAGATAAATAACACTCCAATCACTAAATGCTCACGATTAAATTTTACACATTTTTCTGAACCGAATAATATTATTTCTATTGGATAATATCCTCACATCAAAACGTTTTCTAGACACCAAGTGCACTGGTGGTCTCGTTAGTATTGGCCGAACAAGAAAACCAAGCGATCTCTATGAGGAATATTCAGAGCATTGGAGTTATTCGAAGCGAAGTTCGTATTCTGAGACGAAAATGGCGACCTTCGTGTACAATAAGGTTATTCGCCCAAACGACTCCTTGTCTGAAACAAAAAACCCTCCGAAATTCCGAAACTCTTTGCCCGTAAACAGCTCAGAAAATTCCCAAATTGTGATTATTAAAGACTATTGACTAATGTGAGGAAAACCTAATTGAACAAAATGAAGGCCGAAATGTTTCGTCACGAACGGATTATAATTGCGCTCTGAAAAACGCAATGCAAACGCTCTAGATTCTTCTCATAGAGGTCACTTGCTTTTCTTTTTTTGGAGGGAACTTTAGTAATGAGACATCTTGTGCATGATATTCCAAAATACTTTTTAATGTGAAGATATATTCCAATAGAAATCTGTGGGCTGCTGGAGAAAAGGGAGGAATCGTGAACATTGTAGGTTTCAATTCTTACATATTTATGCAAAAGTGATTGTGATGTTTTCTGTTGTAGATCTAGTGATAAGAGCGATGGTTAAGTGCATATCAGCTATGATGTTCGTGAAACAGAAGGTTTTGGCCTCTCTAATTTCTAGTGATATCTTCTGTAAAGTGAAAATGTAGTGGTAAGTCTTCAATGATTGTATAAGTTCCACGATTTATAAAGGTGCAGAGTGAGAACCTCTGATGAGAAGAGTCTTCCTCAACGCATTTCTGAATTCCGTGCTCCCGACTTTCGCAATGGAAGAAGAACGAGGAGCTCCTCAACGAGGTATGTTTTCCCCGTTAGAATTTAATGAAAAGAAATTCCGTAACCAAATGCAGCAATTCACTGACATTTGGAGTAATTGTAATTCTTTCATGGAATATAATTTAATATTCTAAATCATCGTTGTTCGTTTGCTTAATGAAAATGTTAGCCAAGCGTATAACGGTGGAATTAGATAGAATATAAGTGACGACATCGTGATAACGAAACGATGATGTACTTCCTTCGAAGAAATGAACAATTCCTAGTGAAGACCAGCTCATTCTGTTAACTTAAGGTAAGTATATCAAGGTATGTATATTAAAATAGCACATGTTTTATGATAAAATAATAACGCCACTAAAGTTTGCTCTTTCAAAGTGCTGAATGAAGGGTATCTTCATGATAGTACATAGAATTGGTCTGCTAATTATAGTGTGTATATTTCGGCTCCAATTCTTTCCATACAGCTGTCGTTCGCAAGTTACTTTTGTATTCGTTGGGTCACTGCTTTCCGAATGATGTACCTCCAAGTATAATACTCGTCAGCTTATAGGAAGTCCATTTTAATTCACCGTATTCAGTTACATCGCTTTATACTTTAATCCGAAGTTAATTATCTGCTATAATCGCCTTAATGCTTGCGTAAGACGGAAAGATTGTGATATTTAAGTATCGATAACTTAACAGCTTATTTTTATGGAATAAATGCTCAGGAATTGATGATATATGTAATTAAATGATTATATGTTATTCAGTTTGTACCACTCTAACCTCTTGATTAATTTTAATAATAATTAGGATTATATCTCATCACAAAAGCATTGCCATTAAAGTAGCGATACTATAGCAGAGTGTAATATGATGGTTAACCAGTAATTAAGTTAGTGCTGCATGAATTTACTTTGCTATGTTTTATACGAGCATGATCTTTATAGTCTTTGTAGTCAGGAATTATGATTTAGGATTCGAGATATATTATAGACATACGATGAAACATATTTACCATTTTTAATATTTTAACTATTAGCATGAGGAGCAATGGAAAATAATTAGCACCTTTTAATTCAATAATTTTTTGGAATTTTAATCCGATTTTGGTGTTTTTTCTCAGCTTTTCGAAGAAATAAACAGAATTTTGTCCTCTTTAACCACTACTACTTCGACCTCGAACTACCATTTGCAATTTTAAAAGTCGCGCCGTGATCGGATACTGTCAGCATAATATTTAACTAAGATTATTCTTTCAAACCGTATATAGTCTTGAATAAAAATTTTAATTCAATATTTAATTAAATATTTATTAATGATTAATAAAAGTACTATTTCTTCAATAAAATTTGGGAATATATTTCAAAACAGTGGATTTCATTGGTCGATAATTGATAGAAAGTTAAACAGCCAGGCGTCAGCCAATCAGAATCATTCACTTTGTTTCTAAGGAAAGCAGACGTGACCGTTGCTCAGTTGCTGCCGGAAATTCATCGAGGAAGGACTTGCTGCCAAAGTTTTCCACAAAACCGTTAAAATTTAAATTTTTGAACGAGTGGTTCCAGAATTATGAGATCTCTGCTGTTAGCATCCGCGAGTCTCAAGATTTGGTAAGTCGAACGGTTTTAATTACAGGAGTTTTAATTATACTCAATATTTTCGATTTGGGTGTTTTAATAAAATAGCCTTTTTCCAAAATACAGTGCATTACGTTTTTAGAAATTTCTTGATTTTGTACAAATTGCGTGAAAAATTGATCGTATAATCGAAATGCCTTTTAACCGAATCTTATCGTTCTGTTGGTTTTATATAACAAAGGCATTAATTTTCGGATCTTCTCTTCAATTAACGTTCCGTAGTTAGTGCGTATTCCCAAAACAATTAACAATTTAGATTTCCCAATCGTCGTTCCTCATCACTCAGAGCTCCGCTGCAGCTATCCGAGGTTTTTTATCATTTATAAGCTTGATAGAATTAGTTACTCAATTAGCTTCATCAATATTGAACATTTGTCCGCGTATTTTAAGAAATAACGTTTTCACGAGATAAATCATATTAAAGTAACTTTGTTGTTTCCCATTTAACATTTGGTACTTGCATAAGCTCTGTTTCGTCCCGTTAATGAAAGGATGCATTGGAAAAGGAAGTTATTCGGTAATAAGAGAAAGAACTTCCTTCTTAAATCGTTCAAAGACTTCCAATTGTGACATACTTAATCATATATAGCGCTAGTCTTAGGATAGAATCTTATCAGTTTGTTTAGTTGCGGAAATTCTTCCCATATTTTTAGGATTTCAACTGAAGGTTTCTCATTGCATTTTTAAAAATTCCTGTGATTCAAATTTATTGGATCGGAATCCGCGACGAAATACCAAATGACCGTTACACATTTGAATATGTGATCCGAAGATGAATATCTCGGAGAATGCATTAATTATTCCGAATTGATTGAAAATAACTTAATATCGATGTGAATTGTCGGTCAAGATTAACATAGCATTAGGATTTTACCTTATTTAATTGCGAGTGACTGCTAATGAAGCGCGTTACGAATACTCATAAGTTTTTGATTTCATATTCAATACGGATATCAAGGCCGAAGAATTCATTGCCTTTCTGCCGATGCTTACATTTGCTTTTATTTTGTATTTGTGTTATCTGCAACCCACCAGCGAATCGTTAGATTTGAATTTAGGATACGTTTGGAAAGTACTTTCATTCGAAATTGATTTTCAGTCGAAGGATAGTTAACTTAACGTTTAACAATATGCATTGACAACGATTTCGATAAATTTTGAATGAATTAATACGAGATTAATACCGTATAAATTATTATTTTATGTATTTATTTATTATTCAAAACTACAAATAGGCGCAAGGCCAGATATAAGTTAGATCTTGATGGATATCCGGGATGTGTGACTGAGTTGCGTAGATTAATACAGTAATTCGCGAAAAGTGGTTCATAATCCTGTTGCAAATAGGGATAACCGTTATTAAATTCAGCAGCTTTTTCTTGGTAGAATGGAATTTTCCGTTAAACCGTTTCGACTGTTAAACTTTAAAGTTGAAGACGTGGGCTTAAGTTGAATATTTTTAAGGTTTATTTTATAACGCCTTATATTTGAAATCAACATTCTTATTCGCTTCCTCTATGAAGGCTGTATATGATATGGAATGGCAGAAACTTTATTTTTCTGATTTTTGTCGAAATTTTGTCTCGGCCGACAGTTACAACTTAGCGCATATGTAGTGTCATGCGAATGTGGTACATACTTATATAGATTAACGAGTAAAATGTGGCTTGCATACTGCAAGCAGATCGACAGCACCAATTTAATGTCGGCAACTTTTCGGGACGGTCCTAAAAAGAAGAAAAAAATTGAAAATAATCTTAAAATTCGCTGCAATTTTAATCGTCTGGCATCGAACCCGGGTCTTCCTGGTTAACCTATTATCCAGCAACACAGAAGATCACCATCACTAACTACGTGTGAAAATTCAAGCAGAAATATTGGCTGAAACTGCCTCAAACGACGTTCTACTTTTCATGAATGAAAATGGCTCTCTGGATTCGAACCAAGGACCATCTTGGAAATCTAAAATATGTTTCTGAAACTTATTTATGATCTCTATCTATATGCCGAATTTCAAGTTTCTGTATTATTGGTAAAGGTTTGAAAATAATTCCTAAAAATCGGATCAACTTCTGCTTGCAGAGACACCTGGTGTCGAACCCAGGACATATTATGAGCTGTGAATGCACAGTTTGATTTGTAATGACTTGATCTTGTGTCATGCAAAGTTTGAAGTAGATAGCATGCCGGGAAGTACCTAAATTTTGTTTCCGTTATCTCCGTAAGAAATGCATTGAGAAGTGCAAATGGCCCCCTGGGATCGAACCAAGGACCATCAGCGAACATAAAAATTTTGATTATGAAATATATTCATGATATCTATCCACGTGCCGAGTTTCACGTATCCATGTTATCGGGAAAGGATCAAAAAAAATCTTCAAAATCGCCGCCATGCATTTTAAACGGCCGATTTTTGCTCCGACCTAGCATCGAACCATGGACTATATTCGAAGATGTCTTTTTTATTTTCGTTGGATATGCACGGCTTCTAGCAATCCCTCGAATTTCAACTATCTCCTTTTCCGGAAAGTGCCTCAAAAAAATTTTCGAAAATCCCCGCCATGTAATCTTATGGGGAAAATCGCGACTTTGGGGCCTTCTGGAATCGAACCCATGACACCGAGGTTCAAGGTCGGCTTTTTCCTGGAGGTTACACGCCATGGCCATAACGTCGTAAAAATTTCAAGTCGGTGGCACTTGTGGAACATGGTTAGAATTTTGATCCCCTATGAATGAATGAGTGAGTGTGTATATAGGTACGAGTAAAATGTTGCTTGCATACTGCAAGCAGATCGACAACACTATTTTCATGTCGGCATCATATCGGGACGGCCATCAAAAGAAAAAAGTGGATTGAAATTTTTCTTAAAATTCGCTGAAATTCCATCGTCTGGCATTGAACCTGGGTCTTACTGGTGAACCTACTATGAAACACAATAGAAGAGCACCATCTCTAACTATGTGTGAAAATTCAAGCAGAAATATTGGCTACAACTGCCTCAAAAGATGTTCTAATTTTCACGAATGTAAATGGCTCTCTGGATTCGAACCAAGGACGATCTTGGAAATCTAAAATATGTTTCTGAAAATAATTTATGATCTTTTTCTATATGCCGAATTTCAAATTTATATATTATTGGGAAAGGTTTCAAAATAATTCCTAAAAATCGGATCAACTTCTGATTGCAGAGACACCTGGTGTCGAACCCAGGACACATTGATAGCCGTGAATGCCCAGTTTGATTTCTAAGAACTTGCTGTACTAACATGAAAAGTTTGAAGTCAATAGCATGCCGGGAAGTGCCTAAATTTTGTTTCCGTTATCTCCGTAAGAAATGCATTGAGAAATGCAAATTGCCCTCTGGGATCGAACTAAGGACCATCAGCGAATATGTAAAATTTGATTAAGAAACATATTCATGATATCTATCCACGTGCCGAGTTTCAAGTATCTATGTTATCGGGAAAGGATCCAAAAACAATCTTCAAATTCGCCACAATGCATTTTAAACGGCTGATTTTTGCCCCGACCTAGCATCGAACCATGGACCATGTTCGGCGATGTCTTTTTTATTTTTGTTGGATATCCACAGCATCTAGCGATCCCTCAAATTTCAACTCTCTACCTTTCCGAGAAGTGCCTCAAAAAAATTTTCGAAAATCCTCACCATATACCTTATGGAGAAAATCGGGACTTTGGGGCCTTCTGGAATCGAACCCATGACACCGAAGTTCAAAGTCGGATTTTTTCTGGAGGTTACACGATATGGCCAATATGTCGTAAAAATTTCAAGTCAGTGGCACTTGTGGAACATGCTTAGAATTTTGATGCCCTATGAATGAATGAATGAGTGAGTGTGTATATAGGTATATCCGGAGAAGCGTCTATATATAATAGATATCCGGAGAAGCGTCTATATATAATAGATATGCATTGGAGCTTTATAATTGTTGCCGACTGTCTGTTAAATTCATTAATTACTTAATAATTGTTTCAATTTATGAAGTTATAGAATACGCTTACTGTTTTTCTGCAGTGTTATTTGAAATCACTATATCCGCCTCTTAGATTCATTCTAACTACTTTTTAACAATTAAATGTGATGAGAATTAATACACAAAGAAGACTCTTTTAGCTCCCTTATCTTTAATATAACAAAGTCTTTGAATATTTGTTTCCTAAGTAACAATCTTTAGTTTATTTCCTCGGATTATGTAACTTTTGTACATTTATCATGTTTCGGTAGCATTTAGGGTCGATTGATTTAGTGAACTAATGCTTGAGGTAAGCTGGAATAGTAATGGATGACTCTTTAGTTATATTTTTTCACCATAATGATATATTTGAATTACTATTGTAATAGCTGTTGGAATTCAAAGTTGGTCTGAGCTACAGCCAAAAGAAATCTTCCGTAACTACATCATTTTATCCTTCACTTGTTTATATTATTTTCTTAGAAAACCTTAAGTCGTACTCAGGAAATAATTATTAATAATATAATTCATTAATATTATTAAGTCGTTATTATATACGTAACTTCGATCGAAATGGCTTTGAGATACTCATGTAAGCGAAAAGGTTAAATAGCGTTTCGTACACGCAAATAATTGGATGAATTTTTCATATTTACAGATGAAGAAGCTCCAGGAGCGTGACATTGACGAAGGTCATCACTGACATGAGGATACTTGGAGTGAAATGTTCTGCTTACGTAAGTACATTATTGAATAATATTTAATACTTTGTGTACGTACACACTACTTCTTCAGTAGGATGATAAAACTGAGTTACTCCCTATTACCCTGTTTTCGGAATAAAAACTCAGAAATGCAGTAAAATCATTCATTGGTACTTTGAAGAAGTCACGCAAGTGTTTCAATTTGCGGAAAATATTGCGGAATTAACTTTGAAAATGGTAAATTTCGATGCAATTACCCGTGTTTCGATGTATGCCTTTGGTCGGCACCGGCGTTCAGATCTTCATCAGCATATATCTATATTTAAAAATTAATAATGGCACTATTCTTGGTCATCGTAATTAAATTATATACAAGCAACTCTGTTTAAATCACTTAATATTGTGATAATAAACTCTATGCATCCGGTATTTTATTAAAGTTACCTAAGTATTTTTCTCGTAGGATATCGCGAAGCTAGGAAGCTATTGGTATAATTTTCACTTTCACCCTTCATTTATGAAAGACTTTCAATTTCATGCCCTCAGTATAAGCTGTAGCTCCAAATATTTTCCCTTTCTGTCATTGAAAATCACTTTCCCTTCCACCTAGACTCGTTGTTTTCGTTGACAGTTATTTAGAGGACACTGATAACATCTGCTAAGGGATTTCGAAAGTAGAGGAGGGTAGGGTTCAAGGGCAATACCTAATTCTGCTATTATCATGGTAGAATATTTGAATAGTAATAATATTTATGTAGTGTTAGTTATATTTGAATAGTAATCTTTCGCTTTCATAAAACATTGAAATAATTCTAAGTAAGTATTATGGAGAGGGGCTCATTAGTTTTCACCATATTTTTAAATGATCGATCGCGCTAAATTATGTTTTAATTATGAATTTATAAAAATCGAAAACATATATATCAAATTTTATTGAATTGCGTTGCAGAAATAGAAAAATGGCATTGTATATATGTTTATAAAATATGATCATCCGTTGAATGGTATTTTAACGTTAGAGAGAAATAGGTAGGCAGAATAGGAATAAGTATTTCTACTCAACTCAGACTATCTCTTAAGGGAATTTCATAATTCTATCAATTGTAACAAGCTAATAATTCAACAAAAGCTGATCAGATTCAAGTGAAAATTATGTACCGTAGTATTTTAAAGTTTAATGAGCTGTAAGGTCATTCTTGTGGTCGTCAAAAGTTTTCTATGATCTAATCCAAAATAAATAACAATTGATTTTTTATAATCTTTCTCGTAGCAGTAGTGTCTGGTCTTCTAAGAGTTTTCGCTAATTTAAAACCTTTCTTTACAAAAACTTAATGAAACTTAACAATTTATATTAGAATTCTTCATTCCTCCATCACCAACCCAAGTTATGCTTTTAAACAGATGGTAACCGTCGCTGTTTTGTTTACGAAATATAAGTTTAGATTCGATAGGATTCACCTATGATAAACTCTTCAATTTTTGTAATTGGATAAAATTTCCTCGTATAATGATAGATTTAAGCAAGTAGCAAATAATAGTAATTTATTCAGTGTTTCGAATTTTTAGTTTATTTGATGCCAACAAACATATCTCAAAATATACTAATGGTCTTTTAATTATCTTTGTGAGCAGCGAGATCATAACGTAAAATCACAGAATAGAGCTTTCATGATGTTATGGATATTTTTGTAGAAAATTGGTTTACTTCGAAGTTTACCATTTAGATAATTGTGAAGAGTATCCGGTAATGTGGACATTTTTCACTATCGCGATATCTTTCTCTGAATTTTGTATGTGCCATTTTACATTGCTGACGTATAGAAGAAAATATTTCTGTGGTAAAGTTACCACCAATTGCCTTCCTGGTCTGTAACTGAGACATCCTTACCTTCCTTTCCGTAGTACATGCTTTTGTAAACAATACTTTGGAGTTTGCTGATAGCATAAAACCTAACTTATAGTCTTTCGACGTAGTTCATGACAAAGGAGCAAGATTGGATTCCAAACATTTATACAATCTGAATTACTTTATATTTGGAATTATATTTAGATGATAAGGATTTCATATTGAAACGATAACGTTCTTTAGAAGATTTAAGAAAACTCGAGGGAGAGGATGATTTTGATCTTACATACTTGGAGTATTATGACGAAATGTCCACGTGAAAAAATATGTACAATATGTAAAAATAAATACAAACCGAATAGAGTAATATCAAATGCAATATACTGCTATTAAGTAATAATTTTAAGAAAGAGAGAGCGATATTTTTTTAGTATTAATAAATCGGCGTTACTTTGGTTAAGACTAGATTCAGATAATCCATTTTAAAGAAACAAAAATTCCCTTTAGGACTTTTTGTTTCCTCTCATATTACAGTCTATTCTTCGTCTGATTCGAAGGCTTTGTCTTCCGTTATAATGTCTGTCATGGCGCCATCTTCATCGCAGATCGGTTATATGATTGGATAGAATTTGTTTTCCTTACCGGTCTCGGGGACCAGTGCTGACAGAAATCCAGCTTCAGCGAAACATTTTTGAGCAGTCGATGTTTTATTATCTTTAAATTATTCCAATTTATGGCATCCTGCACTGACATTTTTTATCACCTCCGACACTGTATTCGCAGTAGCAGCCAATAACGATCGCATCATTTACTTTCTATATTGTGCCTTCAACGATCTAATTACCCCCTGATCCATTGATTGCTGAGTGATGCCAGTTGTGTTTGCCGGTAACCAGGCTAGCTCCATATTCGAAAGGCGAATTTTTGGGGTGACAGGTTGCTTTATCGAGGAAAGGTATGACTTTCCTATCTTTCCTCTTCGTTTCGGTGTTGAAACTTTTCAGCCACAGCCACTAACAATAAAGGTATTAGACAGCAATGCCCTGTAAAACATTCCGGTTTCATCCCCGCTGTAGATATCACATGGTTAGTAGTCTTAATTTATTCTTGAACCTCGCCTTTCCAGTCCTCTACGGTTACCACATGCACATCATTCGAATTGCCTACACCTATGATCCAAGCAACTGCAAACTCCTATGCCTTTTCTTGTACCATTGGACCTGATAAAGGAATATTCCTCGATCTTGCTCGCACAAACCAGTCCCAAACTAATTTGTTTAATTCTTCATATTCGCACAGAAGAGTTTTCCTCTTTCCGCCGTAAACTGCCCGAGATTTAATATCCACAAATATAAAAGGAAAAATTTAAATGCTCCTACATATTAGATAATAATGATTCGTTTGTTTATATGTTTATGTTTCTAAAGAATCATTATATATTATATAAGTTCGATATGTTTCTAAAGAATCATTCATCTGCAAGTAGAGATGAATGAGGCATGCCTCGGTCTGCAAAAGGAGTGGCCAAGAATCCTAATTGCATTTGTGTGTTGGTGTCTCGGCATTAGTAAACATAGAGACATAGGAACCTTTGTCCAGTTCGAAGATCTTGAAATGATATTAACGACGGGACGCTAATGAGTACGGATAACATCGCCAATGGGAAAGTTTTCATCTTCAAAGTCACCTCAGGTGATTTCAATCGAATAGCAATGGTTCACGTGGCCGGGAATCGATTCCGTTTCCGCGTTTGACAGTTTCCGTTCAAATAAGGGTAACGATTCATTTAAAACAGTATTACGAACAGCGGATTCAAAATCGTTTACCGGAAAAGACATGTTTCCGTAATACTCAGGTTCCACCTAAGGAAGGTTCTGTACTATACATTTTTATAAGTAACGTAGACAGTGATTATATTGTAATTTATCATTGTTTTCAAAAGTAAATATAATTAATTGTAATAATTATCTTTCGACAGCATTTGGATCGGGACTTTCGTTTCCGTGACGGCGCTATATAAGGAGAAGGTGGTGCTGAGAGATGGTGCTTGGTCAAGGAATGCAGCGCCAAATACACTGAGTATAAATGGAATAGAATGCTATTAGAATACATCTTTTTGTATTATAGATTTAATTTACTGATTTTATTTTCAATTTTCAGAAGTTTGATCGGAACTTACGTTACCTTGAAATTGCTAGTGTATTTGCGCGGAAATAATGAGGATGGTTCCATGGTCCAAGAATTGAAAACCGAATACAGTGAGTACAGAGGGAATCTAATGCTCTTACTATTTCATTTCGAGTACGATAGAACGCTACTTCTTTTTATTAAAATACTAGCTGAAGCGCCCGTTGATTCTCAACGGGGAATATAGAAGTAGATTAAATTCAAGTTGCCGGTCGTGCAATGTGTAAATTACCTTTAGAATAGTCTTAAATTTCAAGCTATTCTTACTATACAGGAAAATTCATGAGCTCGGCTCAACAATCGCATTGATCGTCAGGAAGATTGGTTGCTAACAACCTCAACAATTTTGGAAAATTCCCGCGTATTTTGTCGAAATTCCGAAATTTCGATTCGAAAACAATATTCCACGATCGAAATTAGAATATTCATTTAATTACCGTTCTTTTGCTTTTTGTCTCGACTCTGCACGACTATTTTTCTATTTTAATTCTTCAAAAGAAATATAGCCTGCTACCGATAAAAGTGAAGATTAGATTTATTCTTAATGGAATCATATCTGAGCGATCTTGGTTCAAACCCATCAAAATTATCGAATTAAATTGAGACAGTACGTCATTTCTGGTCCCAGAAAATACTTACGCAAAGTTTTGACGCGAATCTGGCAAACGGTTTGTGCTAAAATTGAAGGTACACACCATACAAACAAACGTAAAAACCCACAGAATATTTGCTTTATATCATACAAGACATCTATCTTCCCTCATCCATGAGCTGGTAATCTCCTGACTGCAATTACGTACCTTCAATTACTGGTTACCTTCTTACAGAAAATTTCTCGTTATCCATTTAATATATCGTCCTCTTCAATCATCAGCTTTATGGGCCTAAAGTCCACGAGTATTTTAACGGGATAAAACATGAGCTCGGATTCAACAATGGGATCGGTCGTCAGGGGGATGAGTTATTTATAGCCTCGAATTTTTACGAAAGTTTAGTATATTTTACCAATCTTCTCGCATATTCTAATCGAAAGTAAGATTCCATGACCAAAATAAGAATTTTTATTCAATTTTCTTTATTTCGGTGTTTGTCTCAACTCTGTACGACTATTCCTTCTAATTTAATTCTTCAAAAGAAATAAACCCTGCAACCGATAAAAGTGAAGCTTACGTGTATTCCTTATGAAAATCTATCTGAGCGATCCTGGTTCGAATCCAGCAACATTCTTGAATAAAAATGCGACAGTACTTCCTTCCTGATGTCAGAGGACACGTAAGCAAAGTTTTAGACAAATCGGGCAAACGGTGTGGACTCCAATCTAAGACAAACAAACAAACCCACAAACCCACAGAATTTCTGCTTTATATATATAGATTTGCTAATTTTTTTTAACTAGTATATTATATTTTTTTTAGATTCCTATATTCAATTGAGATTGTCATAAATGGTAATTTAATTTGCTGTGTAATCCTAAAAGTTAGTGAATATCATTCCATTGAAGTAGAATTTTTTCTTCATTTTGAATGCGAACACTTACACATCTTTTGAACTTTAAAAATTATTAAAAATTTCTCACGTTAAGAACATATGATACTTTTCTTTTCTATTATATTAATGACGATATAGATATTTTATTGTCTTCATTTAATTATTTTAAAATAAATACTAAATTTTCAAGTTCAAAGGAAATGGTGAGATTCTGACTTCGTCTTTTTATATTTTACTTTCCGTTTGATATTTCTAAATTTTGATGAGACTACTGAAAATATTGTAAAATTTCATTATTAGTAAGGAATTCGTAACTTTGCTGAACAATGCTATTGGTAATGCGGGGTATTTACGTTTTTAAGAGAATTCAGGCCATTTTAATAGAGTTATTTAGTTTAGCTACAACAATGCACCATACGAGGCGTAGTAATTTTTCTGTGATTTAGTCTTTTCAGTCAGGATAAATAAATCGCTGCCTTTAGACGTACCATTTTGGGTCACTTCTCATAAAGCATCCTGGATTTGACAGAAGTTTGTTAAATTTTCATTTAAAAACTTTTGCTATGAATTTAGTGATATTAAGCCAAAAGCATAGAATTTATAGAGAAAATCGCTTGGTTATTAGTGTTTGGGTTGGTTATGGATTCACGTTGATAATCGATCGTCAGTGTGGCTTTTTTAGAGTGCGAGTTTCGCAATTTAAATCGATTTTTACTTTCGATGATAGAATATTTTAAACGCTCTCTTGTACTCCGTCATATCATATTCTTAAATAAAGTTAAAGAGAGAAAAAGAAATAGCGACCTAGAATTATTCCACTTTACGTGTAATTCTCCTCTAAGTTAATGATATTTTTATACGTAGATTAGGTAATGAATACATAGAATACAAAGATTACTGCAATAGATGGCTCATTATTATTTGACTTTTTGATTTTGTATTTATATATTTCAAACCCAGGATCAATTTCGGAGGGATGAAAGCGGATGTCAATAGTTCAATGTCTTTTCCCTTTCATTCCTTCCGTTTTTTCTCTAATATCATCTTTAAATTTTTCCTATTTCCTCATATTTGCTTAAATTCATTTTCTCCTCTTTTTTTAGTACAGCTAAAGTATATTAAGTTCAATAGTCACCTTTAGGTCGATTCTTCCTCAACATTCAATTACTTCCATTGTTAAGATTCTTTCGACAGAGGTAGTCATTGGTTCCTGCCATTTTCAGCTTAGGGTTATTTCACAATTTCAAGGTTTTCGTAAACAAACCCTTCATTTGTTTGCGTTACTCTTTCACGAGTCTGTGGTGAAACTACGGTGTGCTATTAGTCTTTAATACCACTCTTCGCGGTAGCAATCGCAACTGAAGTTATTTACTGAATTGGGATAAGATTTATCCAGGGAAATAACTTGAGATATCCTCGTTTCTTATCAATTTCCCTACCAACCTTTCGCGTAAGATGGATCGAGTTTCTTTCGGTTAACGCAGCTTTGGACGCCTTGGCATTTTACGCTTGCGATATCTACTATCCCAAACATGTTGTAACATGATGAAGGAGATTTGGGTCGTTAATATGCCTTTAATGCGGTTTCAATGACTGCAGCGTAGGGCATACGCGATAATGATCCATACGCGATCATAACCGTCCATCATAATATTTACCTACCTGTAGGTAGTTGTAGGTATATTCATCGGATTCCATCTGCATAACATTCAATTATTTTAAGTTCAAATTTAATTTTACTATGAAAGCAGTGTAAATTAAATAAGTAACTCGATTTTTTCTAAGTTTACAAAACATACTTGGTAATTGCAAACGTCCGAATCATTGTTCTTTGGCAATAAAATTAAGTGAAAGCGATTTACTATCAATTAATTTCTACTCTTAGAGTCTTATCGACCGTATTGCAAAGGCCTCTAAGATAATTATGTAATTTTATTGAAGAAAAGTTATTTATATTCTTATCGCATTACTAGCTCGCCGTATAATAGGAAACCAGGGCTGCTTAAGTTTCTTTCATGAAATATCAGAAGAACAAATTAATTATAAAGGATTCATTTAGTAAGAAAATCTGTGTTAGTTATGCTTTCATGTATCTTTGCATCATTATCTTCCAGTAGAAATACCCCTTGCTCTAATTTGTTTTGCTGAAACTCGCTTATTGATTAAATATTAAAAAATATAATATATTCCTGAATTTAGTTCATTACTTGCACCATTATTGAGTATATTTAGTGAATATTCTTATTAATATAGCCTTCAAATATAATAGCAAAACATGGCGATTTTCTAATTTAAGAACCGTACGGAATTTAATTTTTGAGTATAATAATAATATTGCGTTATTACACACAGTTGTGTTTTGTGAAAACTCCATTTAATAGATACAGGATTTAAATGCTGAATTTAACGCGAATGTGTTTCATTGAATAAGATATGTTCATGTTGAATAATACTCATGTTATTCTCCTCGAAGGACTGCACTGCGTGGTGTGACTACGTTGGAGGATTGCGTCGGGATGAATGCCGGGAGAGAATAAAATTAACACTTCCTTGAGTAGGAAAAGGATTATGGTAACTTAAGGACGATGTACATGCTCCCAGGAAAATTCCCAAACCAAAATAATAAAGTTAATTGAAGTTAATCTGTGAAGTGAAAATCTCAATTGAATAATTTTATTCTTACCTATTTATAGAATCATGTATTGAACAGTTCAGTGAATGCACCTTGTGATGTACGTTTAACAACTATATATTAAACATTTATGTTTTTACCTTTCTGTTCAGTGATCATTTTATCTGTAAAGATTATAATTATATTTTGTACTTTATATTGTAAATAATATTTTATATCTCAAAAATCTGATATTTTACAATTTTTAAATATGTTTTATGAAAACGAATTTTTTTATTGCAACACTTGTACAGATCCACATCAATACATATAACGTCATCCGGTTTCGGCATAAAATCATACCATCCTCAGTACTAAGTTGTGATTCTCAGAACTAAGTGTAATGTGGGTCTGTGCAAGTGTTGCAATAAAGATTCGTTTACGATGATGTTCCGCCAAGTATCCCTTAACCAAATTCGCAATTAATTAATTAATTACGAATTATTTCGTAATTAATTAATCCGTAAAGTGAATATTAAAATTCTGTAAGTGTTTTCTTAACTGTTTATGGAATCATCCATTGAGCAATTCAGTGAATCTTTATCTATTTATACTATTTGAAAGTTTTTGAACTCTCAATCTTCCATGTGTCATGGTGATGAATATTTAACAACTGTTTTTCGTGTTTTCATGTTTTCTTATGTATGTATTCAGTATATGTATTCAGTGTTTATTCTATTTGTAAGGATAGTATTATTTTCTTGATCTATGCATATTTTATATAGTATGTAGTTGTGTATCACGCGAATCTATTTTTAACAGCTTTCGGAAATGCTATGTCATCTATTTATATCCCTGCTATTTAATGGCAATGTCAGTTATTTATTTTGTACATATACTAGTAAAATGTCTGTAAATAAAAAATAATCTCTGTGGCAAGGAGGAGGGGCATAGTAGGCCTCACCATCCGCCGGCATAAATAAATAAAGGACAAGTCGGTGGACTTTCTAGTGGGAGGTCTTTCGGAGAGAAAATGTCGATGAGAGGCCGTTCAGGTGGACGGGGTATAGGTGACGGCGTCTGAGGAGGATGTACTGGTAGATAACTTGTTGGTATGGCGTCGAGGTAGAAGGGAGGTAGGTGCCTGGGGAGAGGGGATTCGAGGGTAGAGCCGTAGAGAGTAGACGGGAAAGGGAACGTAGAGGAGAAGGCTTTAGGGTGATTGTGTACGCGGAGAGAGAATAAGGGGGGTAGGGAAGGAGTATGGAAAGGGTTGGGTGAGGGGAAGGTTGGAGTAGAGAAAGGGTAGGGTCACGGGAGGGTAGGGTATAGGGTCTGGGGAGGGAATGGGAGGGCAAGGGGAGGGGAGTGTCATGTCTGGGGATGGAAGGGGGAAGGTCTGGGGGGAAAGGGTAGGGTGAGGGGAGGGATGGGGTCGGGTCTGGGGTGGAAGGGGGTAGGGTCTGGGGAGGGAATGGGAGGGGAGGGGTATGGTCAGGGGATGGAAGGGGTAAGGTCTGGGGGGAAAGGGTAGGGTGAGGGGAGGGATGGGGTCGGGTCTGGGGTGGAAGGGGGTAGGGTCAGGGGAGGGAATGGGAGGGGAGGGGTATGGTCAGGGGATGGAAGGGGTAAGGTCTGGGGGGAAAGGGTAGGGTCAGAGGAGGGATGGGGTCGGGTCTGGGGTGGAAGGGGGTAGGGTCAGGGGAGGGAATGGGAGGGGAGGGGTATGGTCAGGGGTGGAAGGGGGTAGGGTCTGGGGAGGGTAGGGGATAGGGTCTGGGGAGGGGAGGGCTAGGGCCAGGGGAGGGAATGGGAGGGGAGGGGTATGGTCTGGGGGGAAAGGGTAGGGTCAGGGGAGGGAAGGGGTAGGGTCTAGGGTGGAAGGGGGTAGGGTCTGGGGAGGGGAGGGGTAGGGCCAGGGGAGGGAATGGGAAGGCAAGGGGAGGGGAGGGGTAGGGTCAGGGATGGAAGGGGTAAGGTCTGGGGGGAAAGGGTAGGGTCAGGGGAGGGATGGGGTCGGGTCTGGGGTGGAAGGGGGTAGGGTCAGGGGAGGGAATGGGAGGGGAAGGGTATGGTCAGGGGATGGAAGGGGTAAGGTCTGGGGGGAAAGGGTAGGGTGAGGGGAGGGATGGGGTCGGGTCTGGGGTGGAAGGGGGTAGGGTCAGGGGAGGGAATGGGAGGGGAAGGGTATGGTCAGGGGATGGAAGGGGTAAGGTCTGGGGGGAAAGGGTAGGGTCAGGGGAGGGATGGGGTCGGGTCTGGGGTGGAAGGGGGTAGGGTCAGGGGAGGGAATGGGAGGGGAGGGGTATGGTCAGGGGTGGAAGGGGGTAGGGTCTGGGGAGGGTAGGGGATAGGGTCTGGGGAGGGGAGGGCTAGGGCCAGGGGAGGGAATGGGAGGGGAGGGGTATGGTCTGGGGGGAAAGGGTAGGGTCAGGGGAGGGAAGGGGTAGGGTCTAGGGTGGAAGGGGGTAGGGTCTGGGGAGGGGAGGGGTAGGGCCAGGGGAGGGAATGGGAAGGCAAGGGGAGGGGAGGGGTAGGGTCAGGGATGGAAGGGTTAGGGTCTGGGGTAAGGGGTCGGCGTATGGTAAGGGGAGGGAAGGGCTAGGTCTGGGGTTGGAAGGGGTCGGGGTAGGGTCAGGGGAGGGAATAAACAGGTATTACTAAAATGTAATTTAACATTCGAATTGAATGCCATAGCATTTAAGTTTAATTCAAATTATGATTGCTACAGTAATTATAGTTCCTAATTATTTATATACCGCTAAAATTTACACCTGTGGATGAAGATGGAATCTAAAATCAACGACATGCAAATAAATAGAAAGTTCTCAAATATCATAAATTTATTTAAGAAAAATATCAGAAAGATCTTATGCTTTCCCGGTGTATGCTGCTCAGGAACTTTTCTTTGGTTCTCAACCGGGTCAATGTGTTGGATAGCTCCGACGTTTCGACAGCAACCACTGCTGCCATTTTCAAGGATGTGGATGATGACCCAGATGATTCACATCCTTGAAAATGGCAGCAGTGGTTGCTGTCGAAACGTCGGAGCTATCCAACACATTGACCCGGTTGAGAACCCAAGAAAAGTTCCTGAGCAAGAAAAATATCAATTAAATATGCGAATTCAATTTGCAATACAATTTCAGGTTAAAATTTTCGACAGATATTTTGCCACTTTTTGGCGGTAAAATATCTTTGCTTATGCAAAGCAGCCGCACCACAGGAGCACTGGATGGTATGGAAGCGCTTGATTTACGGATTTTTTTTATAATTGGGAATTGGTTAATTGACTCAATTTCCTTTGAGGTACAGAGCAAGTACTTATTCACTTTATCAGAGGCCGGGGAAACTTCCCCCCTTTTCACAATATTCAAAAGTATAGCTTCCTCACCGCTCGTATCACACGAGTCATGTTTTTGTACAGGAGACTTTTCATTTGGCACGATTTCTTTTTTAAAAATACGTAAAGCCTCTTCTTTTTCCTCTCGCTTCACCCACGTGAAGCGAAGAAAATAAGCCGAACATAAATGTATGTGCGTTTTACCGACCACCTAACTCCTCTCGACATGTTTTGTGAAATCGTAACGACGAAATAAATTTCTACACGAGTAAGAACAATCAGAGTGTAACTATAATCGGGGGGGATTTTAATCTACCAGTCATCGACTGGAGTAATCATAGCATAAAGAAAATGGCCCGGGATGTCGACTCATGTAAAAAGTTATTAAATTTACTTCAGAAAAACTCGCTAAGCCAAGCAGTAAAATCGCCAACCAGGGGTGACAATATACTCTATCTCCTTTTAATTAACTTTCCTGAGCGCATAGAGAACATTTGGATTGACGAAGGTCTTGGAGACCACAAAGGCGTTTTTGCAGATATTGAGATAAACCTTAGCAAGTATAAGAAACCCAAACGCAAAATTTATCTCTATTCCAAAACCAATTTCGAGGAATTTAACGTAAAACTAGCTACCGATTTTAATTCATTTAAGTCGCGCGTAAGCAACAACAACACTGAGGATACATGGAAATCATTCGTGGAGATAATGCATAAATATATATATTTGTATATACCTTCGAAATACTCTAAAAATTATTGCGAGCCCAGATGGTACGATAAAGAGGTTAGAAGGGCTCTCCGCAAACAGAGAGTTTTGCAGGGAAAAGTAAAGGCTTTTACGGGAATAGATCAGCCTGTTCCAAATCCATCATATTGCTAGAAAAGCACAAAAATGCGACACCAAGCGAGCTATGCGTTTCGCCCACAGCAACTTTAAAAAAAATTTCTTTTGGAATGTTTAGAGGAAGACCCTAAAGCTTTCTGGTCCTACGTTAGAGAGGTACAGGGAAAGGTACAAACAGTGAGCTCGTAAAGGAATATCGAAGGTAACATTACCTGCGATTCGAAGAGGAAAGCGAACATTCTAAACGAATTTTACCAAAGCGTATTCACGTCAGATTTTAACATAGAGATTGTCCCTAAGGTTAATATACTGGATTCCATGCCAAATATAAGTTTGACGACAGATGGTATAGTTAAAATCTTACTCAAATTTGAGCCCAATAAGTCGCCAGGGCCAGAAGGCATTCCGGCAAGAGTGCTTAAAGAACTGGCAGAAAGCGCCGCCCCTTATCTCAAAATTATATTTTGCGGAGGCGCATCTAATCAAGTAATCTCTATCGAAGTGTTTTTGGCAGTGAAGCTTTGAGCTACAATTTGGGTTTTTCTTTACTCAACAGGAGTCTTAACAAATATGAACAAGTATAGCGATTCAGCTACAATATCTTTTTCGTCTTGGGTATCGAGATATTTCACATTACTGTCACGAACCTTTGACTATTAATTATCTTCCCTTCCAAACATTTTCTCATGAATGCGCTTTTTCTAGAATGAACAGCGGTTTTTCGAAAATTAGTGCCCTTTTTTCTTTTGTCCGATTACGAAGTCTTTTATTTCTTTACGAACGAAGTGGCAGGCAGACATTGCCTATCGAAAAAGGCGGCATGATCGTTAGGCGTCAAAATTACTTGAAACAACAAAAGAAATACCGTAGGGATTGTAGAACAAGTATACATACATACGAACGAGACATGGATCAATCGTGGTCAAACACTGAACTTGGGTTTCCGTGATCAAAAAATTAAACACAAAATAAAATATATTTCATTAAATGACATTCGGTTATACTTCATCCCATATTAAAAGTAATTTCATGAAAAATTGTCAGTATACTGACAATTCCGTACACGGTCAGTACTATTGTTCCCCTTAGTAAATACTGATGAAAAATGTGTGGGGGCAGCTGCCCCCCCTGGAGACCCATTCGTATTTTGGTTCGGGATGTGTTGTAGAAACAATTTTTAGGCAGGAGCGTATTTGAAAAGAATTTAGACCCAAAACAAAGTCAAGTGTTGGCACGTGTAAACACCAGTGATGGGAAAAGTACATCCTCGTAGGAAATTTATTTATACCTCCAGCGCAGCACAAATATTTCAACAATACTTTGCCGCAGAGTCAACAGCCATCCCTCCTTTCCTTCGCCCCTTCCCTCCCTTAAGAAGAAAAGTTCGGTTTCGGGGTGAACAATGTAGTTAGAACTGCCTCTCGATGCGATCAGCGCGCGAAGTTTTGCGATTATGTCCTCTCTCTCAAACTTCCTTGAGTATCGTCCGACAATCGCCGGCAGAAGACAAAGGATTAGGTTTTTTTCGTTTTCCCTTCAAAATGGACATAAGCATGTTTTGCGGTGAGTATTTTGCAAATAGGCCCAAGCAGTGGCGCAGCGAGGGGGGAAAGTTTAGGGGTTCAAACCCCCCCCCCCTCCCAAGAGTCAAGTCCTATGACTTGACTCTGTGCTTTTTTCTGCTGAAGAGTAAAAAACCCCAATCATTTGCTTGATAAATTCAGCGAAAACTTTGCATGCTAGTAAATATGGCTCCGATTACAGCTAAGTTGATGTTTTCGGTTTCAGAGCAGGCCTAGAGCCGACATCGATATCAATGGGACGCTACGAGTGTTTCGCACACAATGTTCAATGCATGCACTTCTTAACCATATCCATTTGTTAGATGACTCACACCATAAGATAAGATTCCCATGAGAAGAATTCGAAAGTGCTGATTCGTTTACTCCTCGCAAAAACACAAGGGAACATTCGAGAAGTAATTCGAAACTTACACCCTGAAAACAGAGATTAAGATTACGTTTGTGAGACAAACAGACTGATAAAACGCTCAGTTAGATCTGTTGCATGTGACTGTTTTCAGGATGTGAATGCAAAGCTAGGCTCGTGAGTAGTGCATTTGAGAAATTCACAGTGAACAGTTCGAAGGAGAGTTTAGTTTGGATTTTATAAGGTACAGATGGACATCCGAAAATTCTTTTCACAGTTCGCTAATAGCTCGAGACCGCTATCGGAAAAACGTATGTTAATGGTTATGTGGTTTATTTTGAAATAACCATTATTAGATGCATAAATTAGGATTGTCTTATTTTAGGGCTGTTATTGGAGGGCACACCTCAAGATGAGTTTAGCGACAATTCCAAAGGAACTGGTTCCTTTGTTAAGCATTCTGGACGATTAAAAGTCTGTACAGTAGACTCTTCATTACTCGGGATGATATAAAATATACTGATCCTTATTTTATAATTACCCGTTAATTTGCAGTATAGTTACGAAAATAATTCAATAACCGGGTTTCCGTAGACATTTGTAAAAGTATTGGAGCAATACAAGATATGAGTAGAAATTAATTTTTGATGATATTATTAATAATATACCATTTTGGAAGCAAATCAGTCAGCTGCAAGGTATTGTGCGCGTAAGCTACGCACATTTTATCGGAACTGTTACTTGATGGCTTGAAATAAATTTGAGAAACTGTTGAAACTGTGACTTGAATTCTTCAGCTTACTTTTCGATGCAGCCAATTTTTTCTCTTGTGATAGAATCCCACGAATCTCACATCTGGTTATGCAATGCCCATTCAAAATTTCATTTCGTGGAAAAGTTTTGTTTCCTTTAAACACTCAGTGCGTAAGACTGGGTTTTTTATTATCTTTCTGCTGGTTAAACCACCAATTACTTAGTCTAAATAATTGTAAGTTGACGTCTTCATTTTTTTCACCTTGGTATATAACTCGATTTCTGCAAATTCAATTATAATATCAACTATAATCAAGAGTCTACAGAATATTTTAATGCAGCCGAATTTTTACTCTCCGGTATGTGATGCATTCAATTTAGTACTTGGCTGATACATAAATAACGAAATCAGGCTTAATTGTAAGCCTACCAGAAAATTTCATCTGATATAAATGATTTTTTGTTTCTTAGAAGAGGAGGTAATTTTAAAAGCAATGGATGAAGTCATTCCTAAGAAAGCTGCTGATGATATAATCTAATAACGAAAGATGTTCAAATAAGGATGGGTGCACCAATGTGGTGATTTATTGAGATGTTTTATATTGCTTGTCAAATAACCGTAACTATTCCTTTTCACGCTTGGCAACCTCTTGGAAGAAAGAATTCTCAAATACTTGGGAAGTATATATCTACAGCATCAAAATACTTAAGCATCGAAAAAAATTATTTTTAATAGAAATTGGACGTAACCAAACTAGAAATCCAAACAAAACTTATGATAAGTTTCCAATAGTTTGCTTATGTAAACTACTATCTTGGAAAGTTTAATGAGTTGGCCATATAAGCGTTAAATTACTCTAGTTTTCAATACATTTAGTTTTTGAAAGATTTGACATATTTGTAGTAAGTAGCAGGCATGAGTATACTATTCCATGTAAGTTAGGCATTTTTCATTTTATCAGGTGCTTGCCCCACCCTAGCCCAGTGGCTGGCGACGCCCTTGCTTCAACTTATAAATTTCTTGTAGCATTGGGTAGAAAGAGACTTAGACTGGCTTCTTGAATTCTTGGTAATCAAAATAATTATGAGAATATTTATAATGAGAGATTTTCCTTCTTCTTATAAGAGATCTCAGCTCAGGGGTTAACCACTTAGGAAATCTCGATGAGAAGATTTGTACTTAACATGTGAAATGTTTGATAGTATCTATTAACATATTATGATAGGTATTGAAGGCATCGTTCACTGGGAGATTAAGCAAAACCCCAGCCTAGTCAACTGATAAGAGGAACTCATTTATGCTACAAAAGTCACTATTATTATAATCTTAATAAGACATAGTCTTCCACCATGGTACCTTTTGGAAGGGAGACTAGAATGCCAAGTATAGGATGGTAAACATCACATTCCACTAATGGCAATTCTTCCAGAGACACCACAACTGTTTGCAATTCAGATCTGTAGAAGAACAAGTTCAACATTTTCACATGTCTATTGAACACATTGTGAACTGGAACTAGTTGATGAAATGAGAAGGTCTCAAGTAGTGAGCGAACTTTGGATGAGAAGGAAATGTTATTAACAAAACTATCATCTTGTAAGAGTTCCCAATCCTTAAAATTAGGCAAGTTGTAATCACCTAGCATCATAACATTAGAGTAGGTTTGATACTTTGAGACCCCTGAGTTTGGAGGTGTGTACACCACACCAATCAACACTTTAGATGATTGAAAGTAGTCTCAAAGTAAACTCCTTGTCATGCAAATCTCCGTTCTCATTAGAATCCCGTTGAAGTTGTGGTGCTCCAAAGATATTTAAGTTCCTGGAGCATTGATACTCTTCCTCTTTGCAGTCCAGATTAAAGATGAAAAAACTGCTGAAAGAGTACCTTACAATAACTAAAGTACATTTGGTGTCCTAAAGAAATATTTTAATTTTCTGTCATCAAAATTTTATGATTTCTTTAATTTTCAAGAGTGAATTTTTCTCGGTATCAAATGTAACATAGTATTTTTTCTACTTCTAAGCCTACTTTTGAATGTAATCTTCATGCAAATTTTATGATTGCAAACTATTTGCTTTGTTACCAACAGTAAGCATTGAAAAATGAAGTTATGAAGTCTTGACAACAAACCCCTTTTAAATATGGATTCTGTCTCATATTAAATATGAGAGTAAAGCTATGATCCTTAAATATTAGCCATTTTCAGATTGTAAATAGTTCAATATGCAAGCTTCAATTTTATTTTTAGAAATTTAATCGTATCCAAATAATATGAAAATATAACTAAATGGAAAAATGTAATTCTCAAATCTATTTAAGTTTTCCTAAAACAGGCTAAGGATAGTCAAAAATATATACTAGAAATCTACTTCATAAAGTTTTTCAAAGTTGTAATTGAATATAGTTTACTCTAAATAAAAACTTCAAACCTGCAATACAAATTTTGGATAGATTTATTTCAACCAATGTGCCCTTGAAAAGATCTTAGCAGCTGTAGGACAATTTTGGAATGAAACCCCAGTGGTGAAAGAAACAGATTTGATGAAATATTGTTGATATTTGCTATATGAGATAATCACAGTAAATTGAACAATCTAAGAGATATTTCAAATGTATATCCATGCATTAATTAGTGAGGGATTTTCCAAAGTATCCATTTGAAAAATACTTGATCTGCATATGTAAATTGGCATTGAAGAAATATTAACTGTGCATTGTCTTATTTGATAACTTGGTTTTTATTTATTAAATGATGATGTACAATTTTTTTCCAGACTATTATACCATTTTTGAATGCACCCACAATATAAAATTTACCTATATTTTATTTCTGTAAATTTAATTTGAGTAGTGGCAAATTAGCATTAAATGTAGACTAAAGAGGATATCTAAAAACTTTAAGTCATTGGAAACTCTTGCAAAAAAATCTGAAAGACTTGAGGCAATGGTATTTATTGATAGCTCCAAGACTCTTGCATTTCATTCAGTGGTATATATGGTACAGCTCCCCACAAAAATTGAACGGCATAGTTGTAGCTGAATAAGATTGAGGGCTTTGAAATACTGGACGTGGCAACACTGTATAGCTGAGAGATAAGGTTGGCTCTTATCGTGAGGTCCCAGGGAATGCTATATCAGCGATTTCTGGAATTTTTTTGGTATATAGTAAGGTATTATATTTTGAAAAGGGCAGTGGCTGTAAGGTAGAAACAGATTCCTCTTTATTCGTTACGAGGAGACCCAACATTTTCCAACTTCATATAATTTCCGGCTCCCTTAAATATTGATGACTGCAACACATATATATCATAACATTTATTGTTAAATTGAAGAATAAATTACATTGAATAAGTAAGAATTTAAAAAAGTTAGGAAGGTTAATTTTGTAGGAAACCATCAATTTTAAAACATAGTTCGTCACTTTAGTTAAATATTATTAGTTAAAAGAATATGTCAAATTTTAAAATGCATGAGGGTTTTTGTTGCGGATTTGCTCAAACCATATTCCATAAATAGACTAATGAAATAAAATAATTACGCTATGATTATCTGAAGAAAATTACAATCACGCAAGGCATATCGAAGAAAGAAACTAAACTATGCACAGAAAGTGTGCGCCTTGCACCCAA